>PYXC01000003.1:1097500-1267500 GCA_015244755.2 Tenualosa ilisha
ATCTTACGTCCTTACGCAGTAGGTGTCCGTTGGCTAATGATGTCCTTATGTTTCTTGTTTATATGATAGCACTGACTTTTTGCCCGCGTCTCTTTATTAAGTCCTGTTCTAAACTTGTCATAATGCTGCAATTGATCGAACAAAATATGATACTCTTAGCATAGCACATCATTCACTGAGGAAGAGACTCTTTAGAGCAGGCTCCAGACCTGTGGAGCAGAGGAGTGAGACGTTCCCCCCAGCAGATGATGATGTGCCCTTGGCCTCCGCAGATCAGCAGCAGATTGATTTTTTGCCATGAGGCTGGAAGATCTCTGCTCACTTAAAAACCTGTTATGGAGCCTCTGATGGCTCTGCCCCACGGGTAAGTGTGACTGCTGTCCCCCTGCATGGTAATTGCCAATAATTAATCTTTTGATAGCAGCGCCAAATTGATCATCCAGGCAAGGACCCCTCGCCGTGCTGTACCGATAGCTGTTCAAACTGTTATTAGTTCATTAGCATCGGGGCTGGTTTTTCCCCCCCTGCAAAGAATGATTGAAGGGCTTTGGCAGGGGCCGCCGCGCTCTCACGCAGCACGGCGACATGTTTATGTCACATGGGCCCTGAGCCGGCTCTGGGCCAGCGCTGTAGTCTCTGTCACGCTTGATCATTCATTACGCTGGCAGCGCAGCAGAAACAGGGCCACCTGATCAAGCGCTCTATATAACAGGGTCATAAGCACGAGCCTGGAATGTTATGGCGCGTCACAAATGCCATCGCATTCCGCTAGAAGATACTGGCCTTCCTTCAGACCGAGGAGAGAAGGACCTCCGAGTCTGTCTGGCCACCTCATGCATGATGGTGATGATGATATTTAGGTATGTCTTCTTAATCACAGGGTTGTTTCAAAAAAAGCTGGCAATGGAATTCAGTGAAGTAATCTTTATTTGCACTTCTGTTAATGTAATGAGGTGTTCTTGCTCTCTGGCAGGTCTGGAGCACTGCACTGGTGTGGATAATTTGACAAAGGATCTGTGTCTGATAAAAAAACTCCCGCTGTTGTTGAAGCCCAATCCAATATGTGCAGCTAAATGTGTTATTAAAACTGAGCCAGCACAGGCAGCGAGGACATGACTAGACCAGATTGAATCACCTCAGAGTACATTCAGTCAATTTAACATTAACGCTCATTCATCCCGCAGAATTTTTTCCATTATTTTATACCCAAGACTCCAACCACACACGTGCACATACACACACACACACACACATGCGCGCGCACACACACACACATTGGCCTACACATACACACTCATTCATACATACAGACATATGCTCATTATCAGTATTTTAGGTACAATAACCCAGTAATGAGTGTTCAGATTCCCTGCGGAAGCTGTACTTCAAATATCCCAGCTATGAAGATGTATATCTTCCCTACTTTTCCAATTACGCTCCGCTCAGATTAAGGTGTCGTCGTGGCACTTGTTTCCTTGACAACACAGTGGTTCATGAAAGTACAGTCTGTAAGTGGAAGTGAAAAATCTTCATTCCCCCTCACCAGACACACACACACACACACACACACACACACACACACACAGACAGACACACTTTCATGCTTTCCTTTATGCCACTCTTCTCTTATCTCTCTCTGTGTTGCCTGTCTCAGGTTAGGCTGGATCAGGGATTTCTCTTGTCATGCTTTCAAATGTTCAGTGGCTGTTGGAGTGCTAGCCCCACGGTGCTATAAATTAGGCCATGAACTGGCAGCCTCTTCCCTGTGGTTCCTCAGTGGCCATGTTATTTCTTTTTTTTCACCTCTTGTCTTTGAGCTGCCCCCCATTGGTGTGGCTGTTTTGACTTAGTTTTGCACGTTAGCACCGCCCCAACAAACATTTACTCTGTTGCTGTCGCTCTTTATTGCTCACAGCCAACAAAAAGTAAAAAGTAATAATGAAAAAGGAAGAATTGATGAAACTCGCTGGGCATTAATAATACACAGGGGTTTTTTTCAGAAATCAATCTGGGTCCAGGATGTGATGTCGCATTGGGGAACGTGTGCAGGAGCCGACGCCAGCGAGCGAGGGAGCGAGTGAGGAGCATGTTGACAGAGTACCTGTTTGACAGGCGACATGATTCTTTTTCATGTAATTGATTTGCTTTGCCGTTGTTTTGAAGCTTCTCTGTGCAAGGCAACAGAAACGTGATAGATGCACTCGACAGAGTTCATTTCTTCTTCTGCTTGCTCCCCGTGCCTTTCCTGTTGCTACATGCCCTCACTGTTTTGTGAGTGTACATTTGTGTGTGTGTGTGTGTGTGTGTGTGTGTGTGTGTGTGTGTGTCTATATCTCTGCGTGTGTATCTGTATCTCTGTGTGTGTGTGTTTATATGTGTTTTTGCTCCAACCCCCGAAAAGAATCTTTAGCTTAATATCTGTGATGCTCTTTGATGTTGGAGCTCCCTCTCATTATCAAAGTGGTAATTAAAATATCTTGTCTAGTGAAGGTAGACATTTCAAATGGGCCTGCTGCTCTAATCACCCTGCTTGTAAACCAGTCTACAGCTTAAAAAGAGGCATTCTTTTATTAATCCTTCTAAGTGTACATAATTGTTGTGTGTGGAAAATGCTTTTGCGTGTGTGTGTGTGTGTGTGTGTGTGTGTGTGTGTGTGTGTGACTGACTGTCTGCATCATTACTGTTAGTGCATCATTTGAGTGTGACCTCTGGTTGGTGGGCAGAGGCAAACGTCTGTGCTGGCTCCCAGTGTGTTGTTTTTCCTGCGGGCTGTAAATAGCACATTGGAGTTTGTTTTTATTTTTTTATGCCTCTGGACTGAAAGGTCAAATGTGTTTGTCTGTGGTCAGACGCAGTGGTGATGGGTCAGGCTCTGATGTGAGCCCAGTATGGGTGACAGTGCCACAGGCCAGAAGGCTCAGCACCACTCTGTGTGTGAGTGTGTGTGTGTGTGTGTGTGTGTGTGTGTGTGTGTGTGTGTGTGTGTGTGTGTGTGTGTGTGTATGTGAAGCAGTAAATCTCCAAGAATGCCTGGATTTAGTTGAGCAGTTAAGGCAGGGCTAGCAGAATTAAGGCACATTCTACCAATATGTACCAGTTAATAAAAATATAGAGTGTGATGGCACACACACACACACATAAACACATGCACACTAAAAGTCCATTAATGGATGGATAATAACACTGTGCCCAACACAGTGATGCTCACAAATGGCTTGTTCTTGTGTTTTCATGTTTGATAACCAAGGACAAACAAGCCACAGAAATCAACCTGATTAAAGGACTTTGCATGCTTAGGTGCATGCGTGCGTGTGCATGTGCGCTTTCATATGTGTGTGTGTGTGTGTGTGCGTGTGTGTGGGTGTGTGTGTGTGTGTGTGTGTGCGTGTGAATAGGTTATGAGATGTCCCCAGTCCATTATAACCCAGCCAAGCTAGCCTAGTCCAGATGATTGCTCTGATTGCAGAGCTTGAAGCTGTCAGAATGCTTCATGCCCCCCCCCCCCCCACACACACACACACACACACTCCCCCCAGCCCTGATCCTCTCCTACACTTGGAGTCTCACATGTTGAATCACAGCTCATGTAACAGCCAGACAAGCTGTCATTGTTTGCCTTCATGTCTTGTGGATCAAAATGAAATCATTATAATACAATAATAAAAATCAAATCATGATTACAACTCTGTTAATATAATAATGCTACCAACAGGTTGGAGTAACAAGGGAATATTTGGAACTGATGAAAAATGGAATTTAAGAAAGTATGAAGTGAATGCTCCTGAAATGTCTGAACTGACATATTCAAAATGATTGATGGCAGTAATAACAGACGTAAAATATAATCAGTTGTTAAAGACAGACTAAAACCTTGAACATTAGCAATACATTATGCATCTGAGTTTGCAAAACCAAAAAGCACTTTAATTGTCTTGTTTAATGGAAGCATGCATCTAGTCTATTTGTGGCTGTGCAAGGTTAGGTAGCAGGATGCTGCCTAGGGGAGACTGTGAAAACCATTCCGGCCCAGAGAAGGAGAAAGAGTGAGAAGAAATGCTGATTTGCTTTACAGATGAAGACTTGCAGGAGAGCGGCGAGAGCAGTATAGTGTATATGCATGAGACATATGGCCACTAGTAAAGGTAATGCGTATTGTTGCCTGTGTGTGTGTGTGTGTGTGTGTGTGTGTGTGTGTGTGTGTGTGTGTGTGTGTAAGGGAAGAAGAAAGCATGGGAGAAAGAGCAGGCGAGAGAGAAAGGGAGCAAGAGAGACAGAAAGAGGAATTGGTGCTGGCGCAGAGGGAATTATTTATGTCACTTAAACGGGTTTTACAAGGACGCTGCGGCGGAGCACATTAGTCCGGTGCTCCCAGCGGATTCGCGCCTCATTTGTCCTCGCTGACATCAGACATGCACTCCTGCGCCGCTGCGCATGACAGCGCGTGACCCCAAGGCCTGCCGATGTGTCCTCCCACCCCACCCCCACCCTAACCCCTCCCTCCCCGAACGCCAGGAGATACCTGCACGCAGGCATGCCACTACGAAACCCACGCGTTCACACACACACACACACACACACACACACACACACACACTTTGGCCACAAGCCACCAGAACAGACAAGGCTTTCACTTTGGCTTTGTACTTCATTTGAAGGGTTATTCTCAAGAGCACATTATAGTCACAGTTGACTACAGTATGTTGCCATAATCTCTGCTGCACAGTGCAATTTAGATTATGCAGTAAAACCAAAAATAGTTGTAACCCATTTGTGTGCGCACTAGGGGTGGTGTGATGATCCTTGAAACTTTATTGTTGCTGGCTGTTGGGATGAACATAACGAGTCCAAATGTTTCTTTTATTTTTTGGTTGGGCTGGGTATTGAGAAAGTCCTCAGCAGAAGTGTCTCATACACCTGCCCAGCCAAGCGTCTGCCGGATCCGCGCTGTCGCTCGCTGCCCGCTGCCGCCTCTCGCCGCCGCTCTCTGGTGCGTGAACTCGCTCGGTTGGGTTTTGATATTCCACTCAGGAGCAGGAGTGGATCCAGTGACAGAAGGAGTCTCCCGGGTCAAGAGTCCCCTAAGTGATGAAATTAACCATTCACACCAGGGCCTCGGCAGGTGGAAGGGGGCCGCCACCGCCTGCAACCCCTTATCACACCTCACGCCTAACCCCCGCAATCAGCACGCCTCGGAGATTAGTGGAACTAAACGCCGGCTGTGGAAATGTCCTTCAGTGGGCAGACAGGTGGCCACCCATACAAACAGCAGCTAAATGAATCCAGTGCGCTAACAAATAAGCACCCAGGCTAATGGGACTGCCAGAGGCTTATGTTTCCACCATTATGGGGACTTGTTTAATTTGTCTTTCTTTATCGAGAGAGGGAGGAGAGGTGGGAGAGAGGGAGGGAGGAGGATGAGGGGCAGAGAGTGGGAGAGAGAGGACAAAAGGCATGAAAGTGCTCGGCTTTGCAAATTGGCAAAATATCATCCCACCGCAATTTAATGGTAATGTAAGAAAGCACAGGCACACGCAACCTCAACACACACACACACACACACACACACACACACACACACACACACACAAGTATGCATACACTTTACATTTCACATATGAAAAGTATGCACTCAGCAAACGGCATATTTTTGTTACTTCTGTCAGTAATTTGTCAATGAAATAAGGCCATGTGGGTGTCCTGCATGTTTATGTGAATGCCTCTCCTCTCCTCTCCTCTATCTTTAGTGGGCTCAGTGACTGGGCCTGCCTCTCTCCACAGGCATCAGACTGTATTCATTTGGTCCTGGAAAAAAGCCCTGTCTCTGGGAGAAAATACACTACAGGGAACACAGTCAGCATCACGCCGATAGTCATCTCTCTCTCTCTTTATCTCTCCATCTCTCTCTCTCTTCATCCTGGGTCATTATTTCCCACTTTATGTACTTATGACCTATAATGAACATCAGAAAGCGGACAGGGAATGCCTGAGTTGGGCATGTTTGGCACCTCCTCAAAGGTGTGTGGGGCTGAAAGCTCCGGCTCGGACTGGAGCGAGGCTCTCTTGGCTGTCAGGCTCTCCCCCTTATTATCTCCCTCAGCACCTTCCTCCTCTTCCTCTTCCTCCTCCTCCTCCCTCAGCTGAGGAGGACGTGACCATGTGACTCACGCCCAAACAGCTCGTCAGCGGCCAGCCCCATGACATTATGATGGCTGCCTAATTAGTGGGGCGCTTTTGCGGGTAGCTCCTGACACCAGTGCTAGTTTGACAGGGACAGGGCTCTGTGGGCAGTGGCATGCTCACTGGCCACTCACAAACAGGTGTCTTGGCTCGCTCAAGGTCGTCTCTTACCGCGCACAGCATGTGTGCTTTGGTGAAAGGGAGAGGGGCAGCTCCTCCTCTATTGGTTAATTGAAGATCCCAAGTTGGCGTGCGGTCTGTGATTGGCTTGTGTGCTGTGGGTCTGCTGTCCATCAATTTTGAATTATAATTCCGATGGGTCTGCGTCTCAGGGGCCATTGGCTGATTGTGCGCGCGCACGCACACACACACACACACACACATCACCTGTTTGTCTTTGTGCGTGGTGCTGTGGCGGTCCCTAATGTTCAGTGACACTCACGCCTTGGCCGGTAATGATCACCTTTGGGGATTTCCACCCTGTTTGTCTCAGTGCAGGGCTGCCAGTGAGCGGCGATCAATACGCCCAGCCAAGGAGGCCCCCTGTTTCATGACAGCTTTTCTCCGTTTGATTTGCACCAGCACCTCTTCATCTCCCTCAAGAGCACTTTTTGGTGCCCTGTTTTGTTTTGCTTTTGTGTTGTTTTGTTGTTGTATTTTGTCGTTTTCTAGTTCCATCAAGCTCTTTTAAAGTTGCACTTGCTGCTGTCCCAGGAGGGATTTTGTCATGGCGCAAACAAATGATTTGTACATGGTGCTCTTTAATTTATTTTCTTTTATTTCTGGAAATAATTTGAAATTGCCTCTATAATCACTAATAAATGAGCTACAAGCAGCATTCATTACAGCTAATCTGAATTTCTCTCTCTCTCTCCACAACATACACACAGACACCAATATAGATAAAACATATACACCCCACGCCCTCCACACACACACACACACACACACACATATACACACATACACACAAACACACACATATGGTTCAAAAACACATACTGGCAAGAGCCCCTCAAGGGATGTGTGTGTGTGAGAGAGAGTGAGAGTTGGCTAGGGAATAGCATTCCTCTTTTAATCACTTACACTCAACAGTCATATTCTTTTCATTTCTCTGTAACTCAGGGCTACAGAAAGCCATTTGCATAAACTACTGTTCCGTGGTATTCTTGTCTTTCTCATTAGTACAGAATTATACTGACAAACGTAATGACAATATTGAGAAAGCGTCTTCCTGTTCAGGGAAAGATTTACACGGCTAGATAATCATTCTGACAGCTGCAGAGAACCTTGAGCTCACTTTATTTCAGCAGCACTTGAGCTCATCCAAATATACTCTCCATCACACAAAAGACAAGGCACCTTTTTGTCAGGAATAAAGTCCATGCGTTGAGAGCAGTGAGTATGAGTAGCACTATGAGTGTCATTTGCTGAACAGTGAAAGGTAGAGACTCGTTTACAATTCCTTTGAGTCCCATTACAGTCTATATCTAGGACACTTTGTGAGGTGTCTGCATGAACAAATGCAAAAAAAAATGAAAAATCAGCCCTTCCTACTTATTTCTTGTTAATGAGGTTTATTAAATTACAGTTGTACTTTGCAAATTGTAACAAAAGCTTAAATTGGCAAAGCTCCATGGGGAATGTGTTTTCATAATATTAGTGCAATTAGCAAATGTAAAGAAGGGGGATCTGAGGTCCTAAACAGACATAAGTCATTCGCCATGCTGAGGAGTCATTTAGAATGAGGATTTAGCCCTTGTGAAACAAATGGAATTCTGGGGCATGCCTACTGAAATGGATGTGGCGTCACACGATTAATTAGACTCATTTAAATATGTGAATTAGTGTGTCAAGACCAAAGGCAATGTGACTTTTTTTCTTTTATTTTTTTTTTTTTCTGTCAGTGAGTGAAAGGAGGTGTGTTTAGATGTCAGTGAGTGACGGGAGGTGTGTTCAGATGGAGAGGACAGTCAGGTAGTGACAGAATTGTCAAATGTGCCACAATGACTCATTTACTCCATTTAAACCCTCCTGTGTGTGATTCTGTTCCTACCCACACTCTGGTGCACACATAGACCAGACACACACACACACACACACACCAACAAGTATCACAGTACACACACACACACACACACACACAGTACACACCCCCTTATAATAAGGCTGATTAGAAAACATAATCTCAGAGAAGGGAGTAAGGGAATCCAGAACAATGAAGAGAGCCACTTGGCAGAGTGCCCCACTTTACAGTATCCATGATGCTACTGAGCACTGCTGCTCTTATCCTCGCTTTCTCCCTCTCTCTCTCCCTCTCCTCTCTCTCTCTCTCTTCCTAGAGCAGGATACACACACACACAGCAGCAGCAAACACAGCCTGCATCCCTCAGCCAGAGCTCATAGGAGCTGCTTCTAACCATGACGGATAGATTTCTAACTTTTATTGACTAGGGGAGAATGAAAAAGGTTGAAAGAGGGAAAGAGAGAGTGAGGGAGAGACTGTAAGAGGGAGAGAGAAAGTGAGTGAGTGAGAATGACGGAGAGCGAGAGTGAAAATAAGGGAGAGAGTGTGAGAGAGAGGAGGAGGTTGCGAGGTGGCAAGCAGTCCAGTTTCTTTGGCAGACAAGTCACACCTCATTAGTAGGAGCTGCAGGTATAGCGGGGGGTAGAAGGGGGCCGGTTTTTGGCTGCACTCTCCGCCCCCACCTGCCGCCCCCAACAAGAGGCAAGAGGCGTCGTGAGCAATGCTGACAGCCGGGCCTCAAAGCCAGTCACAGTGACACGTGGGGGAAAAAAAGAGAATGAACCATGTCTCCCTGTCAACTGTCACACTCTGTAAATGGATGGCCCCTGCAATCTTGCCATCAGCGACTTATCTTCCTCTGTAGAGAAGGGAAAAAACCCTCTGGAATGAAATAAATAAATGATGGCCCAGTGGAGAAGAAGAGGAAGCCTCACCTTATAAATCACTGTAATTTGTTACGATTTCCAAAGACAAATATGATAGAGGGCCGGTGAAATGAGTATCTTGCTGGCGTAGCTGTGGACGGTCATTTGCAAATGCCACAGTGCCATCAAACGCACATATAAATCAGAGAGCGGGGAGCACAGACTGGCGTTAATCAGCGAAAAGCAGCAACACGGTGAATCATGTGGCCAGCACCTCGTTTTTTTATTGTTTTTTTCACGCTTTGCAACAGACTCCACCTTGCCTTTACTGAGGTGGGGGGTGAGGGTGTGTGTGTGGGGAGGTGAGGATGGTAGTCAGTGTCCAGGGCTGATTTGGCAGGCCTCCTGTGGATCACTCCCAATCTCCCATCAGTCTAATCTCCTGCAGCACAGGTGGAGATGTAGAGAGGGAGAGCCTGTCTTTGCCGACTTATTCCAGCACATGCTTTTGAGCCCACTGCAGACTGAATGAATGCACCGAGGACATGAATAGAGGCACTCTGCCGTAGAAGGTGTCCATGTTTGCCTTTTGACAGAGAAGGGAATTTTTTATTTATTTATTTATTTTCTTCTTCTTCTTGCCATTGTATCTGCCGCTAAAGCGTGATAAGTGCTCCTTCCATGCGAGCGGCGTGAGGCGGAATGCTGGAGAGTGTGTGACAGAGGTGAATGTGGCAGACAGGAGACTCATAATGTGCCAGTCATGGGTCCATATGAATATGAATGGCCTCAACTCTAGTAGCCTCTATCTACTGATTCATTTCAAATGAGGGCCGTGTATCTTTCACATGTCCACCTTCCCATCACAACATGGCTCTGAGTCTGAGGCTGAGAAAGGCGCCATCTTCCTCTTCTGTGACAATCACTATCAATGGCCACACTGGATGTATGTTTGAGTGATGGTTCACATTGAGGATGCAAAAAAAGTTCAAAACCTCAATAGAAAGTGGAAGAGAGAGAGAGAGATTTTAAAGTAAATGAGAGAGGGAGACAGGGAGAGACAGAAAGAGGCGGTGAGTGAGTGAGAGAGTAGGAGAGAGGAAATATAAGAAATGCACAGCCACTTGAAATATTACTGTAATTCACTGAGGAGTGCGGCGACGGATTTTTCCACTTTCTCCCTCTGACGAAAATCCCACCATTTCAAAGAGATTAACCTCGGCACGAGATAAATGCTAAACTTCTTTCCGCCCCACCCCAGCACCTCCCCAGCACACCACCGCCAGCCCCTCCAATTTCCTTGCTGAGGACTCCAAAAGCCACAGGCTCGTGGAAGATAAAAAAAAATGATCACCTAATTCACTCAAGCACAAAATACAATTCCAGCGGAGAGAGAGGAGCAGGGGTGTGTGTCGCACGGCTACATGCCCGACGGAAAAACCCCCCGGCAGACGTCCCCCTCGCAGACAGCTGGACGCAGTAAATGATTGTTTAACCAACACACTTACTCATCCCTAGCTCTGCGACTGCCAGGCTACGTGCGCCTTGCGTTTTGTCAGCATTGTCTTGCCGTATCTATACCATGAATCACTGGCCACGCTCCCAGATTCCCCGCTGCCATGCCATGCGCTTAGGAGCGAGCGAGTGAGTGCGCTTCAGGATACACAGTGGAGTCTGTACTTAGCATCATAGCATCAGCGCATTAGCACTGGTGTCAAAGCTAGTTTAATGGGGAGATCAGCCATGGATTCCCATGACTTAGCACTGATTGAGAGAGAGACTGAGATGTGTGTGTGTGGGGGTGGGGGTGTATGGGTAGTGTTGGTATAATGAATGAACAAGCCTAGCAGTTTCCACACCTTGGAAATGTAACCTTTGCGGCTGAATTATGCATGTGGACAAACACTGTGTGACTAATTAATGCTCCTCTGATGGCACACAGAGATGTCCTGTGGCCTGTGTTTGTGACGCTTTCACACCTTCTGCAGAGATGAGAGATGAAGGCTGGCAGCTAGTGGAGCAAGAAGAGGAGTTGTTGTTATTGGTCTGTGTGTGGTGTGTGTGTGTGTTTTCAATATTAATTCCTCCACTGGTTTAATATGTCTGCCCTAAAAGTAAACAAGGCTGTTTCAGCACATACAGTGGAGTCAGTGGAATCATCCCTCTTCTCAGCTACAGTGCCTCATGGGAGTTTGTGTTTTTCAGCCATGATGTGATTGTGGATGCAGGTACTATGGGTAGTGCTAAAGAGGAAGTGTGTGTGCGTGTGTGTGTGTGTGTGTGTGTGTGTGTGTCAGGGGGTTGGGGGGGGGGGGTGATGGATCTTGTTGGCAGACGAGTCTCCCTCTGCCTGACACGTTGCCACGTCTGGATGTGCTGCAGCCCTGCGATAATGTGATTGAGGCGTCCGTGAGGATTGCCTGCACGTGAGCGCCGACTATTAGCCCTTAATGAGTCTGCCGGCGAAATGTCACGGACGAAGCGTCCGGCTGTGCTAACCACGTGCATTTGTTTGAAAACCTTCCTTGCGGTCCGCGCACAGAGAGAGAGAGAGAGAGAGAGAGAAAGAAAGAAAGGATGAGAGAGAGAGCCTGATCAGCAGGCAATCAGAGAGCTCTTGTGCGGAGGGAGCATGGTAGGGCCCTGTTGGAATCAGGATGCGTGTGCAGTCTGACAGAGGCTGATTTTAAGGCTGGTTAACAGCGGCCGGTCCAGCTGAAGACTGACAAGATGAAGGAGGGAGGCTGAGCAGGCTTTGTCTAGAGTGCGTTTGACAGCACAGGAGCCTGCTGGTAGAATGCTAAAAGCTCCCTCTGAGAGAAAAAGAAAAAATAAAACCCACCCCTTCAAGCACAGGTGACTGCCGGCAGCCACTGTCGGCTCGAATCACATTTCCATGGATTCCCGCCGATCTTGAAATGCTGGCTTGGGGTGGGTAGGATTTCACCTCACCGCCACCACCTCCTACCCCCACACACCCTGCTTGACTATGTCTCTTCCTTCATCTCTCCCTCTCTCCCTCCCCCCTCTTCTTTCTGTCGCTCCTTCCTCCCCTGCCTCCATGTTGTTTTATTCATGAGCTCGGGGGTTCATTGGTTCATTTGCCAACACTTCACTTGTAGACTTAAGAAGACAAACAGGAGCAAATCCATGGGAACGGCGGCAGGCTAAATGACAATTTCCCTGTGCCAGTGTTCTAATCAGACTGAAACCAGCGGTGGATCAGTGTCCCAACCTTTTTTGCCTCTCACCGAAGCACTGCTCTGTCATCACGACAAAAGCGGGAGGGGGAGGGGGGAGGGGCGGGAGTCCACCCCTCAAGCATTTCTAGCTGTGATGGCAGAGATAGTGAAAACACAACGTATTATTAAGGCGCTATTAAAGCCTTTGTAAAACACTAGATATTTGGCCTGTACACATAAGTGCTTGTGGAAATGGAGGTTGGATGGAGGGTGTTTTTTTTCTGAATGACTGCTTTCATCAGGCTGTCTAATGACACAGCAATGTGCCATCATGAAATGATGAAGCTCACATCAGACAACGCCTGGAGGGCCAAACCAGGCCTGTAGAAAAGAAAGAGATCCATCTTTCTCTCTCTTTCCTTCTTCTCTCTCTCTCTTCCCTCCCTCCCTCTTTCCCTCTCGCTCGCCTGTCCATCATTCTCTCCCTTCCTCTTTCTCATATGGTCTTTCTGTGCAGGCTGAACAGTAGTGTTATCACTCCTATTACAAACATACACATAGCGCCTCTGGGCAGAGGAAATGTAATTTGCTGGAAAAAAGAAGGGAAAAGTTCATTCATTTTTCATTTTGTCTGAGTACAGGTTAGCAGACCTGTGGTATTGATTTATTGCCTTTTTCTCCCCCCACCAGATGTGCCACACCGCCAGCGTTTGTCTGTCTCATAAAAGCGCAATCTTTTCTATGTTAGCACCGCTACACTTAGCCATCCTCAGAGATCCACCCAGGCAGTTAGGAGCTTTTAACACACACTTGCATTTCAACTGAAAAGAGTGAGTTTGAAGACCACTTTGAGTTAGGAGCAAGGAATATTGGGAGCTGTCTGTCATAATAATGACACATTGTTAACTGCTGAGGAGCTTCAAAGAACAACTAGCTACATGTAAACTGTCACCTATCTCTCCTGGTTTTGTTAGTCAATCTGTCCTTATGTGTTTACCATCTGTAATGTCATACTGCCGCTGGTTTGTGAGTTGCCATAGGTGACCAAAGACATTTTTTCTTGCAGTAATGACTACTCAAAATAACAGCCACTGAAGCTGTGTTTAGAAATGATTGTTTTCTGAAATTAAGATCCATGTACACTGTTAATCAGAAGACAATTTTAAGAGGATTCATTTTGAGACTAAACAAGATGCTGAGATTCCAGGAGAGGTGCAGAATGCAGAATGCCACATGCTGCCTTGTATGAGAGTGGTGCTTAGTGCATAGTGTACTGCTCGCTCTTCACACAATCCTGTCATCCTGTCAGTTCACTAGCATGGAAGTCAGCTGTTCTATACATTATAGATCTTCCTGGTGAATCACAGGAGACTTCACCACCAACTGCATATTGACCCCCTGAGCCCGTAGCCACACTTCCATTCTAATTAGGACAGCAGTGTCATAGCTCTCTGACAGTGCAATATGTGCTTATGGTCCTCATATCAATACTTAGGTATGAGTCACTCGCAGCCCAGCTCACCCCCCCCCCCCCTCCTTCACTGTGAATGGGAACAGTCTGGCTAGAGAGGTGACAGCTTGCGGAGCTGGCTGCTTCAGGTATGTGCATGGGCGTCAGTGGATCTGTCAAAGCTCAGCTGTTCTCTCCAGTGCCCACGTACCTGAGGTGTACCAGCAAGATGAGCAGTTCTCCTGAGTGGGGTTGGAGGTGGAGGTGGGGGTGGTTGTGTGGAAGATGCAACTCGCTACATTGGTTCATTGTGCAGTCGTTTAATGAGATCACATCGCTCAGCGAGGTTCATTTGCTGTGCATAGACAAAATAGATTTAATTAGCTCACTGAAAGGGGAGTGCGTGTCTGCTTGTGCGCTTTTTTGAGGGGAGAAAAAAAATAATGACACATTTACATTTAAACATTACATATTCTAATTAGTTGTATTAGTTGTGCCCGGGTTTTTAACAGAAAGCATAAAGTTCAGTAAATAGCAAACAAATGTGTTTCTAATTAGGCATGTGGGTTGACGTCTGTTTGTCACTGTTCTCTTGCTCTCTCTCTCTCTCTCTCTCATTTGTTTGTTCCTGTTTGAGTTTGGGCACACGTTGTGGCGGTGAATTGAGATGCAGCACTGCACAGCGTCCTCTTCTTGCGCAGGCTCAGCCTTGACTGGGCTTTGGCAAGACATGAATGGCCCTGCTTGTGTGTGAGGCTTGTTTGCTCTCAGCCCAGTGAGGAGATCCATGGGTGGATACATGCAAGCACCAGCATGTGCTTTACTGCAGCTGATGGAGGCAAAGGGTAGAGACATCACACACATACACACACCCACACACACACACACAGACACACACACACACACACACACACACATGTTTTCATTCCTACTGTATCCATACATACATAAGCCCATGCTTCCACAAACATGTGGAACATGAGAAACACTGTGTATGAAAGAGGGGATGAAAGTGTATTAAACACAGCTGAAGTGTGCCCAGTATAGCTTGTTGATTAAACGATTTTGTGCCACTTCCCTCTGCTTGAATGTTTACCAACATGAGTCCCGGTTCCTAGAAATGCGATCAAATTTAGCAGCTGGGTAATGTAATATTTTTTCCCTAGCCCCTGACCTTTCCTCGACAGCATTGTAAATTCCACATCAATATTTATAAGTACATAATGAAGTAGAAAAACAGGCAGAATTTTTCATACACCAGTGAATGATTTATGCTTCTCCACTGTGGCTTGCTCTTAATTGCCCAACATGCGCGTTAGTGTCTGCTTCACCCTGACGGATAGCTGACTCAAAAAAAACTTTGGGGAGCTCTCTCTCTCTCTCTCTCTCTCTCCCTCTCTCTCCCTCTCTCTGTCTGTCTCTCTCTCTGTCTCTCTTGCTGTGTGTCTCTGTCTCTTGCAACTGCTCTCCTTCTTCACTGCCGACAACAATCTGGCTCAGCAACATGTGGCAGGTGGTGAAAAGGGGGGGGGGGTGTGGAGAGAGAGAGAGAGAGGGGGAGGGAGGACACCAGGCTTTTTCTGTGAGCTTTGCTCTTTGTAACAGAAACATCAATTACCTCCTTGATTGAGTAATGTTAGCAAAACTCTCCGGGTTGTCTGCTCAATTGAGATGAATGTGTCTGCCAGGGATCTACTTTTTTTTCTTCTCCTGCTGTTGTCACTGGTGGTGATGTTATTGTTGTGGTCCTCCTCTGTGTTATGTGTGCAGTTTTTTGTA
This sequence comes from Tenualosa ilisha, assembly GCA_015244755.2. Lineage (NCBI taxonomy): Eukaryota > Metazoa > Chordata > Actinopteri > Clupeiformes > Clupeidae > Tenualosa > Tenualosa ilisha. The sequence goes on from PYXC01000003.1 coordinate 1,112,981, forward strand.
ATTACTGCCCACTCTTATTTCCAACTTCTGTCATTAGCTGCTTCTGATGGGCTTCATTATCTAGGCTGCCCACTCCACTCCATCTCCACCACTATACTAGCTCAGGCTCAGCTTTCCCTCTAGCTGCACTTGTTGAAAGAATAGCATGGCGTAGCATAGCATAGCGTAGCATAGCATAGCGCTCTTGTGCAGCATCACCTTGAATTCTGCTGGTTTGACATATCCAACAGTCAATGACTGATACCTTATCTTCCCTCACTCACACCCATGCTGTCTCCATTTCTACCTCTCTCACTCTGTCTTCCTCTGCATCTGCCTTTGTCTATTTCTCTCTCTCTCTCTCTGCCTTTCTCTCTCTGGTGCTGCTGTCACAGTCTTGTGGCTGCTGGTCGTGCTGCCATGGCTGGCTCAGTGTTGTTGTGGTGGCAGTGAGGATGCTTCCTGGAGCCAAAGCCACATGCTAATGCACATGTAATCCACATCATCCAGCGCCCTGCTCCCGTGATCATCCCCACGGCCAGCCTGCCTGCCACAAGGCTCACGACCACCGCCACTTCCTCCCCCTCTCTCTCCCTCCTTCTCTGTGCTGCCCTCATGCTCTCTCTCTTTCTCTCTCTCTCATGTTAAAGGTGTGTTTGTTCATTAATTAATTGATTGATTTCTTTTTATTTATTTCTCTGTAGTTTAATAACTGCAACTGATGCTTAATGTTGTATAGATGTGTTTTTTTCGTTTTGTTTTGGGGTTTTTTATTAGTACTCTCAGCATGAGTAAGACCTGTAGGTTGTTTCTGGAGACATTTATAGACGTGTGTAAAAAAACACACATGGGTAAATGCTGCTAATTTCAGTGGCATGTTTCCATGGAGCACTTAGAGTTTCTGAGGCTTGGTGGAACCAAGGCTTTTAATCTGATGTTTCTATGGATTTCTTGAGTGCATGCATACAAACACACGCATGCACGCACACACACACACACACACAGACACACACACACACACACACTCTCACACATGCCAAATTTAAGAGACTGATTCACTGTGGCTGAATGGGCTGTACTGATTGCATCTGATTTGGGGAGAGTCAGGTGTCGCTATTAGCCGTGAAATGCAGCCCAGAAGCGGCCCCCTCCTTCCCTTCCCCTTCCCCTTCCCTTCCCCTTCCCTTCCCCTTCCCTTCCTTCCCTTCCCCTTCCCTTCCCCTTCCCTTCCCCTTCCCATCCCTTCCATGGCAACCTGCTCTCCAGGTGCTGAGTTTTACTAGATCGGCTGCTGCCTCTATTCTTCTATGCCTGGCATTCAAAAACAGAAAGAGCTATAGTCTACAGCATCAATAAATCGATATGTGTGTTTGAATATCATTTTGGCTTTTGCACCTTACTGTCATTCTTCAAAATTATAACTCCATCGGTTACTTTAATATGTCTTAAAGTGACCAGTAAAACTACAAATGAAATGTATACTATCATCATCCCATAGGATTATTGGCAGTTTAAGCATATCGCTCTTTTATTCATTAGCTTTTCCCATGCAATGTAAAGTGGCAGGTATTTCATTTCTCCATTACTGTATGAAGCATGCATGAGGAGATGGTAAACATGCCTCTAAAATGTAGCCGCAGCGCGCCCCTCTGATAACCTCTGCCTATCTTAATAGGCCCGCCCCAATCTTGATTGAAATCTCCCGCTCGCTTCCCAGAGCAGTCAATCAGCGTCAGCTCTGATGTCCTCCCAGCAGCTCCCTCGCTCCCCCCGCCGCCCGCTCCCCCCCCCCACACACACACACGCACACACACATACACACACACATGCGCGCACACACACACACACCACTCTCCCTCCAGCAAGGACAGTGGGATTCCTCCTAGGCTGGTGTAGGTGGCTAACTTGTCCTTGGTGCCGTAAGTGCACAAGCTAATACAGCATCAGTTTTGTGTCAGCTGCTATTGCTCTGTGATTAAGGGAGTGCACGCGTGCAAGTGAAATGCCAGTCTGTTCATGTTCTCCTCTGTTTTCTCTCTCTCTCCCTCTCCCCTCTGTGCTGCTGTGCCTGTGGATCCCTGCTTCAGGTATGTGTACTATTGTATATGAAACTGATGATACATGTGTATGTGATGGCAAGTCATCTTTGTGATCTCTGTGTCATCTTCATGTTCAGAATCATCCGTAAAAACTACAGGTCAGTGAGTGCATCCCTAGCATCTCAGCACTTTGCTCCACAAGCATGTAACAAGTGGTGCTATTTTAAACAGTACGACTGAATAGGAAAAGTGTGCAGATCGAGGTTTCAGAAATGTTCCATTTTTTTAGGTGTTAGGTGTAGGAAAGCGTTGTTTGTAAACAACTGTCTGATTTATGTAACATCTATGCTAATTATATATCAGGCCCTTAATTGTTTACCAGATATTGAAAACAGTGCCATAATACATTATTTTGCAACTAATAATTTGATGAGCAAAGACAGTGTGTTTTCAAGGAAAGCTCAAACTATTGTTAAAAAGTTTGCCTAGTTGTCTTATAGAAAGTGTAATGTTCTGAATGACTGCTGTCTTTCTTTGCTGCTAGCCAGGTGTGGATGACAGTGAAGCTTGCCAAACAATGCATACTAACCGGCTTTGATATTATCATCATCACATTTACATTTACATTTATGCATTTAGCAGACACTTTTATTAAAGCGAGTGACATTTGTCAACTATCAGTTACATCAGGGCCAGTCTCCTCTAGAGCAACTTAGGGTTAAGCGCCGTGCTCAAGGGCATGACGGTGGCATCCGTGATTCAAACCCACAATTTCCAGGCTTCTAGCATGCTAGCCAGGTTAGTTACATGAAAACAAGGCTAAGTAAGTGAGGAGTTATTCAGTAACCATGGATACCTGTCTTGAGTCTGGCTTGTCACTCACGCAAACTGACACTCTGTAGTTCACTAGATTTCCTGCTTTAGCTTTTTGGTGGCAAAATTGTGATTTTGACTAAACAAACTTAACATTTTCTTCAAAAATCAAGTGACATGTATTTGAACTCAGACGACCGAATTCCAAGGTCATCTACTCACGTTCTGTTGCTCACTCCTTTGCACCGGGTCAGTCCAAAAAAAACATGAATTTTATTTTATTTATACAGCACCTTTTACAAAGTATTGTCTCATGGCGCTTTACAGCAAGGACCACTGAAAGCAACTGAGGCAAGGAAAAACCCCCTTATGGTAGATAGTCTAGTAAGAAACCTTGGGCAGATCCACAGCTCAAGGGGCCAACCCAACTGCCAGGGGTCATGCAGGAAAATGAGTAGCTAACATGATAGACTGCAAGTTGTCCAGAGTATTTAAAAAATTGGGAAGTTAAATACTAACGCAAAAAAACTCCAGGCTTTTTAACAGGGTTTATTGCCAACTCTATGATCTGACATGATCTTGTGTGGAAAAAGTAGTTACAGTAAGAGGTAGGTCAGACTGGGAGAGAAGCAGATGGGCCTTAGATGAGGTCTGATTTTGGTGATAAATCAAACTGAAAGACCTGCAAGGATAAGTTCTGACTTAGCAGAGCAGGGATTTGGAGACCAAAGAAGTGGCATTTGTAGGCGTTGTATAGCTCAGCTTACAAATAGCAGTACTGATTAATTAAGGGCGCGCGTGTGTGTGTTTGTGTGCATGTGTGTGTGTGTGTGCGTGTGTGTTTATGCGCACTTCAGAGCCTGATGTTTGCTCTCTGCGATGCCCCGGTCCTGTTGGTTCCCCTCCATTAACAGTTTCTTTGTCTGTAGATACAGTATATGTGGAATGTCATGTGTTATAATGCAGTTTCAGTTTTACAGAGTTGATGGAAACATTTGGATTTGTGTTGAACTAAACCTGTATCTTTCCTCCTTTGCATCCTCATCCAAGAAGACACACACAAACAAGCACACTCAAATAGACACACGCATACATAGGGAGAGAGACAGAGCATGAGAGGCTCAAAATAAACACACATCTATTCTAAGTTTAACTGGATCCCATTCTGCACAAGGCCAGGTTTCCTTTGTTTCCTGACAATAGGGGCATTTGCATGGACAAATCTGTTGCATTATTACACTCTCTCTCTCAGTGCAGAACAATCCCTCACAGTGTAGACTCCAATTTTATTAACATCAGCCCATCAAAATGCACTTATTGGATGCTAAAGCACATATTGTCAGATTTGTCTGTGCGACTTGTGTGTGTGTAATTGTATTTGGCTCTCTGAATGCCATGCTTCCATGCTATTCTGCAGGAGCTTTATTCAGGCAAAGCAAGCAACTCTGTTCTCTTTTGAATGGGAATGACGACAAAAGGGCCTGTCTGCATAATTGAATAGGGAGAAAAATGAAGTTGCGTTGGTGCTAATAAAATGTCTCTAGAATGTTCCCTTTTGCGGTAGGGCTGTCATATTTCAATTTAAAAATGGTGTTGCTTTGCTGCACAGAGCTGGATTATTCTCCAGCAGGCTAGAATAGAAAAGCACAACCCCTAGGTCACATTACAGTTTGTCAGAGACCTGAAAGAAGTTATTATTTACTAAATAATAAAAGTGTGTGTGTGTGTGTGTGTGTGTGTGTGTGTGTGTGTGTCTATTATTTCCCTAGCATTTGGGTAATGTAGTCTGAAGGTTGTACTTTGGGGAAGACCTTAATTAAAATGGGTGCCGGGGGCAACAGGAGAAGGCTGTAATACATCACACCCTGGCAGCGGACACAGATCATTGGCTACTGAGGTCAAGTCATGTGACAACCTGCAAATATGAATGTTTTCTGGGTGGCACAATCTATGGCAGTTTGGTGCAGTTAGAGTTTGGTGCCACAAACAGGATGTGCACCCACTAAATTCAGTGCTAAAGTACGCAACGAAGACATTCTGATTTAAAGCCAAGTCTGCATAATAGTGTAACATATTGCCTTTTTCCACATGAAGCAGTGCTCTCTTGCTGAATTGTCAGTGGGGATTGGGATGGCCATTTGCCATGGGTGACAGCGCTGTTTGCACACATTTCCTCTCATATGCTGAGCTGATGTAAGTTCTCTGATGGAGGTTAATGAGGGTGAGCTTAGCCTCTAGTCATGGTTTTTATGCTGAGTGGCCATACGCCATAACTTTAAAGTATCCCAAGAATGCAGGAAATATTCTTTCAAAGGCAGCAAAGCTTTGATGTGTTCATGTTGCTGACTGGAACTGTCACAGGCCTCATCCAAGCAGGTGCAATCTCATGGCCGGTGATGAGCATGGGAGGAGACGAGGCTTTGGTCTGCTATGGACTACTATGAAAGAGGGAACCATTATGTGCGTCATCATGTGCCATCATGATGACACACATGCAATCTCTTCTGAGGGCTCACACAGAATAGAGGCCCCTTGGGTGGATAACATCATATGAGTGCCAGCCTGCGACTGATAAAATATCTCTCTCTCTCCCTCTGTCTCTCTCTCTCTCTCTCTATCTATCTATCTATCTATCTATCTATCTATCTATCTATCTATCTATCTCTCTATCTATCTATCTATCTATCTATCTATCTCTGATCTTCTGTCATCCCCACATATTCAGAGTTTGTGTGTCTGTTTTTGTTTGGAGATGCTATTGTTGTTATTGCCTTGTGTGAAGTTTGTTATCCCTTGGAAAGGAGTAAAGAATTGACACATTGGCTTTTGGAAGGTCTGCTCTTCTACATGGACAGAGAGAGAGAGAAAAGCGCCGCACATCCACTGACATTTTCCCATAACTGTTCTTTCTTCTCAGCCAGTTCTATTCTGCCCTGAGTGTCGTCAAGCAGAGTGTCTTTATGCGTGTTATTTAGCTATTTTTTTCCACAATGTCATAATAGTTTCCTGCAAGAACTTGGTGGGTGATTTGTCTCATTTTACAGCTAATTGAATAATATTACATTCACAAGGTCTATCAGGTTTTAAATGAGTCGCTCCCAGTGAAATTCACAAAATGCAGCCTCTTGCAGCACAGTTAAATCTCCAATGTCACACACATGCAAATACACACACACACACACACACACACACGCACACACACTCACTCACACACACACGCGCGCACACACACACACACACACACACACACACACACACACAGGCAGGCAGGCAGCATTCCTCTTTAAGAGCTGGCAGTATTTGACTCTCCGAGTAACAGTGTGTGTCAATGAAACCGTGTTTTTATATTCCCCACAGTGGCGAATATGAACCTCTGTTCTGTCCGTTTAAAAGCGAGATGAGGAGGGGAATGAAAGGCTGGCTACAGCCTGGAGTTGAGCCGCTATTAGTTGTTAATTCTGAAACAAATTATGCAATTAGCTTCCCCCTCGTCTGAATGTAGGCCATAGAAGAGGACAGCCTAACCTTCACTCAGTCTAGTCTGCCAGCAGAAGCCAGGGAGATGGGGGGTGGGGGGTGGGGATGGGGAGGGGCAATGAAAGGAGGCATTTCAATTCAAGAATATCCGTTGCCTATGCAACAAGCTTTCCCATGGCTACCAAGCAGTGTTACCAAGTGACACCTCTGATCGCTTTCTCCATTGGCTTTTATTTATGGGGATTTTCATGTGTTTTTTCCTCCTCTTTCAAAGGTATTTGTATCCTTAAACAAAACAACAATTTGCCTGTGCAGGGAAGATAGCATTGTCAGGGGAGCAGAGCTCCAGAAGTCCCCACGCACTTCTCTGCCTGTTTAAGAGGTTAGGACTGCAAGGGGGTTTGTTGGGGATTGCTCTCGGAGGAGTAGACCTTGAAGTATCTGTCAATTGCCGCAAACCCAATCCATCCCCAGCTCCAGTTCTCCTCTTCAGCTTTCCCTGCTGGATGTATCGCAGGCAGGCCCAGAGTTACTCTGGCTGATGTTATAGGAATGTCTTTTTGAACAAAGAGAGGTATTCACTCTGACAGCACTACTCTTGAAGGGAAAGATAAGTATTCCCTCGGGAGTCTGAGTCTGAAATTACTGTTTATGAATAATCAAGATGAATTCTTGATATCAGTCTGTTGATAAACAGAATAATATGCAAATTGTCAGAAATTGTGTAATGCAGGCTGTCATAGATGTAACTAGTATTTTGGTTTGGTTTTTGATTACATTTTGCATTAATGAACTGACTTGCTTACGTCATGTCATGTGTTTTGAACTAAATTTCCTGAACTTGGGACTGGATGAAAGTTGAAAGGTGTGTGTTGGATACGGGCAAACATCTGTTTCAAAGCTCTTCGACCAATATGTGTGTGTGTGTGTGTGTGTGTGTGTACGTATGTGTGTAGTGAAGCGGGATCTTTATCTGCGGGCCACACAGAGGCCCAAAGCCCTCTTATCTCTGCAGGTCTGCCCATGTGTTTAAAGCAGACACTCACCACAGCTGAGACCTGTTCACACAGCCGCCCCAAAACCCACACAGCACAAGGTGGCATCACAGCCACTGCCAAACTGCAGTTGGAATGGTCATAGACAACAGATGTGTTAGTTCCACAGTGTGTGTGTGTGTGTGTGTCTGTGTGCTCATCTGATTGTGTGTGTGTCTGTGTATGTGTGCTCATCTGCTTGTGTGTTTGTGTGTGTCTGCGTATGTGCGTGTGTGTGCATGAGCGCTCTGTATTCTACACTATCAGTGCATATTTACACTTTGTCTTATCAGTGAAAGCATATGTGAAGTGCTAACAGAGAGTTTTTCACTCAGTGAATATCCAGCAGATCTACAGATAAATGAAGCTGAAATATCTCTCACACAGACACACACACACGCACACACACACACACGCACACTATTTGTGTTGTCACTCACCTTGTGTGCAAAGTCAGAGTCATTGAAAAGAAAGAGGATCTGTCTTTGGCTGGTGTGAAGGGTCAACAGGCCCCATTCACAGCATTAGAAAGACACTAAATGTAATTACACAGCCTTCCCCAGTGGACAGCAGCCTCCAGTCAAAGGACCAGAGGCATTATGAAACCACTACAGAAAGGCAATGGAGCCTCAGTTAGCGGGATCTATACACAAGCCCAGGCACACGCCAGACTCTTAAAATAGAGGCGAAATGAAGACCTCGGTGTAATTATGTGTACAAAAATGATTTGGCGCCCACACCTTTTTTTGTGCTGGAGGAGAAAAAGGCAGCTTCATTTGACTGGTGCGCCTCTGGGGAATTGGAAAGAAAGACATTCTGTTAAACTGGACTCCTGATCATTGGATTATAATAAAGTTCCTTTTTTTCCTCAGATTTAGAATTGAATGGCCAATGGAAATTGCATTTACATGGGTGAGAAGAGGAGTGGAAAATTGTAAGAATCTTTTCTATTCAAAGCTTTGTTCAGTGCAGCCAGTCAAAGGCCACGAGGAGAACAGAGACTAAGGCGCTGCTTATTGCTAATGCCATTATCTGGCCGACTGCTGCATATGCACTGGAGGAGTGGCCTTTCAGTGCCAAATGTGTGTCTTAGCTTCTTCAGAAGCAAAAAGGCAGATTACATTACAGTGCAATGGAAGGGAGTGTGTTGGGCCAGTGTGGAGCATTCAGTATCACAACAACTGTCCTGATGAAATGGGACTAATTCACTGCTGCTTGTGTGTGTGTGTGTGTTTGTGTGTGTGTGGGTTTGTGTGTGTGCATGTCTTTATGTGTGTCTGTTTATATTTGTGTGTGCTTGTGTTTGTCTGTGGGTGTTTTTGTGTGTGTCTGTTTATATTTTTGTGTTTGTGTTTGTCAGTGGTGGTTGTGAGTGCATGTGTGTGGTGTGTGTGTGTGTGTGTGTATGTGTGTGTTCAGATATTCATTTGCCTGCTTGCATCTGTTTGCGTATATGTCTGTGTGTTTGTATCTGTTGCGTGTGTGTGTGTGTTTATGTGCACCTCAGAGCCTGCTGTTTGCTCTCAGCAATGCCCTGGTCCTGTGGGTTCCCATCCATTAAAGTCCTAACCTGTGCAGATAAATAATCACCTGTGCCAATTATCTTTACACAGTTTCAGTTCATATTTACCTGCCGTGGCGGGCACTGCTGCCCTGATAAACGCATCTGTTTGTTCTAGTGCAGGCAGACACATCTCTCTCTCTCTCACTCACTCATACACACACACACACACTCTCTCTCTCTCTCTCATTTATACACTCTCTCTCTCTCTTTCTCACTCACTCTGTCTCTTTCTCTCACTCATCCCTCATTCACACACACACACACTCTCTCTCTCTCTCACTCATTCATACTCTCTCTCTCTGTCACTCACTCACTCACTCATACACTCTCTCTCTCACTCACTCCTCATTCACACACACACACTCTCTCTCTCACTCATACACTCTTTCTCTCACTCATTCATACGCTCTCTCTCTCTCTCTATGACTCACTCACTCACTCACTCTCATATACACTCTCCTCACTCTCTCACTTTCTCATACACTCTCTCTCTGTCTCTCACTCACTCCTCACACACACACTCTCTCACTCATACACTATCTCTCTCTCTCACTCATTCATACTTTCTCTCTCTCTCTGTCACTCACTCACTCCTCACACACACACTCTCTCACTCATACACTATCTCTCTCTCTCACTCATTCATACTTTCTCTCTCTCTCTGTCACTCACTCACTCACTCACTCATACACACTCTCTCTCTCCCTCTCTCACTTACTCATACACTTTCTCTCTCTCTCTCTCTCTCTCTCTCTTCGGCGGACTGCACTCTGCTCAGCTCAGTTTGCCCTCTTCTTCTGAGTGCCTCCAGCAGCCGCAGACGTATGGCAGCGGCGGCTGCCTGGCCACACTCTCTGCTCAGGAAATGAGCCTCCTCCCTCTACCTGACTGGAGCCGCTAACAAGCATATGTTTCCCAATCACCGGGGGATAAGGGAGCGCAGTGTGAGGAGTGGAAGAGTGCGAGAAAGAGACAGAGAAAGAAAGCACAAACGAGTGCACAAGGAAACTACTCCGACTGACAAAGCAGTAACGGCATGTTAACAATTACTCAGTGAATTATGCTGAAACTCATTATCCACAAGGTGCACCTCTTAACCTTGTTAGCGGAGACGCTAGGAGCCAGGCCCCAGGCCGCTTGTTCTGTAATTAAGGTTGGATCAGGTGACATATTTATGGAGACTTTTTTCTGGAGCTGAGATTCAAATTGAAATTAAATTCTGGTAATCTTTGTGCAGACAGACGCATGGAGCGCTTGATGGCCGTTGCTGGTGCTGGGATTGTAGCGTTTTTCATTTTATTTACTTGTATTTTGTGAAGAGTTTCTTCACAGGAATTGTTCAAACACAGACTTAAAGACAGGCTTATCTCTGAGAGGTTAATGAGAAGGCCTCGTCACACACACGTCTTACACACACACACACACACACACACAGGCATACATCCATGCACACAGACAGAGGCACACACACACACACTTTTTCCTCACACATGAACTCTCTCTCCCTCTCCCATTCCCTCTCTTTCTTTGCCTTTCTCCCTTTCTCGTCTCTTTCTGATTCCCTCTCTTTCCCTTTCTCCATCTCTTCCTCCCCATCCTATCACACAGAGCACACACTGGCTGCTGAGAAGCTGCAGGCGTTGCCAGCCCTGAAAAACATTGATATGATTTCTGCCTCTGTTCATCCTTCATTTACTTAATTACTTTTCCCCTTCTGCTGGCATAAATGGTACTGGGTAGATTACTATTTTAATGTGCTCCTGTGTGCTTGATAGATCTATGATACAATGCTGAGCTGTGACAACACACAAGCAACATTTGAATCAATGGCAATCATTTCAGCACAGGATGCTGACAACATGTGTTGGCCTGGGTGCAGACTAGTTTGAGGCTCTAGGAAAAAGGTTTTAGGCTGTGATTTTGTGTTGTGTGTGTGTCTGTGTGTGTGTGTGTGTGTGTGTGTGTGTGTGTGTGTTTTTGTGTGTGTGTGTGTGTGTGTGTGTGTGTGTGTGTGTGTTGTGTGTGTGTGTGTGTCTGTGTGTGTGTCCTTGGCCCTTGTGTGCACCCTGAAGAATATGACCTTAATTTACACTCAGGCTCTGCATAATGTATCAATGACATTTTCCAATTTCCATCCCAAATTATGCACTTACAATACAATATGACATTTGGTGGGTTTTGTTACATTGTTGCTTTGTAGGTTATAAAAGTATAAAAAAGCAGGATGCACCTTTTCTCATTTCAATATATCTATACTATTGGCTGGGTATATTATGACCAAGTAAAATAATGATCATATTTTGCCTTATTGCAATGACGTACGTTATCAAACTGGTTTAGTTAAGGTTTAAATAAGCAATGTCATGCAAAGGCATCGAGCAGGAAGTTACTCTTTCTTGGATTTCTATACATCATGTTGTTCTAATCAGCATTACATGAAAAAAGGGATTCTTTTTACAAAATCACTAAACAGTAGATCACTTCTACTCCCATTAGTGCGTCTGTATGTGTGGGCATGGGTTTACATGAACACACACATTTACTTAGCGTTTACATAACGTGTGTGTGTGTGTGTGTGGTGTGTGTGCTCAGGGGGTTGGACAGGAGTGCTAATTGAAGTCACAGGAGCAGTGCATTCTGGGGCCATGCCTCAGTCCCCGTGACCAGGCCTGCCAGCTCTCCCATGGGGTGCGTGAAATTGTTTTGTGCCTCCATGTGTGCTTGGCAGGGTCAGTGGAGGACCAGAGGGCATCTCCTTCACCTCCTCTCCTGTGCCCACACATAGCCAGAGAAGGGCATGGGCTTTGGGGGAGCCAGTCCAACTCCGAGCAATGACTGACTGTAACCTACATCTACAATGAATATGATCACAGATGCACAGATGCAGTGCAAAGAAACACTGGAACAAAATGAAAGCACCTTTTAGTGTCTGCCTTGTGTACATGATCGACCAACATAGTTTTGAAAGGAAATCAGTAACATCAGTAACTGTTTGTGTGGAAAATAACACTGCCTGCACATGTGCTTACACTCCTAGTACTGCATGAGCTCAGTGCTCCATAGGGATTGGCTAGTAGGTAATTGCTGAACCAAACTATAGTACATATAATGTATCCTTTCTGTAAGTCATATATACATTTCTAGTGTGTAAAGCTGTCCTGAGGTCAGTGTGGCCTTGTAGTGCTGTACCTGGAGGGCTAGAGGAGGACAGGGGGAACCAGAGGAAGGTGCCCCTTCCGTGCTGAGTGCAGTGAGCTGAGCTGCTAGCAGCCCAGCAGGGCGGGAGATGAATGGCCTGGGCAGGCTGGCCCACTAAGTAATACAGCCCATGATGAATCACCGCCTTCACTGACACCAAAATTGAAATGGTTGGGTTCAGGAACCCAAACTAAGAGGGGCCCTCTGGCCAGCGTGTAGTCATCTGTTAAAACACCAGGCCCCCAGGGGCCACACAGGGTATTCCCCCTCAGCCAGCAGCCACGATTAATGACCTCCAACAAGCCAAACCAAGAAGACCACAGCCCTCTTCAGATGAAGTGTGTTGGGTGTGTGGACATCTGTTATGCACACACAGTAAATGCATACATGCACATGGACATGTATATTTCTGACCTTATAAAGGCTGTATCTGTAGTGTCCGACCCGCTTCTTCAGTTATCAAGGGAGAAGCCTGGTAGAAAATGCCATATGTTTACTGCTGAAGAGTTTGAGATTGTGTTTTTTTGTGCCTGGAGCCCTGGACGGAAACAGACTCAATCCCATGGGTCAGGACAACAAACGGGTACACTCCTGTGTGCCTGCTACTGCTCTGGACCGAGTCTTTAGTGTACAGGATGAGGGGAAGACATGCTCAATGTTGAGCATGAAGAAAGGAACTCTAATGAGCTATTCGACTCTATAAGTCTAAAAGTCACACTTCTGCCCATGATATTCGTCATCACTTGTTAGTTTCCCAGGCTGCTGTGACTCAGAATAGCAGACTGATGCTGTTAATGGTGTGATGTGTTTTGATGAAGCTGAAGCCGTCATAGATTTCCGAGGATGACTGGTTAATGCGCTGATATTTTTAGATCTCTGTATTAGTGATGAAAAACAACAGAACAGGAGGTCCTGATCCCGGATCAGTAAGTTACAGTCATCTTGATGCTGGATGCTGCCCTTCATGTTAATCAGTTCTTTCAGACTCTCTGCACTCTGAGCCATTAATTGTGATTCACAGGAGTGTTATTCACAAGCTGACATCCAGCAAGTTGTTGTTCTTGTCTGTGTGTGTGATTGCTCTAATGAAGTAGATGTAGCTTACAGTGATCTTCTCTGATTAATGATGATTCTCCTCTCTCCTGGAGTATTGCTGTAATGGCTGACATACATTTGCATGCATTAGGCAATCAGTGGCTCATAATATTCAGTGAATACGTAAGCAAGCCAGTGCCTTTCGTTTCGTGTTCAGATGAACTGAAATTTTGTTTTGCCTTCAACTCTCTCTCTCATTTACAGTTTCTCTTCAAAAGTAGTTAAATATGCCTTGACTTGGGGTGTTACTAAAAGCACTGCAATTCTCCTCCATCACTCAGTGAAAAGAATCAAATGCCCCACTCAAAGATCATGCTTTCACTTTCATTATTAAAGCATGTGTTCTTTTTGACTACATGCTGCATAGTGATCTGTGCTGTTGTTCATGTTGACTTGCTTCATACTGTGCTCTAGTGTTGTGTTTGGTAGCTTTTGTCCATTATGAAGAGGTCATCTTCATGGGGCCTTACATGAAAGAGCTTGTAGACTAATGATTACTTTCTTAGATCCATCTGAGGCACACATCCATCTATCCATCTATTTATCTTTTCACCTCTCTATCTCTCACCTGAGTAGATTGCACACTGGCCTAACCCTTGGAATGGGTGACCTGCGGAGGTCAGGAGGCTCTCGGCACCTTGATGAGGGAGATTATGGGCTGAAGGCTGCGCTGGGGTGGAGGTCAGGCCTGGCCTCATCCATAACTCCCCCAAATACCTGCTGACCTCCAAGGCCAAGGTCCGTGAGCCCCTATGGCCCTGATGTAGATAAACATGGAGACATCAATCCTTTACAACCACCATAAAACACTACATTGAATGCCTGCGTTCCTTTTGCAGGAAAAGACAGACTGGTTGGGACATTGCAGTACGTGCTTCTCATAGCTGAGTCCTATCGTTGTGTTATTATTGATCGCCTCTAGAAAAGTGCACTCACATGGGGAGAGTGCTTGGTTGTCGACCTTTAGCATTAGCATGTTAGCATCCATCACTGGGCATTTTTGGCCCATGGTGAGGCCCTGTAGCAGGTCCCGAATAAATGTAGCGTGACCACTGTTGAAAATGGTAAATATGTAATAAAGCAAGGCCTGCACTTCAGAGTGTCAGCTTCATCATAGTAACCCCCCCCCACACACACACACGCACACCCCACCCCCATCCCTGGAGGCATTGCCACAGTTGCTCCTGCATGTTGATTGGGAGAACAGTGTAGTGTTCTCCAGAACAGGTCTGTGTGTGTGTGTGATGTGTGTGTGTGTGTGCCTGTGACAGGTGTGAGACTTTATAAACATGAAGGACCATTTCACTCATCATCTCCTAAAAGGCCACAATGGCCATCATAAATCAACCTGCTTTAGCAAAAGAAAGTGTGTGAGAGAGAGTGTCAAAGAAAGAGAGAGAGAGTCACAAGGCAGAGATTGGGATGACATCAGAGAGTAGAGAGAAGGAGAGACAGACAAAAGGAGTGCAAGGATGAATTGCACCCAGCTGTCCAATGAGTGACTCTGGGAGGGGAATGTTGAGGTGCTGCTGGAGGAGCCCCATCTCCCCATGGGCCTCAGCCCTATTGTTCCGCTCTTAATTGGATATTAATAATATCTCTCCTAATTTAAGTGCCCTCTCCGTGTCCTGGCCAGCTTACATTCCAAATCCCTTTGTTTTATCTTGTACTTTTATCGTGTCTGTTCTTGGAATGTGCTCGCAATACACTTTACCACTTCCAGCAAATGTTCAGTAAATGGAAATGAGAGTTCGCCTCAGTGCCCTCGAAACTTATTTAAAGAGACAGGACATTATTTATTTGTCCAAAGGCATTAGGTATATTTGCTCTTATGCTGGCTGCCCCATGAAAAAGTGACAGACTATATTTATTTGACTTGATTGGAGTCACAGAGATGGAATGAAATTTGCACTCTCATATGGAAATTGGAGTGCAATTGTTTGTCTGTTTGTATAGATATCTTGGATCCATTATATCATCTAATGCATATCCAGAGGCAACAATGTCATTTCAAGAGGCTTGTGCTGCCATTGGCAAGAGAAACTTCTCGTCTGCATCTTTCCTGACTATTTTATTCACATTGGAGGGTTTGGAAGCAACCAGCGTTTGCCTGTGGGCTTGTTTGCAATTGGTTGGTGTTCTTGAGAAGCGAGTGTCTTTTGCGTGCACTGCTACTCAGCTAAAATGCACACTCTAGTCCTTGATCATGCAGGTCATGAAGTTCTCAGCCAATGGTGTGAGGAGAGAAAGGGGGGACGGGGGGGTCGGAAGTGAGTGCTGCTTCAGCTGCTGTCACTCGTGGACGCTCTGGAGCTCCCAGATGAAATGGAAAAATTGACTCGAGAGGCGTCTCTTCATACGTGTTGAGCAAGGCTCTGCTTTCCTCTTAACACAGAAGCCTGGTTTCCGGCCCCCTCCAAAAATAACCGTGTATTTTGGTGTTTTTGCTTCAAAGGTTGAAGGGGGAGGGAGAGAAAAGAGAGAGATGGGGTTAGAGATATAGTGTGTGAGAGAGAGATGTGGAGAGAATCTGAGAACAGAAACAGGAATGATTCGATACACAAGTGTTGCTGATATGAGTCAGGTGCTCACCACTGCTAAGAGAGGAGAGGAGAGAAGAGGAGAGGAGCAAGGAGGCCTGCCAAAAAAAAGGAACAGAAGGAGGTGCATCAAATAAGCCCCTCTGCACCAATTCAGCCAGTGAGGGTTGCTAATGACCTCCTTCAGCCCTCTGCCATGTAGCTTTTCAAATGCACCTCAGGGCCTATTAGGCAGCCATAGTGCTTTGGTGGTGAATGAAATGCAAGTCGTCGGTGACAAGTCATCTTGATTGCGTGATGATTGGGTGACATTTTTTGTCAAAGACTGAGATATTAGCATTGTAACACATTCACGGCGGGAACGAATAGAATTAACACAATTCCCCTACGATTCCTGACACCTTTCAGAGTACACAACTCACCTGTCAGAGTAAACAACTCACCGTCACCTGTGTTTCAAGCATTTAAAGATAAAAGGGAATGTAATAAATTAGAAATAAATAAGTAAAAAGATTTTTTGCCTTTCTTGGTGAAAGTGTGCTTGAGTGAGCAGGTCGGGTGCAGTAACAGGGAAAGCCTTTTAACGTGGCGTCATGCAAAACCTCAGCATTTATATAATTTAAAGGAGCCTAGCACTCGGAGAACAGCTCTGCTAGTTTGTGTGTGTGTGTGTGTGTGTGTTATATATTTACTTTTTTATGAATTTTTGCCAAACTTTGACAGAGTGTATTTTTGGCTTGTTTGGTTTCTGCGCTTTAACTAAGAAACTAGAAAAATGATTTTCACAGATAGGTATTAGAGGTGAGACTCTCTTACAGGCCTCTTTTAAAATCACATACACCCTGTTGGTCTATTAATGTTTGTGTGTGTATGAGTTTGTACGTGTGTGTGTGTGTGTGTGCACGCGTGTGTGTGTGTGTGTGTGTTTGCCAGTATGCTTATATGCTAATGTGTGATGAAGAATGAGGGAACTGAAGGATGGGAAAGGTAACTGGATAAAAATCAAAGCCAGCAGTGACTAGCTCCACTTTGTGGCACAGCCATACTGTTGATCAGGGGCTGCTCTCAGGAGGCTGCTAGTGCTCTGGGTTTGAAAATGGCACCTATTTCACTAGAGGCCGCTTGCTTTTCAAACGCCTAATTCTCACAGTCTCGTCTTAAAAAGAGGAAGAGCTCCCACCTCCACTCCATTTAAGAGCGTGTCAAATGAGTACTGCCCATGCCACACACACACACACACACGCACACACACGACACACACACACACACACACACACACACACACCGAGTTGGGCTCTCCCATCCTAATGCATCCTGTGTGCTGTGCAGCCTAATCCCTGCACAATAGTAATGCCTCACTCCCATCACTTGTACAATGATTGGCCTTTGATAAATGCACTGGGACTTATGCAAAAGAAAGAGATGTTTTTGTGCTGCTGCCAAACCCATTTAAAGTCACATCAACAGTCAGCCCTCCCTGCTCCCTTTTGAGTTCAATTCATTTTTCACCCATTTTGTCTTGCTTATATGGGGGAAATACTCACAAGGGAATTATAATTTGATCAACATGTGTGTGTGTGTGTGTGTGTGTGTGTGCTCTTGTGATGGTGCATAAGTACATGGTGTGTGTGAGGAGGTGGTTTCCTTACTCATTCTCTTGCTTTTAGACATTGTGATTGTGATATTGTGATTATGAAAGCGTGCTGCTTTACACCATAATAAATAGCAGGGTTCACACACTTAATTTGAAAGTCTCAATGTATCAACATCAAACACTTCTTTAATTGACTCAGAATCACACTTAGTGCAGTGCACAGAATTGGAAACGTGATATTATGAGCTGTCAGTTCACATTTGTAGTAATTTTGCTGTGGGATTTTCCAAAAGAAATGGAGGATGGAGCACCATAGGCTCCACCCATATGACTTATGCCACACTCACACACACACACACACACACACATGTCTTTGATTATTGCTTATTTAAAGAGGATTTTCAAAGGTTGGGATAAGAGTGCAACAGAGATAGGGAATGATTTAAAGAAAAAAAAATTATTGTGAATTTGTTTATAATGAATGATAGATTCACACTCCTTAGGCTGTGATTTCAATCACATTTATTTGTTTTACATATTACAGTTTTAAAAAACTCCCAATCAGTAAGCAGTAATCTATACAGTCAGCATGGTTTCACACGGTATACATTCAAGATGGCTAAGAAGACTTGTTTCAAAGCTCTGTTTTCATTTTCTACTCTTTTATACTCCTCTCCCTCTTCCCCCCCCCCCCCCCCCACTTTCCCTCTCTCTCCCTCTCTCCCTCTCTCTCTCTCTCTCTCTCCTCTATCTTATTTTCCCCAGAGCACCTTTCATTTCAGCAGTCAGACGGCTGCGTTTAAGTGAGTCCCCAGTGGCCAGGCGTCGGAAACTTATGACTAGCCATGTCTTCAGACATCACGCCGCTACCAAAGCATGGCAGGATGACAGATCGTGCCTTCAATACATAGTGACAAACAAATTAGTGCAAAGATGCTTCTCACTGCATACCAGATGTGCTGGGCTCCATCGTATGGAACAGGCAATGAAAAACTGTCCCCGTCCCATCTGTGCTGTCCAAGACCATCGGTGCAGCAATTTCAGCCCAACAAAGTAGAGTAAACACACGTGCCAATTACACATACAATAACCACACACTTTTTAAATGCCTAGAAGCCGTTAAATCCTGGATTATTTTGTGTGTGTTCTCTAAGATAGAGGGTCTGTTGATCTAAATAACACAAAGACACACTCTGGGCCACAAAGAGGAAATAGTTTGAGAGAGGTTGAACGGGGAAGCTGATTGTTAACAGATAAAAAGAGAGACTCACCGTCTCCAAAATGAATGGAATGCATGATGGCAGTCTGGCACGTCTAACCCAGAGTGTTGCAAGGGTCTTCAGTGGGAGATGAGAGGATACAAGTGGCTGGATGCGGGTCAAATTAAAAGCAAACAACACTTGTGCCAGATGCTGCATTGGTCATAAACATAGCCTAGAGCGCACCAGCTTCCCTCACTCTGCTGCGGCTTTGCAAATAAAATGATGAACAAGGACATCTTGCTTGAGACATGCGGTGCACATGTAGCCATTTTGCTGTTGCTGGTTGTCATATTCTAATTCATTATAGTGATTCAGATTGTCCCCAGGAACAATATAGACACAATATATATGAGAAGATGAGGATATATGAGAAATGGCAGTGTTTATATAACTTGGATTATCAGTTTACAAATTATTAAAATACAATTTTGGCTGTACTATCAATTTAAAGTAACTGATCAATAGGGATATCATAAAATTACACAATTTAATCCACACAAATGGAGAATATTTAAATGCAAATAATATTGTTTGGGTTTTGGATGGGTTTTGAGATCAAAGGCAAATTTCTCCTGTGGTAGGTCAATTTAGTTTTCGAAACTGCAAATCTCTAAAAATCCATCAAGCGGCTCTTAGAAATGAAAGCTCCACGCATGTCCATGTTTAATCAGAATGCTTTTGTTGGCAGCAGAGTTGTACATTACTGCTCAGTCACCACAGCACATCAAGAAAATTCACCTGAATTCAATGCATTTATTTTCTGAACATGTTGATTTGGTTAGATAATCACAAAATACATTTTGATGAACTAATAAGCACCCTTGTGTGGTATTGGGCTTAAGATTGATCACAATGGCAATCTGCAGAGAGCTCGTTGTCACATTGCATATAAAAATACTACTTTCTAAATAAAAATGCCACCATCTCCACACACACACACATATTCATGCACACACACACACACGCACACAGAGAGAAAGAGAGAGAGAGAGAGATTAAAGAGGCACCCAATAATTTTTTCTTTCCTGAAATGTGTTGAATGACTTGCCAACACCTTTAGATGAGAAGGCCAATGTGCTGTTAGGGCAGTCAGCTTGGTCTTGTCCTGATGCCCTGATGTCTATGTTGCTATGTGCGTATGTGTGCGTGTGTGTGTGTGTGTGTGTGTGTGTGTGTGTGTGTGTGTGTGTGTGTGTGTGTGTGTGTGAGTGTGTGTCTGTGTGTGCATTTGAAATTGAGAGGATGACATGGTGTTGACATTGCATGACATTAAGCTGACTGTCCATTTCTATAAAACATGTTATTATTGTCTTATTAGTTAACCTATTTATATTCCAGGGTCCTGGAAGCCATTACAGTGCTGTTACTAAGTCAATTTTCCTATCCTAAGTTAAAAGAGACATAGAATGGAAAACCATTTTTGTCTCGGACTTAGAAATAACCATGGGCGAATTAGAACAAACCCTACATGTGATGTCAAATAGCACAAAGCCATTGTAGTTCAATTGTGGTTGCCAAAGAAGACACCATTTAGTCAGAAGGACCATTTCAATACCCAGCCTAAATATAAGGTTTTCACTGGGCTTGTAAAATTGCACTTGAGCTTGTTTTTGATTAATTAAAGTTGAATATTATGTTTTAACATCAGAGAACAAGGTCCAATACTCCATTCATCCATTCTTTGTCTCCTTTAAGAAAAGTGTGTTACAGAAGCATCCTAACCCCAGATAATCTTAAATAAACTATCCTAACTTTAGGACAATTTACAATCCCCACCACATATCATTATGGATCTTTGGCTATGTGTATATCGCTAACTTGATGGTAGAAGATAGTAGTAGAAGGCAGATGGTGATGTTACTTTTTATCCGCTACCTCACCTTATGTTAGCTCCTTTTTTCTCTCCCTTGCTTTAAATTCCAGAGTTAGCGATCTCGTTGTTTCTTTCCCAAACGTGTCTACACTGAATAAAAGTGCTTGTGGTTGTTTTATTTCCATTTTAGCATGAATCAGCAGAAAAACACTGCCAATAACTTAATGAGATGAAGGAAAAAATAAGGATTCTACTGCGTTATCTGTAGGCTATGAAGACATGGATGGTTCTGGTAAAAGGTTGCTAAGTAACAGGGATAAAAGCTGAAAAACCGATGCTAGATGTTGCCTTTAGGATATAAGATAGCATTCCTAAATGTACTTAGGGCTTGCTTCTGTAGTACCAAACTGACAAAAAAATCTTGAAAAAATCTATATTCATCATAATATCTTAACTTTGAGTTAAGATAGGAAGTTTCTGTAAGGACTGATCAGAGGACTGATACATTTACCTCCACCTAAACTGAGTGTTGCAAAGTGCTTATTGTCTAATTGTTAACGTTGCACCACATCCTTGCTTTTTTTGGCCTATTGTGTAGTCAGTGCATGAAAGCACACGAATATTCAGGAAGATTTAATGTACAAATAGAATGAAATTAAAATTAGATTAGTATGTGGTATAAATAATCCCAACCCATCACGGTTAGAAAGAGAGAAGGACTGGAGAGAAAAGAGCTTAGTGGTTTTGATAAAATGGTACTGAATTGATGGAAAAGAATCCTACATATTTCATGAACTCTTTGGGAACATTGTGTTGGTATTTCTTCAGATTGTCTCTCGATTTCTCCCATCTTCTTCTTTCTTTTTCTTTCTACCTTCCTTTCTCACTCTCCTTCTTCTTTGGGTCTATTTTTTCAGTCTTTCACTCAGAGCATGTGCACTTGCACCTTCTAGAGCAGCCATTGTTATTTTGGTTGCAGGGAGAACCTGCAGCAGAGAATGTGGCGGCTCAGGAGAAATACACGCTGCCCCATTTAGCTACTTTCTACACGACTGTCATGTCACTGAGCGCATCAGAAACAGCAACAGCGGAAAGCTTTTTAAAGTCTGTGAGACGAAAGCTTTCCCAAACACCTGTTTCCTACTGAAAGCACCTCCGATCACGGCAGCGGAGTTATTTTACAAGTGCTGAGAGGCAGGCTGGGTGACAGTTGGCCTCCACTCTGACTTGGCTTTCGCCGGCACGTTAATGTGTTTCTAGGGGAATACTTCATCTCACACAGCCTCTTATGCCAGAGCAGGAAGCACTCCGAGCCTAATAATTATTGAAGAATAGAACATAGCTCAGTTTTGGCCAACTTCTCTCCCTGCAACCTCCTTTGGAGGCATGAGCATTTCTATGGCTCTCAGACCCATTGACAAGCAGGTCAGCACTTAGAGTGGCCTCTCCAGTTCATTACGAGCACCATATCAATCCACTCAGCCCTTTAGTCATTAGCACCCACACATGTGTTACCTCAGGGCCTCTCCTCTCCTCTCCTCTCCTCTGCTCTTCCTCCCGGGCCACATGCACTACAGCACAGTGCTTTGTGATGCACACGCGGCCCCGGCTCGTACGTCTTGTTTTATTTCTTTTATTAATCTCCCATCATTCATAATGTCTTTCAAAGCTGTGTTTTTTTTTCTTTCAGTGACTGGGGGCGTCCATTTGTTCATTTAATTGAAGTGGACACTCACAGAGGAGCGTGGGGGCTGTAGTAATGGCATCTATAATGGCTAGCGGGCTGACTTTCACCCAGACTTGCCCGCACGGACAAGAGCACGTCTGTCCCGACGTTTACTGTTAGTTAGTTAGTTAGACGCAAAGTGCTATGAGCTAGCAGGCGACGAGCACCGGACACGTGGCCATAATTTCATTAGACTAATTCAATCACGCCTTGGGCCCAGCAACATGAGAAAAAAAAAAACACGGACAGCTTTTCTGGACGCCCAGACCAGGCAGCGGCTGCGGACTGAGCGCGTGGGAGTGCGAGATTAGGACCTATGCCCACGCGCACGGGCGAATGAATGAATAAACGAACGAGCGGCTGGTCATCTCCGAGGCTGCTGCTGCCCCCCTGTCCTTGGCAGTGAGCGAGGGAAACACATGTGAAGCAGATGGTGCATCTCTCTCTGTCCTCTGTCCTGCTAATCAGGTGCTAAATATCCACCCGTCTGCTCTCTCCGAACCACCACCACCGCAACAACCAGCCCCTATTAAAAAAGCGAGAGTGTGCCAGGCTGGCGCAGATTACTGTATCTCACCCCCAACAGTGAGAGGAGCAGGAAGGAGACACACACTCTCTGAAAAGTCATGATAGCAAGAGGAGGGAGCGTGTAGTCGACTTTCTCCCGCTCTCTCATATCAGCTTTTATTTCTCTGGCTTCAGACAGCTCCTTGTGTCAGGTGCAGGCTGTTGAATGGGATTGGTGTGCTTGGAGTTGTATACATGCATTTAGGCTGTCAGCTTCTCAGCTGCTAGCGATTTGTTAAAGTAAGGCAGGGTGTTTGCGAGTGGGGTCCCGGGCCACGGCCAGTCGCTTTGTTGTGGGATGGAGAGAAGCCGTGGGGGTGACGGGATTGGCCTCATTACCTTCCCTTCGGCGGCCGCCCCAGAGCCGGCAGCTCTTATACCCCCCCTCTCACCCATGCATCTCCCCCGTACAATGCAGCCTCTATCCGACTGAGCCCGGGCCCTTAACCTGCTCTTTCTTATCCCCCTTTTGTTCTGTCAGAATGAATGAGCACAACACCCAGACACCAAGGCAGGGCACCGCAGATTGGTTTAGCCAAGTCGAAAAGCAGCGCTTCCACATTTGTTAGATCCAATAGGCTTTCACTCCCCGCTTGACTGAGTCAGGCAGACAGGAAGTCAAAGTGCTCAGGGGTAAGGTGATGTAACCCCCCCCTCCACACACACACACACACACACACACACTCACACACACACAGACAAACACAGCCCTCCTCTCGATAAAACAGTGACACAGAGCATTTGGCTCCACTGCTGTCGTCTGGCATTTCACTGAGCTTTGTTTTGTATTGCCTGTCTGTCAGTGGGTCTCTAACAAAGGATCCGGCAGGAAAAATCTCGGCTCTGATTGTTCTTTGGCTTGACACCTTAGGCAACAATCAATGGCTATTAATATTGCAGTGGTTTTAAATTACTCTGGGATTTGTAATCTTGTCCAAACTGTGTTATAGTCCTTGCTCGAGCAAGCAAAACCCAGTACAATCACTGGTCAATGAAAGTTTGTATAAACATAATCCTGATATTTATTTGATGTGGCACAGTCACAGTTCTGGGGTCATTTCAGGCATTGGCACTGGAATTGCTAACATATAGCCTCCATGTTAGGGCTTAGGTCAGCATGCTATCAAAGCGGTCTGAGTTCATCAGCTGACAAAAATATGACCAGTGTCAAACAAAGAAAGTTGCAGACAGAAAGGATTGATGCACTCCTTTTAGACTGACATTCAATTCAACTTGTTGCAGTACATGACCTAGAAATTCAGCTCCCTTTTTTTATTGGAACTAGGCTGAGTTCTCTCACTCGCTGCTTCTAACATACACATGGATACACACTCACACACACACACACACACATACACCATGTCTGGATAGAAAAAATAATTGGATTTCTGGCTCTTATCTCACTCAACACATTACAAGTTGTCAAAATCCCCAGTGCCTTGGCTTGGTCACGTTCCTACAGCAGTGGGAGGATTTCTTAAGGTTGACTGATAGGTGGCTTCCATTTAGATTCAGCATTATTGCTAACACAGACAGGCTCCTCCAGCTCTCCACGCGTGTCCTGGACCCTCCAGTCTGAATGGCTGGTCGGCCCAAACAATGGGCTTGTCTCATTCAGCACTTGCTTATCGGCCCATCTCTCTTGGGCTGATCTTTTGGAGATGTGCGGCAGTCTCCTCCAAATCAATCCCAATCAATATGCTCTCCAAGTGCAGGTGGACCTGACTGCTGCTCTACACTGCACTCTGGCCTGATGGGTTGGCTATGCTAGCCCCACCACAGTTAGCCTGCTTCAATGCATTAGGCTAGGCTAGTGGACACAAGCCTGGAGATAGTGGGGAAGAAGCACAGGCATGATGAGATGGGATATTAGTCATTATTTATTAATTATTTATTAATGAATGAATTATTTTTTTTTTTACCAGGAAACATTGAATTAATGATACATCTCTGGCTGCTGAACATAAGTGTTTATTGCCTTCTACACAGGGTTCCAAAACTGTGTTGTGACTACTGTAAACACACATCACACTAAGCACACTAGTCTAGAGTCATAGTACTGGAAATGCACTAAGGTCTTACTAAACACACTAGTCATAATACAAATGTGTTGTAGCACCTTGTGTGCTCATTTTTCCAGCATGTCCTCATGTGGTTTACACCTGTTATTGAAGCCTACGTGTTAATGAACTTTCTGTGTGAACTCATTATGAGACTATAGACTCAGAAATGTGTGTATGTTTTCGAATCAGTTGGTTATCACTGAGCATCTGGAGTCAAGGGCTGCTAATCACAATTAGGTCAAATGTAAATGCTTGTGTGCTTTTATTTATTTATATTTGTTGTTCTGAAATGTGCTATCTTTAGCCCATGTGTTCTAAATTATTCTGAATCATGGTAGCAATCCAGGCCATCTGGTCCTGGCTTGAGGTTTGTCCGTAGCCTTCTCCCCGCGCTGCTGTGCTAGTCCGCACTGCTCAGTGTCACCTCATCATGTGCTGCTGATGTTCCCCTGGAGTCCAAAGACACCACACTTCCCTGTTCTCCTCTTCTTTTTCTTCCCTCCTGGTCTTCTCTTCTCTTCTCTCCTCTCCTCTCTTTTTCCCTCCTACCCTCTTCTCTTCTCTCCTCTCCACAGTGGTTCTCTCCTGCTCCTCAGTCCTGAGGCGCAATACCAGTATTGATCATAAATTGATGGTGCGGGTGGGGAGGATGTAATTACTGGGGCTGCTTGTCCTGTCAATGCTGTGCAGGCTGGGCTGAGTCCAACACAGCAAGCCAGGGCCCTAATAAGGGAATGTGCTGTAAACATCAGACATATGTACACACACACACACTCACACACACACACACAAACACACACAAAGGCATGCATATACACATTACACACCTGAAGACACTAGGGACTCTCGTGAGAATGTATCTTCCTCAAAGGCTGGTGTTCAATGTTTAATTAATGTACAAGCTTGTTTTCTCCAGAGAGACTGGATGACAGTGGTGTGTTCAACAAATGTGTACTTTATATTTAAACTCCAATTTTATAGATTACCGATTAAACTATTTTATGCTTCAATCTCAGATCTCCTGTAAAGCAGACTTTTTACCTTGTTGAAGTACCGTTGAAATTGTCCCTTCCAAAAACTGGATTCTGTCTTGGACACAGCAATATACATATGATTTACAATGGTGTGGGAACCATCACAGACAGCCAAGCAAGTCTTTTAGTGTTTCTATAGACGGAGTGATTAACATTATAACACTGATTTTGAATGCAGTTTTGATATTATAGCCCAAGAGAAAAAGGGTTGGAATCATTTTTCATTCTCACGTCTCTGACGTCCTGTCTGGTCCCTTCAGACGTGTGCCACCTCAGAATGTCAAAAAAGAGAAGCAGCATCTGCACAGCCTTTCCCTCTGTGGTTTGCTCTGCGGTGGCACGCTCACCCTAACACTGCTGTTTGTCTGTGTTAATGTGTTTCAGAGCGGGTCGGCAGCATGCTGTCAGCATTGATCGCTCCCTTCAAGTACATGAGCCCTGGGACTACCAGCACGGAGGACGAGGACAGTTTAAGTAAGTCTCAGAACTGTGTGGATGCTTCACTAAACACACACGGCCACAAATCAAAAGCAACTGAAGAGAGCTGCATGTCACAACACAACATGTCCATGCAAGCAAATGCACTGGAATCTACCTGCGCACCACAAGTAAGAGTTCACTTGCTGTGATGTGGAGCAGCAGAGAAAGATAATGGTGAAGTCATGTTATTTAAGTTCTCATCAGGTGAAGTAGTTCTGAGAGCAGACGTGCCATTTCTCACCAAAGGTCTTTTCCTCAGGAAACCTCAGCGCTGAAGTCACTAACTGCACTAGAGTGATTAACTGAAATCTTTTGCCTTCATTTCTCTCTCTTAAACACTGACTTAATAAAATTGCAGCCAAATCAATACCCTCACAGATAATAGCTCCCTTGAAGTGAAATTAAAGACAACAGTAATGGTGGCTATTGCTAACCCTAATGCTGTCTGCATTAACCCTTTGCCCTCATGATTTCTGTCAAGCTGCTAACATCCATACATTGCTCCCCGTTTTCCCTGATAAGAGCACCATTTTCCTGACCCCAATTGCTCCACTATTTTCCTCCCCTCAGAGCGACGGGGCTCAGTGGCTGAGGAGCTTTCTGGGGTCATGCCCAACAGCAGCCGGGAAAACACTGCTTTTCTCCTCGCCTCGCAGCCCCCCATAAGCCGCCCCAGTATCCCCCCATTACCGCAGGGATTGCTGCTTTGCATTGAATACAGGCAAGAAATCACACCCACTCTCCGCCAAGGACTCCAAGCCAATTTTGCAGCAGATTATGGAGCGATTTGCCAGATAATGTCCCATTTGAGAGGATTTGTACTCCGATTTTTAAAACACTTAAATAAGATGGCCTTTCTTAGCATGAACTTTAGGAGACGCTGCAGCTGATGGCGGATCTGTTTTTCATTACCATATCATTGTGTATCAACTGACTGGATTTGCACTGAGCATATTATGGAAGAGATTACAGGTCTCAGTGAACAAGACACATACTCTTTTGCTCAGCTCATGCCTGACACCATCTGCATATTCACAGACCCGTCCAGCACACACTCCAAGAGATGAGTTACTAAAGGGATAAAAGAGATTATATTATTTTCTATTATATTATATTATATTATATTATATTATATTATATTATCAAAGCAACACTACAGAGCTTTGGTGGTAAACTAGTGGACTAACTACCTAAAAGACACACAGAACCTTCTATACATTTTCCAGAACTGTATTGTCAGGAGAGTAAGATGCTTTTTGGTGTTTGCTGGTCATGTTGTGTTTATCCTCCCTAAATTAATTTGGAGATTTGTCTTTTTTTCATAACAGGCACAAGCAGTGCCGAGGTCAAGGAGAACCGCAATGTGGGCAATCTGGAGGACCGTGTGATTGGTTTGTCTGAGCGTCAATCCTCATTGTTCCAGACCGAGCGCCGGCCATCCCGAGGTGCCACCTCAGGACTGAAGAGGAAACGACCTCTGGAAGAGGAGAACCACGGCCGCCTGTGTCGCTCGCGCTCCGTCTTCCCCCGCCGGCCGGTGTGCTCGTGGTCGGACGCCCCCAAGAACGCGCTGGTTCAGCTGAACGAGCTGCGGCCTGGTCTGCAGTACCGCCTGGTGTCACAGACGGGCCCCGTGCACGCGCCGCTCTTCGCCATCGCCGTGGAGGTGAACGGCCTGAGTTTCGAGGGCACAGGCCCCACCAAGAAGAAGGCCAAGATGCGGGCGGCGGAGATGGCGCTGCGCTCCTTCGTCCAGTTCCCCAACGCCCCCCAGGCCCACTCTGCCATGGGCGTCCTGAGCACCCCGCCCACAGACTTTACCTCCGACCAGACGCCAGACTGCCCCGACCCTCTCTTCCGAGGGTTTGAGCCGGCGAGCGCCGCCATCACCTCATCCTCCTCCTCCTCCTCCTCATCATCCGGCCCCGGGGCAGTGTCCAGCGATGGCCTCCCGCTGCGCCGCTCGGTGGTGGCCGACAACGAGCTGTTTTCAGGAGCCCTGCAGAGGCACGGCCGGCTCCTGCGACACACCCTGGACCTCATGGCCCAAGCCCACCATTACTTCGGTCCGTGCCGCTCGGCCGCTGCTGTGGACACCCAGAAGAGCCCGGTGGCACTGCTCGGGGAGCTGAGGCCGGGCCTGCGCTACGCCTGCCTCGCCGAGCGGCGGGTGGACACGTCAACGTCATCGCAGCGGGGTCGCGTGCGCAACAGCGTCGGCGGCAGTTTCGTCATGGTGCTGCGCGTGGACGGCCGCGTGTTCGAGGGCTGCGGGCGCAGCAAGAAGCTGGCCAAAAACCAGGCGGCGCGCTGTGCCCTGCAGGCACTCTTCAACATCAGGCTGGCACCTGAGGGGAGAGCAGGCATCCAGCCCAGCAGGAATAAGTGCCCTCATTTGCCCCAGGTGAGAGATGCCAGCTTGGGCACTGGCAGCCACCACTCCTCCCCCTCCGTCCTTCTGCTGGGCCATAATAGCCCAAGCAGCAGGGAATGCTGGGACTTAATTAAGAGGGTGGAGGGGAGCAGTGGGGTGGGATGGGCAGTGCAGAGGGATTATTATGGGCTGGTGGGCGACAGCAGGCAGAGCAAGGATGACGAGAGAGAGAGAGTGGATTTCAGGGTGGGGGAAATGTGTAAGCAGAGCATTCACGTAGGACAAAAGGTGGTGAATATGTGTGCGAATGTGTGTTTGTGTTTGTAGGAATGAGTGAGTGTGTGTGTGTGTGTGTGTGTGTGTTTGTGTATTTGTGTGTGTGTGCGGATGTGTGTGCCGGTCTGTGTACATTTTGGATTGGCAAGGCCAGGAGTAAACAGTATCTGCTCAGTGATCTATTCAGATGGAAAAGGTTGCAAATGAACCAAATTATCGCCCTTGTGTGGTTGACTCAGGAGAAAACAGCCATACTCCTGAAATGAGCTTTTCCCCCGTCCCCGTGTTTATAGAGCTATAATTGCAAAAGTATTGTCATTTTGCGCAATCTCTTGTTTCCTCATGTGTGGAATCACAGTGTCTATAAACATTAATTTAATCTGTTGCCCAAAGGAGATAGAAAGGTGAAAGGCAAATCGACAAACATGCTAACCCATTCCCCTTACTTAGTCAAATACGGAAATAGCAATCAAGCTAGGAAATGGAATTTTAAGGGGATTGCAAAGTGACACTTTCAGATGAATTTTCTAAAGGTTTAGAAACTCCATGGCACAGCTGTTTTTCAAGCGGATATGATGTCATATTATACACATTTCAGGGCCAGATTTGGTGTAGTCAGTAATTGCTCTGTAGAGTGTAGAGAATAGAGAATAGAGCCTATCTCTATACAGTCTTAGGATTATACTTCTTTTGTCATTACTTTGCTGAAATTGTGCACTGATGTGCAGAAACCTCCTAACTCCAATGATACTGCTCCATAGTCCACATGAAGATGGTGTTCATGATTGACATTCATCTCAAACAGTACCCTGACTATGTAGATGGTGATCAGTGGGTATTTTTCTCAACTGCGGCACAAAGAAGTGGTTATTTATCATCACTCAGCCCTGATTGGGCCGCTGATGTTCTGATCAGCACGCCCCCAGCTCAGCCTTCTCCTCCGAGACAGTTTGATGATGAGGCCCTTTTGAGTGTGACTCAGTCGAGCCTCACTGGGAGCATTCTCACATTCCCACTTGGACGCAAGCAGAAAGTATTAGCAACTCTCTGCATTAAGAGCACAGTGGCACTGCAGGAGCTGCGGTGAATGGAACATAAACGCCTCCTCAGCACGGGGAGTTTGCTAATAAACACTTGCAAACAGGGGTGCAATTTCCTTTTGATTTATTTGTTGGGGCGTGAATATTTTTTAGTATTATTATTGCTCTGTGTATTTGTTAACCAGATGCAAAGCAGACGTCCTGTAGCAAGGAATAGGGCTTTGGCAGGGTGAAGTTAATCCTCCACCTCACGCCTCCTCCAGACGATCAGCCGTGTTCCTGGCTGTGCAGTGCAGTGCTGTGCTTTCTGGCTGTGTGCTGGTGGAGGGCTCTGGGTGTGTCGGTGCAGTGCAGCCCCGGAGGATTGATCCTACAGAGAGCGTATGCGTCGCCGAGCGTGCTATCTCACGCCCAATGTCATATTAGCATTCCCCTCTCGGCCGAGAGGAGCAGACAGACCAAATGTTGTCCTTCCCTCTGAACAACATCAGCCCAACAAACCTGCTTGTGTCTGCCTGGGAGAAACTTCGCTTTCTCTCCCCTTCCGCCACGCCGTTTAAAGGGATTTGAGGAGGATTTGCCTCACCGCTTTAGTTCCAGAAAAGCGCTCGCTTGTGGAAATTCTTGAAAGTCAGACTGCAGTGTCTGCTGTCGAGTCATTTTTGAAGTGGTGAAGGACACACACATGCGCACACACAGACACACACACACACATCACATCAAATACAAAAGTTCCCCCTGATGCTACAGGAGATCATCTGGAATCGGCTTTTAAACGTGTCCAATATCAGTTCCTCTATGCGAGTTTTTGTGTGCACATATCCAGTTGCGTGCGTGTGTGTGTGTGTGTGTGTGTTTTTGTGTGTGTGTGCTTGCTAGTTTTGTGAATGTGTTGCTGCTTGTGTGGACTCCACTGCAGACCCATGGCTTTTCGATGTGAGAGCAGAGTAGGGATTTAGTGGCAGTCCTGCAGGGTCTCATGCCACTATTGTGCTGTCAGTGTTCAAGGCCCTGCATCTCTGGACCTGCCTCTGGCCCACTTGCTGTTCCAAACAGAGCTCTCGGAGACTGCACATGGTAGCTGTTATTTGGTGTTTGTTTTGCCTTCTACAGATTTATGAATTCTCTAAATTCTATTCTGACGTAAAATATTTATGTTGTCCTGTGACAAGCAGGTAAGAGCAGTGTTGGCTGTCAAGTACGGCTATCCAGTGAAATGAAGAAGGAACGAGGGAATGCAGAGAAAGAGAGAGAGAGAGAGAGAGAGAGAGAGAGATGAAAAGCAAAGGGTCACCTTTACTGAGGTGTGGAAGGACAGCCAGGGCCTCCATAGGGGCCTGAGTGTTCCAGGAGGGGCCGCAGTGGCAGTGAGTTGCCCCAGGCTGCCTCCAGCTCCCACATTATTTCTGAGGCTCCACACAGCCTTACTCCCAGAGGAAATGAAAACTCAATCGGCATCCAAACACTGCAACCTCAAAATAATGATATCCACATGCAAACATGCATGCACTCATATGTGTAAAAGCATATATAAATATGGATAATATGTATTTATATACAGTATACATGCATGCACTCATATGTGTAAGTGTATATATAAGTATGGATAATATGTATTTATATACAGTAGATATATCTATATAGATACCATAGTGGAGTGAAACAGTGGCCATTTATATGCACTGTAAAACACTGTGCCATCTGCTCAGCATTTCCTCCTGGCTCTGTGCTGTGGCATTGATTGTGCCTATCTGTGCATCTAAAGCATTTCTGTGAAGTGCTCAAACTCTCAGGCACACCGCAGCGTCTAGCGAGCCGATTGTGATTTGGTGTGAGCGCACGCCGGCCACATTACAGAGTGGAAAGATTACCCTTGCATTTCCGAGGTTGATTGGCCACTTAATCTCCCTGCACGGTGACAAATATCTTCGCCGTTGCCAAGTCAACAGGAAAAGTCTCACAGAATACATTGGGGCGCGGCAGGGCTCGCAAACAGCTGAAGGACACGGTGGAGGTCACGGGGCCAAGGCACCGAGAAGGGCAGCCCAGTCCTCCTTAGCCATCCTCCCTCCTCCTGACCTTGGATCAGTGATGATGGCAATAAGGAGATGGCAGTGAGGTGCAGCATCACAATTAGGGCAGGCTAATGGACAGGACAGGTGGGGAGTGCACTCTTCCAAGGGTCTCGGCCATTTTTCTGCCTCGCTATGGGAGGCTGCTGTGAAAATCAGCTGCTGATCAGAGACCTCTTTGAAGTGGGAACCACAAAATTGTAGGCCAGTGTGGATACAGTTTCTGTGACAAAAGGATTGGAAATGTGGGTTTATATATTTATTTGTTTGCGTTTTGTGTTTATTTATTTATTTATCAATGGAATCTTTAGCATCCCTATTTGCGGACAGTTCTTTATGTGGTCTAGTTTAGGAGGTCCATTACAGATGAGTGTTGAGATCATTTACAACCTTTTAAGAGGCACCTTTCAGCTCCCTGGG
The DNA here is from genome assembly GCA_015244755.2 of Tenualosa ilisha. Lineage (NCBI taxonomy): Eukaryota > Metazoa > Chordata > Actinopteri > Clupeiformes > Clupeidae > Tenualosa > Tenualosa ilisha. The sequence goes on from PYXC01000003.1 coordinate 1,145,441, forward strand.
TCCACATAAGGTGCTCATTGGCTTCGAGTAATGCAGCATGGTAATTTGTTACTCACAGCGAATTAGGTTTCATTCCCCAACACATGAAGGTCACCTCGTCTGCAGGAAGCTATTTTACAGATCTGTTGTTGTTTCTTTTCTTTTTTTTGTAAACCTTTATTTTTACCAACACAAACAGCCTCGTCAACAAGCATGAAGCAAAAATCATTAATTGATATCAGCCCAGAAGATGAGGACTGGCAGTGGAAGGGCCGGGGGATTGGGAGGGGGGGCATGGAGGGCCATGATTTCAGAGAAATAGAAATTCAGTCACAGTGCAAGGTGTGAAAAACAGATTATAACAAAATTGATTAGCACCCCTCCGGGTGTGGAATATTTGGCGCAGAGTATGCAGCATTTTGTTGTTTGTGTGTGTGTGTGTGTGTGTGTGTGTGTGTGTGTGTGTGTGTGTGTGTGTGTGTGTGTACGCATGTACATGTGTACGCACGTGTGTGTGTGTGTGTGTGTGTTTATTTTTACATCGAGAGAACACATGGTTTAATAGAGATTTTTGAAGCACTTTTCTCCCATGAGGTGCGTGGCTTGTTTTAAGTGCGATGTGGAATACTATAGCAGTGTCTCAGAGGTACTGTTCTTTCTCATGCATCTGTCAGCTGTAGAGAAAGGAGGACAAAAGTTCTGTGCCATGTCTTGCTAACCTCTCACTGTCTGTACAATAATGTTTTCACATTTAACGGGAGGCCACTTTGTGCACGGAAAGGTTAAGGCCATCACGAAGGGCCTTATACTTATGCAAAATGTGACCTATAAGACTGCTAAACCTTTTCTAGCATGTCAGCAGGCCGTTTAGAGCAGACACCGAGCAAAGAAAACCCCCTCTCAATCGGCCGAATGAGGCCCGGGCGAGGATCAGACCAGCGCTGGGCTCTATTAGCAAAGACAAGCCTGGGCCTCCCCTGCTCTGCCCCAGTCATTGCCCACTTGAGAGATCTCTTGAGTGGATCATGGCCACAGACAGGGGTGAGGGAGTGGGTGGTTTGATGCTGAGGCGGAGAGGGAAGAGGGCTGCTTTGCTGCTGCAGGGCCGCGGAGTGTCGTGGCGTCGCTCACAGACGGCCGCGTCCCTCTCCGCTCAGCGGCGTGCAGGCAGGCAGGCAGGCAGGCGGGCAGGCAGTAGCTCTTGGTGGCCCCGGAGTGTGTGGGGCTGCTAATCACCTCCCCGAGAAGCCCCTCACACTTCATTAAAGGACATAATCAAGTTCATTACGATTTCATAGACGTTCAGGTACCAAATGGCTCCAGATAAATCATTGGCCGTGCGAAGCGTAGCGGGCGCTTGGCTCCGCCGGCGTCCACTGTGTGGGGGGGTTATCTCTCCTCACCAGGCAGTAGGAGTGCCAGTACACACACACAGGCCAGCGCACTGACCCACACCCCGCTCTCGCCATGACCTTTGAACGACCTTACAGGAAACGGGACAGGGAAATGGGGTTGATTTTGCTCATGCTCGACTTCAACAAACACCTCTCCACCACCACCACCAAATCCACTGAGACCCCCCCCCCCATGCTTGCACACACACACACACACACACACATATACTCACACACACCACATTCCACCCCTGTTGCACCCTCAACCCTCCCATTGGGCTACAGGCCCACTGGAATCCCCAAAGGGCTTCTCTCTCTCTCTCTCTCTCTCTCTCTCTCTCTCTTTCTCTCTCTATCTATCTCTCTCTCCCCCCCCCTCTCCCCCTCTCCTGCTCAGGCTGTGACAGGGGTGTCCTTGCTTAACCTGGAGCCCTGGGAAACTTTCCAGCTCCAGCAGAATGGATGTCCTCTCACACAGTAATGTAACATTTACCATAGGGAGACATAAGAGGGGCCCACAGGGGACGAGGTGGGCTGGCTGTGCTCAGGAGGGGGGAGGGGTACCATCACCTCAGTTTCAGTGTAAAAAGGAGGGAACAGATGAATTCAGGGCCAACCTAATGGATGCACAGAGGGTAATGGGGTTATGCTGATTAACTGTTTAGGCTATATGTCATTGGAATGTTCTGGAGTTCTCTCTCATGTCCATTAGGGGTGTACACCAGTGCTACTGGGGGGAAGAGGAGAGTTGAGCAGAGAGCTGATGCTGACTGCCACCTGAACCAGAGCCACCTCGTCATTACACACACACACACACACACACACACACACACACACACACAAAGCCAAACAAGCAGTCATTGAGTTCCTCACTCTGTTCGACTAGATGCGGTTAGGCTGGGAGCTGGAAGGGGGGTGGAACAGGAAGTGCTGGGAGGGGAGGGAGGGGCTGCCTGAGCTAGAATGGGAGTACTGTGAAGAAAGAGGGAGGGAGAGAGAGAGAGAGAAAGAGAGAGAGAGAGGAAACCTCAGTGGAACAAAAGACCTTCAGGATTAATTAGCCGTCAGATTGGTTGCAGGGCACAGAGGCGCACACTGAATTCCGAATGGTTTCCAACCCTGCCCGCCTGCTGGTTACCATAGCGCAGCCAATGCTCCAGTTCTCCAGCACTGCAGAGGCCTCCGCATGTCTTAGCCATCTCCTCCCTCCCTCCCTCCCTCACTTAGCGTGGACACTCACACACACATGAACCCCTCAGGACAACACGTCCTACGGTCCTTAGCCAGGGCCTAAAGTCACCTAGCTCCATGAGGTCATTTCTCATGCGCTCCATCTATGCTCTGTGTTGCACAAGTCAGAGAGACTGAGGGGAGACATGACGACACATATCCCTTTGATCATGGCATGTCTTGACCTTGTTATACATCATTACGTGCTTCTCTCTGCATTCGCTGCATAGCATTGAGCAACCCCAGTCAGCCTCTAATAAGGGATTGTGCAGTCAGTTGTCATGGCTGCTCACCTTATGACCTCATTACAATGTCATTTCCTGGAGCACAGGAAGTGTTGGTGAGTGCATGCCAATGGCTTTATTTGAAGGATCCGTCTGTCTGGTCCTGCCAGGTGATCAGAATGGACTGTTATAACCCACGGTCTAGCCTTAATCTATTTATTTCCCCACTCTGAGTCAGCCTGGTGGAAGATGCAGTGGCGGGACACAGACTCCTGTCTCCAAGCCATGTCTGTCAGTTTAGGATTTTCTCCCATTTGCTTCTAAATAGTAATGACGAGGAAAGTGATGATGATGGCCAGGCTGCTGATGCTAATGCATTAGCTACCAGAGCCAGCTATAAAAAGGAGAGGTTAAAAGTGCGATCGTGTTCTCATGCAAAATTGAGTTGACCACTGAGAAGGCATCTCCTGAGGACTGCGTTCTCAGCACGCTCGAGCGCTCCGCTCTCCTCCTCTCCCAACACCTGCACGGGAGGAGTTTCATTTAGGCCGGCGTTAGGTACAGCGGAAATCCATTTCCTCTGGTCTGCCTGCCGCAGTGAGAGCGCAGGGAAAATGGCTCCTGTTCTCTCCCAGCACACCGTCTGATGTGCGGGCTTCAAGGCCTGCGTGTCAGATAATGTAGAGTGCTCATGACGTGCCTAAATAAGAATGTGCTAAATGAGTAATGACTTAGGGCTTTCATCTCTGGAAAGCCTTTGGCTCTGTCTTTGCTTAGCTCCCTCTAGTGGAAAGAGAGGAAAAGTTACTCCATTTTTTTTATTTAGCTTTTTGCTTTTTTGCCCTTCTGTCTCCGAGGCAGAGGTGGTGAGACGTGAGCGGTGTGTGTCATCTGTTAATTGTCTTAAATCTGTGCTGTGTCTGTTTTTACACTTGCTTTAAATGTTCAGAGAGGAAAAAAAGTATGTATGTTCTCCCACAGAAAGACTTGTCACGATGTGTACCTTTGCTAATCATCCACCCACGCTAAGCCATTTGCAGTATATTAAATCTCTCTTATGACTTCCTCTAAGATACACGTCTGTGCTACTTTATCAGATGTAAAAGTACAATAGCAAGACTAAGTTGAGTTTTGAATGTTTTGATCTGCTGTTTTTCTTTTCCATTAAGAAACATACATCTCCTGGAGGCAGAATGGCCATCCACCCACTGCATGGCCTTAGTGGCACAGGCAACTTTAAAATTGTTTTCTGTGTGCTGTGCTGAGTAGTCGAATACATAGTATTCATATGTCAAACTAAAGTAATGGAAAATCAAGAGTCATTCAAGCAAGATTCATTTTGTTGTGTTAATGAGATTTTCAGCTGTGTATGAGTACCAAATGCCAGAAGGAAACAGGTGGCACATGGTGGTGTAGTGATAGGCTGTGTGTCAGTACAAGACTTGTTATATTTAAGGAAGTGTTTGTGCCAGATCAGAAACACAAAGCTTATTACACTGTCACTTTTGAAACACAAGCTGCTGTCCGTGCTGCAGGGCTGCAGGATTTAAATTTTTTAGAATGCCTATTATACTCAGGACTTGATCAGAATTGGCACTGCTGTTGCATAGTGCCAGAGATCTTTCTTCCTTCCTTTCTTTATTTCTGTCTTTCTTTCTTTTCTTTCTTTCTTTGATTGAAAACACTCTTTGCCAGTCTGGCAACCACAACCTTTTTCCTCCATGCATATGCATTTATGGAGATGTCCGGAAAAAGTGGGAATATTGAGCAAATGTGTGTTAGAAGAGATTGGTTTGGTAAAAACAGCACACCCATGTGAAGTCTTGTAAGAAATCAAATTATTGATTTTTGCCAAGCGGTTTGATAACCTGTACCGTTTTTACTCTTCTTTGGCCAGTGGAAATCTGATGAAGTCACTGGCTTGTGAAAAGACCTTGTGAACATAATACTCTGGCACCCAGGTGTTATTTAGATTGCCGTCTTGTAATACTACTGGACAGCAAACACACACACACACACACACACACACAGACACACACACACACATTCAGCCTGAAAGCACATCAAAGTTCTCAGTTTTGGCCTGTCTTCGCCATCTCTGCCCTGGCTCTTTCACCATGCAAACACAGCACATCTGACATGACATTTTCCCTTGATCGCTCATTGTGTCGTTTAGAGGGAAAAAACAAACACCTTGAGCTATGAATCAAATGTCAGGTGTGGCAGTCTACTGGAACCATATCAATATTTCATGATGTATGGCTCGCTGCAGGGTTTGGGCAAAGGGTGGACCAGTAGACATGGCAAAGGGCTTACAGCCTACTCTGTCAACCATAGACAGAAAAGCCCCCATATCTTCCCAGTTTCAACTTCAGCAGTATTGAGTTTGTGTGTGTGTGTGTGTGTGTGTGTGTGTGTGTGTGTGTACATGGGCTAAATCTGGATTCAAATGTATATGTATTTTTGTCTAGCTTCCATAAATACAGTGTGTATAAATGTTGCTAATCTCGGTGATGTACGTATGTGCTTCCAGGACCTTGGCACCAATCCTTAAGCTTGAGTTGAAAGCGCAGCCGTGGTCAGAAGCCTGCCGTCTGGTGGCTGTGTGGTCAGCCTTAAAGTCGAGCGTCTGATATCTTCAGTCGCAGCAGAGATGACTTTGCTTTGGCATCAGCATGACGGTCAACACGCTATCGCTGAGGGAAAAAATACAGAGGATGGTTCCTGCTGCACTTCACAAGATGTGTTTAAATGGCTCCCTTTGCTGAGCACATGAAAGTAGCCCCTCCATGTTTGTGTGAGATTACCGGGAGGTGGGGGCTGTTTTTTTCCATCCCTTTCCTCTTCCTTCCTTTTCAAGTGCCTCCACAGCAATGGATTTTGTTTACATTGGCTTTTGGTTTATGGAAGCTGCTCTTTTTGGACTCACTGTGTAAAATGATAAATTAGACACCGTGCATTGCCAGAGTTACTAGCAGACAAAGGGCCCACTGAAAGTCTGACTGGATGCTTGAAATATTTACTTGCATTTTTTTTTTTTTACTTTTCTAGTGGAAGATTGTTGATAGATGAGATTATCAGACCATCAACCTCCACTTATCCCTTTCTTGCTGGTGTTCCAGAAGTGCTGATTGGCTAGATTGTTATGGTTGGGTCCAAGCCCTCTGAGGCATATGTACAGAGGCGGGGTTGTGAGCACATCATGGATTGGACAGCTTGAGAATCACTATTCGTTCCAAATACTGCGTATATATTGGTTTCAAATGGCCATAATGCTGATTGGCTCTCTGCTGGATATATCTGTTATTATTGCCTGGGAGCAGCAGCAGCCTGGGCAGAGACCAGCCCCATTTTTAAATTGATACAAGTAATGACCTTTTGACACGTGCCAAAAAAACATGGCTGTACAGCAAGCCCAAGCCAGAGATAAGAGCAGATCTATCTCCCTGCAGAATTGTTGCGGTTGTCAAGAGGCGTGTGTGGAAGCTACGCAGGCAGCGTTTAGAGAAGGGGTGCTGGTTAAGTGATGATGTGAGAGTGTGTGTGTGTGTGTGCGTGTGCGTGTGCGTGCGTACGCCAGCGGCCCATCATTAGCGACCTCAGCCTCCTCCGCGGCAGGGTCCTCCTGGCTGATGAGCGGATTAATGAGTGATGTGTGAATGGCCCTCGCGACCGCCGGCACGGCCACCCCCCCCCCCCCGCCACGCCGCGCCACAGCCGAGTGGCGCTCGTTAAAAGCACATCACCAACCCTCTCATTTCCACTCCTCTTCATGTTGCCACTGCCAACCCAACCCCCCCACCCCCACCACCCCCCTCTGAACCCTCCCAGGGCAGGTCATGTTATCCCTTTGATGCACTCATTTCTCTCTCCCTTTTGATGCATTATGGATAAAGGTGCTGATGTGTGTTTTACACCATCTCCCATTATTAAGCCATTTTGTTCCTATCCTGTCTTTTTTATCCTGACACTGGGGTTAATCAGGTGGGATTGACACACGCGGCCACTGCAATGGCCTCCAAACACCTGAGCCTTTCCTGAGTCCTGTTATAATCAGTATTAGAATTCCAGCCGTGCTTTTCCCCACACAGAAAATATTAGAGAACGACTCTCCAGGGCTTGTTTTAGGACCAGCACTCAACACTGTTGCTCTAGCATCATTCACTGAATAATGCTTGGAATTGCTTGTTGAACTGAGCTGTGACAGAGGCGCTCAAGAGCATCAGTTCTGATCTAAGATCTGTTGCTACCACTCAGATTGGTGGGTTTGTGTGGTGGGGGTCTGTACTGAATGCAGTTCTTTTGTGAAAGCTGGTCGGGGACCAGGGGACGGGAAGACCTTGTTGTTCAGACAGACCATGTGCTTCCCACTACACAAACACTCATGAATGAAGGTACACAGACTCCCATTCCTGTACAGAGATACACACAGAGAGAGAAACAGTGAAAACTAAAATAAGACTAAAGCATGCCCTGTTTCATCCTGTTGTATGAATATCTTTGACAGTAGTCAAACTTTTACTTTGCAGGCAAAACTGAAGGTTCTTATTGCGCAAAAGTGTCAGTAAAATGTAAGAATACGCTGGAGATGACATACTGAATTTCCCATAAATATTTTCTGGAGAAGTGTCAAAATTTAGCCTAGATGTAGTGCATATAGATGTGGTTTTGTCACAGACCTCCGGCTTTGTGGCAACGACTGGAGTTTATCTTTCTTTTTTTCTTTCTTTCTTTGGTGATGGTGATGTGATTGTAACAGTCATGTCTCTATGTACGATCAGCCAACGCTGTCAGAAAATCTGTGGCGCTCAGCATCCCATTGTGCAAAGTTGCTTGTGCGAAGCGACGCCATCGTTCATTTCACATCCTCGTCTCCATAATGGGGTGTGTAAGCTGTCAGCAAGTGGCGAGTGTGCCCTCTGAACCTGCCCGTGTGTGGGTGTGTGTGCTGTGTGTGTGTGTGTGTGTGTGTGTGTGTGTGTGTGTGTGGTGTGTGTGTGTGTGTGTGCGCACGTGCGGCTGTCACCTGCCATCCCTGTCCGATTGCGTTGCCTGCTCGGCGCTAACAGACAGTCTGAGCATGTGCAGAAGTCAGGGGCCTGGTTTGCCCATCACATCACATCCCCATGCTGAAGCAATGAGAGGATCTCAACCATGCAGGCCACAGAGTCCATGTTCAAACAAGGTCATTTGTCTTTTACTCACCATACTCGCTGTCTCTCTCTCTCTCTCATTTTCTCACCTTGCCTCCCTCTCTCCCTCTCTCTCTCCCTCCCTCCCTTGCTCTGTAAGCCATTACCTCAGGTGTAATAGCTTCCGGGTCAAGTCATCTCTCGGGGAGATTTTGTGGAGCGGTGCGGTTGCCTGTGCTGTTTTGTGGGGGTCAGGTGCACGCTTGGTCGCTCAGGTGGCACGACGCAGCTCTCTGCTCTCCGCTCATGCACGGAGGAGGTGGGGGGTTAGGGGGGTGTATGGGGGGTCAAGAGAGACTGGGGTCAGGGCTCCAACGCTCAGCCTACTTTTTTGTTTTTCCCTTAGTACATCACAGGCTTTTCTCCCCCCTCCCCTCTCTCTCTGTCTGTCTGTTTTTTTTTGTCAGTGTCAGATTTTTATGATTATTGTGGCCCAGCCTGGCTGATCTGAGTGACAACACCCTGCTGATGGAGCTAAAAGCATTGCTGGGTGGAAATCTGTTCCACAGACTGCAGGGCCATCTGGACTTTGTGCAGAGACAGAGAAAGGGGGAGAGACAGGGAGAAAGGCAGGAGGGTGGGGGAGTGAGTGTGTGTGTGTGTGTGTGTGTGTGTGTGTGTGTGTGTGTGTGTGTGTGAGAGGGTGGGGGTGGGGTTGCGAAAGGTTGGACATCGTTTCAGGCAACATCGTGTGACACTTTTTTTTTTTCAAAAGACAAAGAAAACCTGTACATTGTAGTTCATTCTCTAGAGACGTTGTCGGTCAAGATCAGTTTTTCTGTCCTGAAACAAAAAAAGGAACACATTCAAATAAGAGCCGGAGTATCTGTGTGTCCCTTTGCACTTGTCTGCTTTCCATTTGCAGGCAGACTGCAGCAGACAGGGAGAGTGGAGAGGGAAAATCTGATAGCACAGGTTACACTGAACCACCAAGGGCTTTAAAAATCTTCCTCACGGCAGGGGCTCCGGCCACTGAGGTGATTTTTAGTTTTTATTTTATTTATTTTCCTTTTCTGTTTTAAAAAGCGTAAACACAAGGTGAGGTTTGGTCAACTGAATGGATATCCACTCTCACAAGGCTTTCTCTATGCAGTATGAAGCCCAAGGCAGAATGATATAGGTCTAGGTGGAGACCATTAGAACTTACAGAATGAGTAGTTAAATACCTCCATGAAGAAATATTGGACGTGGTCCCCGTTTGCATGTCACCATCATGGCTCTGCTGAACCCTGATAAGGTGGTTGGGGCTTAGAAACCATAGAGGATGAAAAAAAATGATGACCCTTACACATGCAGTTATATGATTGGATTCTCCCAAGAGGAGATTGCAGGGTCCAGTGCAGTCACAGGCCGCCCCGCTGAAAAATGGTTGTTCCCATCCCCACATCAGCAGTGCAGTTAATTGCGAGACAGTATTAACCCCTCCCTCTCCCTGGGCCCCAGCCCAGCACAGTCAGCCCTGTCTCTCACACCATCAGCACTATGAGGCCCTCTGTTGGCCCCCACTTATTGACCTGTGTGGGAGTGTGTTCTGTGTGCCTGCCTCTATGGGTGTGTGTATGTGTATGTATGTAAGAGACAATATATTTTGCAAGGATTTTCAGGTTTATTGGAGAGGCCAACCAGTATAACAATTTATCCCATCTGCATGGCCCCCTATGTGTGGCCCATGCTTTCATATAAGGACGTAATTCAACACATGCAGTCAGTATCATCTACATTTCTTGCACTGGTGTTAGACTGGATCCAACTGATGACTCTGACAATCAGACACTGAACTGTGAAAATGATCTTACATGGGGAGGCTTCTTTCACAGTATCCACCTCCCATGGTCCATACATGAGCAGGCAGCCAGACCCAAGTGTCTAGTGCTAAACAGCCACTTTTCTTTTAGATTCTCAGAGTGCAGATCAGACTCTAACCTGGATCCCTGTCGCCACTGAGACCCACAGAGCACCATTCAATTGAATGGCCTCTTAATGTCACATTCCAGGACATTTTTCCCATTTGTACCCCAAATTATGCAGCAGTTTTAAAAGCTCCCCTCTCCCATCTGCCCTGGAGGAAAAGCCTTTTAGGTTAGGGATCAGTGGAGAACATTTCCCTCCTGACATTTGTGTTCCTGGCACAATATTGACTCGGGAGGGGAGACGAATACACAGTTGGCGGTGACATTCCACATTACCCAAGGAAAGAAGTTCAGTGGCTTGTGGAGGTTTGTGTTTGCTGAAGCAAGTTTTACTCCTTTTATTGAGTTGAGATTGATCAGTGAGCCAAAGGCGGGGGAATATGCTTGCTGGGGTTTGCCGCTGTTTCGCTACAGCAGGCTAATCCAAGCCACTCCATGTGACATTAACATTGCAGACATAGAGAATTATTTTGAATAACAACAATGTACTCTAGTGAATGAGCGCTCGCTCCACAATGTATTGGAGCCAAAATGTTGAGGGAGGTGCAGTTTAGTGTTGGGGTGAGAGGATCAAGAGGAGGTTTACCCATTCTCGCCATCATTCATCAGGATTTAAAGGGTAATTAAGTGCTTCACCTTGTCATTACAATCAACCTTTCCCCCCTGTGTGTGTGTGAGTGTGTGTGTGTGTGTGTGTGTGTGTGTGTTGTGTTGTGTGTCTGTCTGTCTAATCAAATACAGTTCCCAGTCTGTGTATTTTGTTGCAGAGAGTAGGGTAACATCATAAGAGTTTGAACTTTAAAGTTGCAGAGTGACCAAGGGCACTTCTCATTGACAGTAGGGTCTAATAGCATTTGGCTTGAAAACGATGCAACAGTACAAAGCCCTGGTCTGGAGCCAGATGATAACCCACCACTTGAGTTTGAATAGCTACACCATTTGTCATAGCAGCTCTAGTTCTCTTCATGTCACCAATAAAAAGTTTTTTTTATGGAGGTGACTTTGAATTCTAGTTAATTCCAGTTAGTCCAGTTAATTTTGGTCAATAGTCATTTCAGGCATGTGTTGCTAAGGCATTTTGAGGGAATGGAAGGACACTTCCTTGATTGTTCATTATTTGAACTGTATGCATAATTGAAGGGGTCTCTGACCGCTTTCCTGATTAACGTGGTTCCTGTGCCTCTCTCAATGTGACTCCTTTCAATTTACATTCATTAAAGGCAAAGGCATGACCTTAGCTTACAGGATGGAGGTTTCGCATTTTTTATGCCCTAGGGGTAAAAGGTGCTGATCCATCGGGGCTCTGGCCCCGGTCCTTCGACCATATAGGGGCACGCCTGTGCACTGGTCCCTCTGCATGCGTAGAGCCAATGTGCAGCTGAAGCAAAGAGGCCATCAGCACACTTGTACATTCAGTTAGCATAATCACATTACATTTACTTCTATTGTTGCTTTTTCCATTTCCACTTCATTCCAGCTACTCAGCAGATGCTGCATGTAAATGGAACTTCATTTACACGCCGACTCATGCCAATCTCCCCAAGGGCATCATGGGATGCCACCACCTCTGTGGTGTGTTGGGGGGAGCGGGGGGGGGGGGGGGGGGGTTGGGATGATTCCACAATCAGGCAAAATTGGGAGCTTTGCTCAGGGTACGTCCCCCTGCTCCTGCCAGCTGGTGGCTGAGAACAGTGGATGTCCGCTCAGCGCGCGGCCGGTGTGCTCTGCGGAGGGAGACGTTTCACAGCTCCGCCGGGGCCATAAACACCAATCTGCTCAGTAATGGCTTTTTTAAAGCGCTGCTTTATGTCCCCTGAGCCATCAGCAGCCCTGCGGCCACCTATGGACCACCCCAAGCACACCGGCAGAGCTGTCAGCAGCCATCACGTTCTTTCGCAATCAGCTGTTTTGTGTGTGTGCGTGTGCATGCGCGCGCGCGTGTGTGTGTGTGTGTGTGTGTGTGTGTGTGTGTGTGTGTGTGCATCAATTGGAGGGATGCACTGTATTTGTGCTATGTGGGAGTTTGTTTTGTGTACATTCACATGTAGATGGAATTAATCTAAAAAAAAAAAAACAAATGCAACCAACGTGCATGATTGTAGCGTTAGTGAGATGCAGTGAAGGCGATGTGTGGGTTGGTTTAACATCTGTTAGTCAGCATGGGTGGGATTTGAAGGGGCAGAGGAGTTGGCGTCGGTGCCTCTCCGCCAGGCTCCATGTGCTCCGTCACTGTGGGCCCACACTCAGGCGCGTGGGCACAGATGGCGCCCCTCTCTGATGTCACCAAACAAATCGGCGCATTTCATTAGCGCCGAGTGTTTCACACTAATGCGCGCCGTCCAGCCGCACTCGGCTGCTCCATTGTCATCAAATTATTTTTCATGTGGCAAACATTTTGACATGAATTAGCGAGGGCTGCCCCACCAGCAGCACTCCCTGGAAGAATGTCATAGCACTGCAGATGTGATCTATTGCACTGTGTGTGTGCGTGGGCGTGTGTGTGTGGTGTCTGCTCAGGAAAATCAGTACCTCAGCTGTTCCGAAGTGGCAAAAAAATGAACTGTACATGAGTAGATTTCTTAAGAGCAGATGTTCTTGTGTTGCGTTAGCTCTTCACAACAGACCAGTAAATCTTCTGCCTGTGTGTCACTGCAGTAAACGGGCTGTAATTACTATTTTACATGTCACTAATATATCACCAATGTGTTCACTTTCTTTGAAGCCCCATAGGAATGTTTAGAAAAACCTTGTTAAGTATTTCTTCATGTGTGTGTAATAAAGTCAGTAAATATTTATGGATTACATATTACAAACTCATTTACATTAAATAGATCATTAAATGAATCATACATCATTGAAATGAATGAGTCAAATTTTGTAATATTAATCTGTATTGCTGTGAATATCACTCTAATTCCATCATGATCTGTGTTGACAAGACAGCAGTCACAGCACTCTCGCTGCGTGGAGGAGTAAAGTGAAGAAACCCTTGGTTGTGTGTTGCAGGACTTTGCAGACGCAATATTCCACTTGGTGAGAGAGAAATACTGGGAGCTGGCAGGCTGCGCGTCCCCAGTGCATGCACGTCACAAAGGCCTGGCAGGCATCGTAATGACCAGAGGTATGGCAAGAAAATTTTCATTCACCTTTATTTATTTATAAAAATAGAAATACACCATGGTGAATTATTCAACCCCTGCGCAATACAGAGATCCCAGCTCCTCGGCATCTCAGTCCACCACACCACACCTGCCGAGTGCATAGTGTGGGCCCGGAGAGAATTGTAGCCACTGAGACATTAAATATTGAAACTGATCCTCAATGGGAAAGGAAAGCAGAAGAGAGAAGGCTGGGTCTCTGTAGCCTTCTACTCATTCAGCTGCATGGGCCACTGGGCCAGCAACACTCGGCCTAATTGGCTCTCTGCTACTTGCGTTGGGACGTTTGTATCAGGTTTCATACATTTTCCATTTGAACAAACTTTTCAAATTCAGCCTCAAGTTTTATTCTAAAATAAATTGCCGTGCTTTTTGCCAAACACCAAATTTGATAATTTAGTGGATGAGCTGTCTATATTTTAGTGGAATTTGTAGCATAATTCCACATATAGGTCATATTTTATACCATAAATAACACAACAGCAGTTTAACAATCTGTTTTTGACCTGATGTGTGTTGTGTATTCATAGTAAAGACCCTGGAGGCCTACTACACATAAACAAAGATGCTATCTCACAAATAGATGTCCATATTGAGTCTTGACACATGGTCCATGTAAATCAGTCCTGAAATGCATCCTTGATGGCAAATACAAAATAAAACTTGAAACAAAAATTCAAATAAACAATTGGACACATTTCAGCCCTGCAACTGTAGGTTTCACCACAGTAGTACAAATGCCTCTGATAAGTGCTTTCATTCCCTGGACTAAATGATTGTGAGTGCAAGTGACTAACAAATGGCAAATAGAATGTTTTGTCATATGATGCACAGAATGCTTAATAGACCCTAGGCAAGCTCGTCTATGTTTGCAGGCCCATTAGCGGTGAATTGTGCTGGTCACATAGAGATACAGTACTGAGTCACTAGCTAATGGGGTGTGCCAGTGCAGGGTGTCGTGTTTAGTGCTGCTAAGGTGGCATTTGTTTATTTTTAGCCAAGCGTGTTATCTCTGGCAGGGGCTCTGCCAGACTGTTTGGGGGTCAGTGGCGGTATCAGTATCGAGATTCCCTTTGAGGGCCCAGCAGCTCATCAATTTCTACTTCAGTGAGATCACCGTTGCCTTGACCCTAATCCCATCTCTCTCTCTATATATATATATATATATTATTGTTTTTTTTTCTCTCTCTCTTTCTCTCTCTTTGGCTCTCTCCCTCTGTTTCTCACTCTTTTACACACATACACACACATACACACGCACACACACATGCATACTCCCTGCCTGCTACCCAATAATTGGTCTGTTTGTTTATTAATAAGTGTGTTATCTTCAAAGATCCAGACGCTGGCAGCCCAAGTATTGTGGCATGAGGCTAGCAGACACAAACTTGACAGAAGCACTAGGGGCTCTGTTCTTGGTTGGGAAACATCTATTGGATGTCTCAGACTCTGCCCTGCGTTGGCAGAATACTAATGAAGACTCAACTTTGAACCACTGGTCCCCCCTCCCACCGACACACACACACACACACACACCCCAAATGTCCCCTCATCTTCACTAGTGCTCATATGCATATACATCCAAGCCCATGGCAAATGTTTTAACCTGACTAAGATTGCATGTCATGTGGGATGGAGGGAAGGGGGAAGTGAATCAGGCTGAGTGATGGACTAAATAAGATTCAGTGTGTGAACAATCCCATTGAAGGCCCAGCACAGTGTGGATGATTGGGGGAAGTCTCCCTCCCAACATCAGATGCATGACAGCACAGATGAAGTTGTGGCTGTTTCCCCCTCTCCAGTCTCTGTCTGTGGAGAGAGGAGATTATTTTAAAGAAGAGATTATCATGCTGCAAGTGAGTCCAGGAGGGATTTTACTGGTTATAGTGAGGTTTTCATCTGCCGAGAGATTTTGCCCATAGCACATTATTTGTGCTTCCCTGTGGATTGGGTTGCTGGTGTGTTCCTGAGAACAGAGGTATACTTTATTCATTTGCAGGAGTCTTGTTGGTTTTGTGAGTATACAAA
Source organism: Tenualosa ilisha (assembly GCA_015244755.2). NCBI lineage: Eukaryota > Metazoa > Chordata > Actinopteri > Clupeiformes > Clupeidae > Tenualosa > Tenualosa ilisha. Next base: position 1,160,556 of record PYXC01000003.1, read on the forward strand.
GGTTGATTTTCCCACATCCTGTTTCATCTCTTTTACTGCGCGAAGACAACAGAGACAATTGTGGCAATTAGTTTCCAGATAGCAATCTTCTAAACATACTCACACACCTCTACAAATAACCTCTTGTGTTCTCAAGACTGCTGTTTTTATGAAAAAATCAGTGTAATGCTATACAGGGACAAACCTGTTAGTTGAAAAATGCAGCAGTGTAATAGATCTGTGTGTGTGTATGTGTGTGTGTGTGTGTGTGTGTGTGTGTGTGTGTGTGTGTGTGTGTGTGTGTGTGTGTGTGTGTGTGTGTGTGCTATCTTACCTGTCATTCTACAAAAATTGTAAATGTCCCCACACATAAAGGCTAGGGGATAATTTCATTTCAAAAGGGGATAATTTCATTTCAAAGTTCATGTCTGTCATGTTTAGAACTGCCCCCCCCCCCCAGTACACCCACCCAGCGCAGCACAGAAACACATCTGAGGGACAAGCGTCTTTAATGTTGACTCATCCTAGTGATGATGAGACCCTCGTTTAACTCATTTGGGTTTTTTTTTAGACATTAAGCAATGAAAGAGCGACTTGTGAGGCATCGCCTCCTGAATCTTCTCTGGCTATAATGTGATGGAAATGAGTCCACACACACTGACCTTGTCCAGCCTTCATGCTACGGGAGAAAATGGATTTAATGCTAATTTTGTAATTATGAAGGGGAAAAAGTGGTCTTTTTTTCTTAAAAATAGACCTTCAGCGCTTGTTCCGGACATTTAGTAAGGAGGTGTCTAAAAACTGGAGAGCTTACGGTGAGACAGACTGAAGTAATTGGCTCTTTTGCACAGACAATGAATGCTTTTAAATCATTTAGTGTCCTTTAGTCAAGGAGAATTGAAAGCATCATTTTGATGGTTTCTTGTGACATGGGGATGACTTTGTTGAGAAATTGATGATCTGCTTTCTTTGCCGTTTGCTTTCTTATTAGGCGAAACCCATTTGGAAAATGCATGTGTAACGATGGTGATTAACCTTTCACCGTGGCGAGGAGCTGCCCCTCCAGCAGAAGTACTCTTCACAGTGTAAATACCATTAATTACCATTTGCTGCCAATTACCAGTTGCCTAAGTGGCAGCTGGGGAGAATGCAGTATGGGGAGACAGAGGGGAGGTGTGTGTCTGCCCACTGATCCATCCACTGACAAATACGGCCCAGGGCTTACCAAGGGCTCAGGCCAGCAGAAACTCATCCACTCACAAGAGCTACCAAATGTTCTACCTTGTGCAGTATTGTTTGCGTGATAAGATTAACATTCTAGTGGTTTTATAATCGAGTAACCAAAACTGTAACGTTTGGACTGTGCATCATGGCCTTGAATGGCAGAGAGCTGAGTTTCATGCACTGAACAGAGTGCTAGTGGTGGCTGGTGGTTTGTTTGTGAGCGATGCGATATTATCTCGTAAGCGTTACACGTGGCAAATACTCCAGCAGTTTGTTGCTTTGATGTTGTAGCTCGGCAGCTTGCTGACCTTCCCAGCAGGTGAGGGAGGTCCAACACCGTGTTCACATCCAGAAACGCCAGAGGCGCTCGCTCACCTCGCTGCAGAGGGCTGTGCTGCACAGGCCTCTCTCTCTTCTTCTCTCTTCTCTCTCTCTCTCTCATTCTTGCTTCTTTCTTCTCTCTCTCTCTCTCTCTCTCTGTGCTGCTGGTGATTGTTAAGCTAAAAGCTGCTGTGCTGTGCCAGAGGCTCTCTCCTCTTCCTCCCTCTCCCCTCCTACTCTCTCTCTCTTTCTCTTTCTCTCTGCCTGTGCTTTGGGATCATTTCATGGCGTGATAAAGAGCAAAGTGGCACAGAAATCACTCGCCGCCTTTCTTCTCTCGCTTCTTAGTGCAAAATTGATCTAAACAAGCGCTAAGTGGAACATCAGTATTGAAGTAGGGTTGGGGGAGGAGAGGGAGTGCAGGTAAAAGATGGGCCGCAGTCTGTCGTTTTCCCCCAGAGGGGTGGACCTCCTCCTGGGTGCTGTTAAGCATAAATAGAGTCCATCTGAACCATTTTCGAGCCAAGAAGACTCTTTTTGGTTAAAACTTCACTTCATTAGTGGATCGTTTTGTCAATGACTCACCAAATCACTCACCTCAGATAATGATAATGACACATTCAAGGATGGAGAAAAATCAATGTCGTTTCCAATATTTTTCAGCACAATATTATGGCAGTGGTGCGTAACTTCATTTATTTATTTAATATGAGGATTTGCTATATGCACTGCATGTCTGTTCTAGTGATTTTGTTCTTTACGTGTGCCCCAGTGGACACTGGGTAGGAAGCTGTGGCAGGGAACAAATCTTTTGCACCAAGATGACTATAGTGTCTTAAAAGTAGACGTTAAACGAGAGAAATGTATTGTAATGTTTTCCAAAAATCATAGCACTACTTCCTGTATCCTAACATGAAGAAGAAGTCCAATGATGTATATTGGCCCAAATATTGTGGCAGTCTGTGGCAGCTCCCTTCTCTAATTACTGCGCTTCATAATCACCTTAGCAATTGGGCATTTAATAGACTACATCAATCATACTGCATATCCCATCTGCAAAAATCAAGAAATCCCTGTGGCACGCCCAGAATGACTGAATGGCTCCAGTGGGCCGACTGGGGCGTTGAAGGCAGCCTGGCCACGGAGTGGAGCGGCCCACTCAGCAGTCATCAGTCTGCAGCGCCACAGCACCGCCTTTCCAGCTTTATGGGCTTGGGGCACTGGAGCTACACAACGCCTCTTCTCTTGATTTGTCTTTTCCCCATCAGTGGAGGCTGTAGAGGCAAGTTTGACTGAACATAGCATAGCTCACTTTTTGACTTCCTTACGAAGAGTTTCAATATCTTGTCATACTCCAACTTTTGCATCAATTCATTATTTTACAGATGCGCTGTTTTTGGTTATTGATTTATTTTTCTATCTGACACAGCACATTCTGCGCAGGTAAACGCTTGGCCAGCCAAGCTCAGAGGTTCTGTCTTTCATGCTCCAGAACCTTCACACAAGATGAAGTGAGCTATGCTGCATCAGAAAAGTTCATCCCAGATAAAAAAATGAAAATAACAGATTACATTTTGGTGTATGTCTAATATAGTTGATACTTCTCCATAACATCTTCCTAGCATTACACTTGCATGGTGACACCACGACTTCAGAGCAATTTCTAGGTTCTCTCTCTCTCTCACACTCTCTCTTTCTTATTCTTTTTCCTTCTGTCATTCTCCGGCGTTTCTCACACTTCTGCAGTGAGTGTGTGCGGAGCAGCCTGCTGATTCCATGTCGAAGGTGAACCAATAAACAGCAGTTGTTGGTTTGATGGACTGGTGTGTGGATTGATTGGGCGTATTGATCAGGCGGCGGTGTGGAGACGGGGCTCACAGGGCTCACTTATCAGCCCCCTCTCAGCTGGCCCTCTGCACCCTTCTGCCTGCACTCCACTCACATGAGGGGGTGGGCCTCGCCAGAGGAGGGAGGCACAGATTGCAGAGGCTATAGGCCTGTCACCCTTAATAGTCAACCGCACACACACACAGACACACACATACTACAGCACACAATATTAGCTTTTATTATTGTTATTGCTAGCCGACTGTGCTTCCAGTCAGAACGTGGGTTCAATAGCACCTGAGCTCCCAGATAAAGACTCATATGCTGCACTTAGCCTGCAGGGCTAGGGGATGCCGACTGACCCTGGATCAGGAGGAGATGGAGAGCAGAGTGTATTTTGTGTGTGTGAGAGAGAAAAGGAGAGAGAGAGAGAAAGAAAGAAAGGCTGTGGTAAGAAGAAAGGCAAGGTGGTTCTGTAGCTGATGCTGAACTAGTCCTTCACATTTCACTGATCACTTCTTCTTTGCTTGCTGTTTTGTCTGACCTCACTCAGAGGTGGCGCAGAGGCTGCTGTGCTATTCTGCCACTGGCAGGGGCTTTATGGATTTGCTCTTGCCACAGGATTCTCTGATCTGTGTCACATTTCAGAAGGCAGTGCTCATATTGCTTGAATCTCTTTTTTACTGACTTCTTGTCAGTGGTAAACATTTCTCTGCCTTCTTTTGCTCTGTCTGTTTCAAATTTCACAGGTTTGGACCTCCGACAGGCTCAAGTGGTGGCGTTATCTACGGGCACTAAATGCATCAATGGGGAGTACATCAGTGACCAGGGCCTGGTGGTTAATGACTGCCACGCAGAAGTCATCGTCCGCCGGGCTTTCATCCGTTTTCTCTACTCCCAGCTGGAGCTTTATGACAGGTGAACCAACCGTCCTTCATGGCCGTTTACACTGCTGCTTTGCTTTTCAAGTGCTAGTTGAGTTTTGGGAGGGTATTCTAATCAAAGCTTTCTTTAGCTCTGGTTTGAAGTCATTGCTTAAAGATATTTGCTTTAATATCACAGTATCACAGTAATTAGGCAGCTTAATGTCATTAAACCTCAACCGTTGTCTTTTTATGTGGCAATTAAAGTCTTTACATTGTCATGGTGATGAAGTTCGTTCGACTAATATGGACGGAAATTATATAAATTATATAATATAAATTGACGGAAATGATTGCATGTTAGAATCTTCAAATTCAGTGAGTCTTCATGTCGAGGTTAAACCAGCTGTACCCCAAACCTGTGACTGTGGCACTACAGTTTTCAGCTAACTTTAACAAGCTAGCTAAACTAATCTTTAACAACAGCTCAAACTCTGCTGCATCTGCTTCAGGCTAAACCAGGGAAAATGGCTTCCCTATAAGTGTGCTATTTTCACAGTCCAACCTGAAACACACACACACACACACACACACACACACACACACCACAACCTGTCTAGTCAGGAAGAGAGACATTACCCAGAACACATATCAGGAATAGTCACATGTGGATGGAGATGGGCCTAATCAAATTCCACTCAGACACCCCTGACATAAAGCCAGCCCAGATAAACAAAAGGAAATCTCCTCTGTGATTGGTTGATATGGCTGTGCCAGCAGGGAGTTTCTCACTGTGTTTTTTGCCTGGTGGGACACACAATATTCCATATACTATTACTGCAGGGCAGCTGGAGATGGCCCACTTGCTATGATCAACACACAGTCAGAAGATAAAACAAAGAGGAACATGCCATAGATTGCAAATGCCATAGACTACAAACAGTGTATTAACGGACGGTGGTGGTGTAGTGGTTAAGGAACCTGGCTAGACGGTAGCCTGGAAAATTGTGGGTTCGAATCCTGACTGCCACCGTTGTGCCCTTGAGCAAGGCACTTAACCCTAAGTTGCTCTAGCGGAGACTGGCCCTGATGTAATTGATAGTTGACAAAATATGTAAGTCGCTTTGGATAAAAGCGTCTGCTAAATTCTGCATAATTCTAGATCTAAATCTTCACTATGTCTGGGGCGTCACGTGCTTGGGCAGGGTGCTTGAGGCAGTGTAGGCACAAACTGACATGTCCTCTCTGTGTGACTCAAACCGCTCCATTCACCATGATATTCTGAGAAAATATGGAGGGCAATAGATTTGAAGTGGGATTTACAATCAGGACTTAGTGACTGAGCTGCCATGTCACAGCAGGAGTCATCCTCCCTCCTCCTCCCCCTGTGCTCCATGTCACTCTTTTATTAGACATTTATCCCTCTCTGCCATCACAGGTGATCAACAGTGCTCTCTGTTTCTCTGTGTGTTTGTGTGTGTGTGTGTGCACGTGTGTGTGTGTGCATGTGTGTGCACGAGTGTGCATGTATGTGTGAGTGCGTGTGCGTGTTTCTGTGCGTGTGCTTATGGTCATGTGCACATATGTGCATGTGTGTGCAATTTGCTATAGTGAGAGACCAGAATGAACTCCCCTAACATAACTCTATTGTTATTATTATTATTATTATTACTGTTATTATTACTGTTATTATTGTTAATATTGTGATGGTTGCTGTTGTTGTTATTGATGATGATAATAATAAATCATAATAATCATAATAATCATAATCACGGTAATAATAATAGTAGTAATAAGCTGTGTTTACTCATTAACTACTAATTTAGTGACAGTTCCCTGGAGGAATGTCTCTTTGTCCCTGGGCAGTATAGCAGCTAAAGTTTCAGCAGTCAAACAGTATTAAACAAACCAGGAGATATCCACACAACCTACCTGTCCTGCTGGCCAATTATTCTGCACATAACCCACACAGTGAACAGTGGAGGTGGACACTTGTGCTTGCTAAATCTGGCTGCATTTTTGTGAATATGTGAACATGAAACTAAAACTTGTTGTGTTGTATTGTGTTTGTCTTCTTGTGTTGTATTTGTTCTAATTTGCTTCCTTGTGTTTGTAATGTTGTCTGCTGGCCCATGCAGCCAAAGGAGAGAAGACTGGGAGCAGTCCATCTTTGAGCGGCACAAACAGTCAGGCTACCGGCTGAGGGAGAATATCTTCTTCCACATGTACATCAGCACCTCACCCTGCGGCGACGCCAGGATCAACTCACCTTACGAGAGCAGCAGCGAGTGTAAACTCCTTTTGTCTTTCACTCTGTCTCTCTGTATCCCTTTCTCACGCTCTCTTTCTCTTTTTCCCCTCAATCTTCGTTTGTTTTGTTTCTCTGTCACTCACCCCCCCCCCCCCCCCCCCACACACACACACTTTCTTACCCCCATCTCCCCCACTTTCTCTCTTTCCTTCCCTTAGCACCCCTGTCTTTCTCTCTCCCTCCATCCCTCCCTCTCTCTCTCTCTGTCTCTCTCCTCTCTATCCTTCCCTCTCTCTATCCACTAACGGGGCTTTTTAAAGGGATCATCCTTTTCTGCGTCTGGATTTCTGAAAGCACCCACCATGCTTTTGTCAGGCTCTGTCAGAAAACCTCCGACGTCCCTTTTCATGTGCCATCACTTTCCCAAGGCCTTTTCAGCTGTGCCGTGCAGCTCCAACCAACAGATGACATTTTAATGCTTGCTTGATGTACAAGAAATGTGTATTCATTCAGATGTCAAGTTTTTTTTTCCTGCAAATGCGACATAACTGAGTTGAAAATGTAATCTCCAGGGCTATCTCTATCACAGATATACATACATTTTCATATTTATAACTTCTGAAGAAACACCATTCTCTTCAGGAGTGATCGTGATGTATGATTGAATAGTCAGTGAGTGTTTTCCTTTCCAGTAAAAACTGTCAAAGACTACTTAATCACGGCCAGTTGAAAAGAGGAAAAGCTTTGAACTTGGGTCTCTTGGTCATTAAATGTTTTGAAATGCTCACTAGTCAGCTTTTTACAGATTAGAAAATGACATGCTCTAGCACTTTGCTAATACCTCTCTCTTGCTCGCTCTGCTCTCTGTTCAAGACTTGCCAGATGAGGACTTACAGCTTAACTTTGCCCTTGTTTAGTCAAGGAGAAAGCATAGCAACAGCCAAAGCACTGGCCTGTCTCTTCAGCTGGTCAGGAGCACAGTGCTTTCTAATGAGTCTCTTCTCAGTTGAAGTGCAGAGTCAGTCAGACTCACAAGGCTGAGAGAATCATGCTGAAACAAAGAGAATTCCTGAACACAGGACTCTTATGCCGTCGCATATTTATATTGACCAAAGCTCACCTCACAACAGTTTTCAGACTCAAAGCTCATAGCTCAAACTTCAGTACATCTGAGCTGCAAGGCATGACCAGATGCTCCACTGGATTCAAACTTTTTACACTTTTGACATTCATGCTGTACATGCTGCTGGCACAGACTGAGGTGCCAACACTGGCATGAGTCATATGTGACACACACGAGGTACATAATGCATGTGTATTTCCTATAGGAGGTCCTGTAAATGGACTCTGATATGTAGTGAGTGCTGTACTGTGTCATGGTGGCAGTGAGCGTCTTGTTTGTGATTCTGGGCACGTTGCTGGCGGTGTTGTCACAGCTGTGTGTCCTCCTCAGTGCCCGGTGGGCGACCCCTGGTGAAGCGGCTCCACACACACCTGCGGACCAAGATCGAGGCGGGCGAAGGGACTTTGCCGGTGAGGTCGCGGGCACCCGTGCAGACGTGGGATGGCGTGCTGCAGGGGGAGAGGCTCATCACCATGTCCTGCACTGACAAGATCACAAGGTCAGCTCCAGAGGGCACCGGTGCCAACTCACACACACACACACACACACACACACACACACACACTTTCTCCTCTTACATCTCACTTTCCTGTTGATGACTTCTAAAAGAACATAACAGTAGTAATACACGTAGACCATTATTACCAGACCTGAAACGAACAAGTTAGAAAGAACTAAGTCAATTCTTCCCATCTAAAAGTATCTGTGCACAATATTATCCAATGAGCTTATTCACCCATTAGAATACAGCCAATAACAAAGGTGAAGCGCTTAAATGGGATTCTTTGAAGACACATGCTTTGACTCGCTCCGCCACCATCTTCAAAGTGGAAATGATTTGAATAGAGAACATCATGTTAAATAACTTGCTCGCTAGAAATGCAATCTTGAATTCCAGTGGTGCGCCCGAGGCATCGAACGCAGGGGCGGCTTCCCACTAAATTCCCGAGACAAATTTGACCAGCTTTTGTGGTAGGCAAGGTCTTTTGTGGCCCCCTGTGCCTCCGCATAGCGAGAACACAAGTGGAATCTATTGATTTAAGGGTTATCTTTATTAGGGGATTACACTTTATGAGGCTGCATGATCTTCGTTTAAATAGGGCTCTTTTTCTCCACCTCTCTCTCTTCCTCTCCTTTCCTGTCTCTCTCCAGCTCTCTCTCCCTCCCCCTCTCTCTCTCTCGGTCTTTCGTTCACTGTCTTCATCTCCCTGTTTTCCACCAGGGCTTTTCCGTGTAAAGGAAAAGGTTACCCTGATATTTGTCTTGCGATAAAAGTGGCTGAGCCCAGGCTGAGGTCAGAGAGAATAGGTTTGGTTTGGACTCCACCATGTGTTTGCTGGTAGCAGTGTGCTTTTCAATCGACTCCACGCTGTTTACTGAGGCCGTGGATGTGGCATTGCCTCACCAGCCATCTAATAAGAAAGGGATTTGGGTCTGTGAGAGCTTGATTTTTTGGCTTTAGAGTTTTTGGTCAATGAGTGACCTCAGAGTGATGAAGTTTCCTCCTGGGATTGGTGGTGGTATTTTTGGGGTGGGTCAAAGCACATGTGCACACTCACTCACACACACACAGACACACTCAAATATAGATACACATACATTGCAAACACACAGACACTTACATGCACACACACACACACACACACACACACACACACACACACACACACAAACTCAAGCACATCTCTACATCGTCAGTGGTGGATCTTGGGCACGGGGGTCCTGCACCTGGTTGTGTGAAAGTGACACGGTGTGAGGACACATGCAGGCGGGCAGAGGTGAGCCTCTCTTCCCCTCGCCAATCGCTGTTAATTTGACCCATTTGATTCAGTTCACTGGGGCTGGGAGCACTGCGATTAAATCTGGCCGGGTCACCACTAGGGGTGAAAGCAATTACTTTACAAAAAATAGAATAAGACAGAAGCGAGGGGGAACATCCTCCTCTCCTCCTCTTCTCCTCTCCTCCCCTCTTTCCTCTTCTCCGCCTCGCTGTCTCTCTTTCTCAGTTTTATATCCCAGTAAATTAGTAAGGCTTCCATTCAAGTGACTGAAGGGCTGGGGTGGGGGGGGGTTGTAGTTACTGGAGGTAATCAAGGTCAGTGTGAAGAGGAAGGACAGAGATAGTGGCTTAAGTCTGTGCCCCAACCCACTACTGAACTCCATTTCATCCCTCCCGACTCATCTTGCTTTGCCACTACACCACTGACAGAGAGAGAGAGAGAGAGAGAGAGAGAAAAGACAGAGAGAAATGAACAAAAGGAAGAGTGGGGGGAAAAAGCATCAGTGCTATGTTGCGGCCCTGTCTCAAGCAATCATTTCTCATCCAGCTTTTATGACTCCTCACCTGACCAGACACCCCATTCCAACACCCCCACACCACCCCCCACCCCCTCACTCTCCGACACCCTCTGATGGCTTTGGGATGGAGGACAGTCTATCATTACTGATGGGTCAGGAGGAGGGGTAGTTTACAGAAACCTTCCTGCAGTAGCAAAGGTGAGAAAGAAAGAGAGAGAGAGAGAGAGAGAATTAGACAGTGTCTAATTGAACTGCTGTCTTATTTAAATGGGAACTAAAAGGCCTTTGTGTGAATGCGATCTTTTGTTTGAAACTTTGGGAGTTTATTTTATGTAAATGTGCGTCGATTTAATGAAGCGGAGCGAATGAACTCAAATCTGAGACGTGGAAGTAGGAAGTGCAGCGGCGGGGAAGCATGAGGAGAGGAGAGCACAGCGCAGAACAGCGCAGCACAGCGCGTGGAGTACGGGAGACCAAGACCTAACCCCTCTCAAATTCCTTCAGAAGCCAGATGGCTGTTTCTTCTTGCATGAGATTAAAAGATGTTTCTAATTCACAGAGCCTCTTCCCAAGCAAATGAATATCACAGAGCTAAATTGTTTCTCTGTTTGGCAAAAAAAGCTCTGGGAGTGAGACACAGAGAGGAGGAGAGAAGTACAGTTCTTACTGTTTTAGGATCAGTTGAAATGGGAGATTGTGCAGATGGAGCAGATGTGCAAGAGCTCTTAGATTGTAGATAGCATTAGTTGACTTCTCAATTAATAAAAAAGTCTAAATAGATAAATAAATATATGACAAAAATAGATGAACAAACACATCATGAGTCATGGAGCAGAAATGCACTGGGGAAAAAGCAGCCTGGTGATTGCTGTCACAATAAAGAGACATTCATTAATTAAGCCAAAGAACAATACAAAAATTAGCTTCATGTTGGTCAATGATTGTGTACTTTAATAAGTTTATTAGCTAATGTGTGGGTGTGTATTAGCTGTCTTGCCAGTCTGACACAAAATCTTTTACCCCCCCCCCCCCCCCACCCCACACATGCACACACACACACACACAAACACAAAAACACCAAAAAAGGAAGAACAAATAACTGCTGCCTTTAAAATAAACTGTAATTAAATCAGGTTCCTTGTATCATTGTGTGACATAATTGGTTGATTCATCAGAGACATCTGACTATTCTCTCTTATATGTGCTACTAATTTTGAAACATCTAAAACATCATAAGACTCAAATACATACAAATACATCCATATAGCCTCCTCATCTAGACCTACAACCTCTTCCATCTTTGACCACAGTCTGTGCTGGATGGACAAAGCCACTAGTTGGGAGATTGTGGTTGCTTGTTCTAACTGAGACCTGTTGTGTGTTGCTGTGGCAGGTGGAACGTGTTGGGCATGCAGGGGGCGCTGCTGAGTCAACTGCTGGAGCCGGTCTACCTTCACAGCCTGACGGTGGGGAGCCTGCGGCACACGGGCCATTTCTCCCGCGTGCTGACTCAGAGGCTGGAGCGCCTGGGGGCCCTGCCTGCACCCTACCGCCGCAACCAGCCCCTTCTCAGTGGTACGCATGTCCTCCTGGGGTCTAAACGCCCCCACCCCAACACACACACCCCATCTGTCTGCTCCTCACCCTGCATGGGTGCATGTCTTTTCTGTTGGGTATCAGGCTAAATTGTGACAGCCAGGATGTTTTGAAATGAAAACCTAAGCACAATATTCACAACGATTAACAGTAATAAACAAACAAACTTCTCTAGGTACAAACAAATCAACAGGCTCATTATGAATCTCCAAATGTCCAGTGCTGATGTCTAGGTCCTAGCCCAGGGTTGTGCTTCACCCCAGGGAGAGCAGAGAGCAGGGAGAGGTCAAAGGAGACGCCCATCCCAACAAATCAATGTAATCACCCAGGTCCTTATCTCCCTCAGCTGTGCAGAGATAACAGTGGAGAGAGGGCTCCATTCATGGCTCCTGTGCTGCCTGCCGTCTCCATCTGTCTGTCCTCTGCCTTTCACTCGCCCATTGATGAGCTGGACTGTCTTTGTCTCCTGCCCCTTGTTCTGGAGCAATGAAAAGAGAAAAAGGGAGGTTTGGTTATTTTAGGGTCTGAGCTGTCATAAAAGCAGCCGAGTTCCTCAGGAGCTGAAAGATCCGTCTTATCGCAGGAGAAAGGAATTGGCTAGTGGGCGCTGGGCTAAGCGAGTCAATAGATGTCCTTCAGGAAGGACTGGTCGCACCCCCCACCCTTCCACTCCTAATGGGGACACCAGACTTTCCAGGACTGGAACTTAACTGAAGTGTCTGTTCACAATCACCTCCTCCTCCTCCTCCTTCTCCTCCTCCACCTGTCCGCTGGGTCATTTTTCCCTCACACTCACAATGGGCCGAGCCTGCAGTGAAGGCATTCAAAGGCAGCAGCCAGACAGCGGAACAATGTGTACGGTAGAGATTGATCAGCACCTCATGAAGGCCCCAACCCCGCTGTTGATAGTACAGATATGACTTTAGCAGAATAGAAGCTATGAAATGAGCCGTGAGTCTGGTAGGTGGAGGAGTGGAGGTGAGAGCCCAAAGAGAAAGAGACAGAGGGAGCTGTGGAATATGAGGGGGATTATTGTAAGATGGCAGCCACTTCAGTCCCGTCCCAGCCACCTTGGAAAGGTGTTATCTAGAGGCACAGAAACAAGTATGGGACTGAGAAACTAACAGTGCTTTTTGCAATCGGTAAAAAGGGGACAGAAGCCTTTTAAAAGCACTTGTTCATGCAAGGAGAGATTCAGCAATTTGGTGTTACAGTTTTTTTCTGATTGCTTAGACATATTTTTTGAAACTTTTGACTGCAATACAAATCACGTAACCTTCCACCCAACTAGCCAAACATCATGAAAGACTTGCAAAAGCACTTTTTGCAAACATACTTTTTGCTAAACTGTTCATTCTCTTTTCAAAATAGTATTTTTATACACAAAATTACACACACAACCCATAACATTGTTAAGCACACAAAGCACCAGCTGCACACTGACAGTAAGACTGGGAAACACATTTGGCTTTTGCTAACTCTGTGCAGCTTTCAGTAGCTTCGAACTTTGTAATAGATGTAGCTTAGCATCATTCATATGCACAAGTATCCGGATTGTGGATGTGTACATGTATTTCAGTACAGGCCTACAGTGTAAGAGAGAGAGGGGGTCAAAAGTGCAATATAACCATTTTTTAAAGAGATTTGATATTTGATCTCAACATTGTCTCCACTTTTGCACTTCATAGTCCTTGTCTCTTTCCTCCTTAATCCTTCACCTCTTCCGCTCCTGTTATTCTTACACCTTTTTCACGTTTTCCTTACCTGTCTTTGGCATGTGTCAGTGGAGGAAAGCAACTCCCAGAATATTGTGAGAAGAAGACACAGAAGTGTGCGTTTATTTTTTTCAAGTGTGCTATAAAATTGCAAAATTAGGTGTTGTGCAGTGAGTTGTGTTTACAGTTTAACAAAAATTGTGTTACAGAAATTCAAACTGAATGTAATGCGCTGACTGGGCTTCTTGTTTGGCAGAATAGATTGGCTACGAGAGTTACTAGCTTCAAAAATCGTGCCAAAAGAATCTGTTACATTTAGAAAAGAATGTAACTCTGTTATTAGACTTGAATGAATGAAACTAGATGTTGTAATAATTCAAATATTAAAAGTCTAACATGCTATTTTCATTCATGAGTTATACTTCTATTCTAAATATACAAAAGCCTTTTAATTAAATGTAAATAACAGCTGGGTGATTGAAGTATAGACCAAAAACCAACTCTTGTTCTTATAAAACATGAATTATGTGTTAAAAGATGAATTAAATGGTGCATCTTTGATTTTTATTCTGTCCGACAGAAATGGTAAATTCTCAGCTAGCACAGTGGAACTCATACGATGCAGCCACACATGGTGGTTTTGTGGATTCCCCTTCTCTAGTTCCCAAAATGTGCTTCCTTTGGAGGATCTCAGACATCAGACTGCAAATAAATTTAAGCAGTCGTGACCATATCTTATACAGTAGGGCACATAACAACAGTTATCCATTTCTACTTGAAAGTCTTCACTTGGCTGTTAATGATGCAACTGTGAGTTGTACCTTAACTGAACCAGTGCTGAAGATCTCAATGTAAGAAGAAATGTACCAAGTGTGCCAGTGTGTGATTGCAAGAGACCAGTCAGTGGCGGCTTGATTGTTGGGTTATTACTGTGAACACTAGGCCCCTCTCACCACGACTATGACTATGGCTATTTCACTGATGCTCACACACTCTCTCTTTCATTGCTGCTATTGATGTCGATGGTTTGAGAGGCACCACAAGTAGACTTGCTCTCTGCTCACTAGCAGCTTGATTTTTCAGGTCAGCTTAGCATCCCAGTCACTTTGCAACTCTGGGTTAAGTTAGCACTTTTTTGACATAATACCACAAACTACACCACATAATACCACATACTACAAAAAATGCAGCAGATTTTTAAATACTGGTATCTATTTATTTTCTAGTGGGTACACTACATACTATATATACAAGTCTTAAGATTTAGTTAGTCAGTTTACCACACAGCTTCAGTGTGGTTGTCATCTAAAGTGAGACCCTGTGCAGTGCTGTAGGTGTTTGGGTCCTGCCCTGAGAGTGCTCTTGTGTCACCTGCTGTTAGGCCTGAGCAGCAGTGAGTGCAGGCAGCCGGGGAAGTCGCCGTGCTTCAGCATGAACTGGACGGCGGGGGACAGCCAGCTGGAGGTGCTCAACGCCTCCACAGGAAAGAGGAAGGACTCGGGGGCACCGTCGCGACTCTGCAAGCACGTGCTCTTCACTCGCTGGGCCCGGCTCGGCCGGAGGGTAAGTCCAGACCAGAGTGCCCCCTCAGCACTGCACTGACACGCACACACACACACACACACACACACACACACACGCACACACACACACACACACACACACACACATACACACACACAAACATGCACACACACCTCCTTCTGACCACACAGCTCATAGTCATCTCCTCTGCATATGTTGTGAGATTGTCACTGACTCAGACTCGTCAAAGAATATGAGCTACTGTATTGCCGTACTTAGTGTGAGATGCACCAAGGTGTGAGCCTGTGAATGAAAACAGCTTTTAATCATATTTCAGTTGAGTGAGGAATCAATGTTTTAATTTGCTCTTAAGGTGAGCTCTCACAGTAGTCCTATCTCACACTCACATCCTCACACACCCGCATTCCTAAGCTGCTGAAAATTAATTCTCATTTTTTATCATGTATATAATGGGATTGTCAATACCACCATAAATGCTTACAGTTCCAGAGAAACCTTTGAATTGAAAATTAATATTTTCTATTTTTAAGTAAGAGTTGTTTTGAAGAGCCTCCAATGCCTTCCTCCTTGCAGACGCTCTCAGTTGCAAGCAATGGGGTGTATTAGAGCAAACACAATAATCTGCAAAGAAAGTTTTCCTTCTCATCTGTGCTCGCTCTCTCAGTGTGTTTGTGTGTGTGTGCGTGTGTGTGTGTGTGTGTGTGTGTGTGTGTGTGTGTGTGTGAGGGGAAGAGAGAGAAGGAGAAAGTGTTGCAACAAAGAAAATGCACAAAAGCCCAGAGAATGTTCAATTGCTTGTGAAATTTCAATGGGGAGATTACACAGCTGTTGAAGTTCCCCGTTTGTGCCGGCTCATTCGTTTTGTTTTGCTCTCTGTCTCTGCTTCACAATCAAACTCTCCTCTCTTTTCTTTCTCCTCTCCTCGCTCTCCCTTCATCTGCACAACTTGTCTATGCATCATTCACTTCCTCCTCTCTTTCTCCGATCTCACTCTCTCCTCTCCGTTTCTCCGTCTGTCCTGTTCTAGTTAAATGTCCACCTGGCGGCCGGAGGAGGAGGAGGAGGAGGAGGAGGTCAGGGCGACCCGGCGGAGCTGCTGTACTGTGAGGCCAAGCAGGCGGCCGGCCGCTACCAGACTGTGAAGCAACAGTGGTTCCGCTCGCTGCAGGAGACGGGACTGGGCACCTGGGTGAGGAAGCCACCCGAGCAGGAGCACTTCCTGTCAGCTGTGTGAGGCTGCTGGAAGGGGTGGTGTGGGGGTGGGAGTGGGTGGGTGAAAGGGGGGAGGTGGTAAGGGCCAAAGATCAGAGGTCGGCAGTTCGAGGGGTCAGCCCTCACTCCTCTCTCTCTCTCTCTCTCTCTCTCCGCGCACATCCAGCAGCCGATCTAGAGATCCACCGTGAGCAGCAAGGCCTGGTCTTACCAGCCAATCAGAGAAGAAGAGGAGGACTGGGCAAAGTAACAAAGGACCTCCTTTAAGGTCTAACTGAGTCCTGAAGCTCCTGGGGCCTGGAGGACCCATTGGTCCCAGTGTCCCCCCACCACCACTGTTCCTCTCGCTCTTACCTTTGCCTTTTGTAGAGTGTGTGTTAACCTTCACCAAAGTGAAAGGCAGCTGCCATCTTGTCATCAGCTGCTGCCTGATGCACAGCCCCCCGTGGAGTGCCGGACACAACGTCCAATTAAAGCGCCTGTCTGGGTGATGCTTGACAGGGAAAGACGGCATGCAACTCAGCCAGCATTGAAAGCACTTCGCGCGCTCTCTCTCTCTCACACACACACACAATCACACTCTATCTCTCTCCCCCAATAGGGAGAGGGTTTGACATTGTAAAGGGAGGTTATTCCAGCCCTTTTCCCTAGAGCAGTGTTGGCTATGGAGTGGGCAGTGGTGACAAGGTAACCTGACTGCTGTCTTTGAGGCTGAGGCACACGGGCTGTTTTGATAGAACAATACAGAGCTTTAATGACACCTTTTCCCCCTTCCTGCTGTCATCCACTGATACTCTTTGGTTCCCCTTAGTGTTTACTTTGATTTTCTCCCTCTACCTGGGCTCCTGTTGTCTTCTACACGTAGTGCAGGTCCATGACTGAAGGTACTGAGGCATGGAAGGCACCCAGTCCAGCCTAGCTTCCCACTACTGTGTCCGTGTAGTTCAGTCCAATCCAGTTTCATCCACTGTCTCTTGTTTGGAACATGTGAGAGTGAGTCCTGGAATGTAGTACCTAATGGAACCTAATACCCATTTAGATTGACATCTTTATTTCGCTTTTGTCCTTTTTTCATGTTAAACAGACAGGGTTAACATGCTCACTGATTTTTTGCAATCCTACATCCTGATACAGACTCCATTCTTAATTTCCTTTAGTAGATATTATTTTTAAAAAATCAAAAGAAAATAATGTTGTGTTGTTTATTCAGTAACACCAAACACCAGTCATGTTATTGTTTTAGTGAGTTTTGTTCGCAAATACTGAACATCTAATGCTGAATCCCCTCTTGTGTTTACACAGCACGAGGTGTGCTCCAACAGGGACCCCTAGTGGTGACTTATTGAACTAGTAGAGCCACAGATATTTAATCTCACCCGTGTCTCCTCCACAATTAATCAAACACAAGTATCCATGTTTTTTTGTTTACTCATGTGGTTATGTTTTTGTGTTATGTTCTTTCAGGTCTTTCTTTCCTTTTAACATATCTGTGTGACTGTACTTAAGTCTTTCTGGGATGATAACAAATCCTTTTTTAACCCCGCTGATGTGAAAGAAGCTGTGCTCTTTTGTTTGTACCCACTGTCACAGGAAAATTCGTCATTGATGGCTGACCTTTTAGGTGGCAATTGTTGGATCAGATTTAATGTGTAAAGTACAAGATATTTTTCACTATAATTTTATCAACATCACTACCTTCAAGACTATCGACAAATCTCTCCCCCACCCACCCCCAGTATTATTTCATTTTTGATGTTTTAACTAAATCTGTGTTGCACGCATTGTGCAAATTCCCCTTTACCACACAGTCTAGTCTGTAAGGAGTAGGATTTGTTGTGCTATTCCACAGAGGTCACAAATATACATTGGAACAAATACCCATGCAGATCAATTTAGGTACCTATATTAATGGATAAGCTTTTTAAGTCATGGCATGTTTGAATGGCAATATTGTAATATTTACTGTACATTTTGTAATATAAATAAATTGTAAAAAAATAAGTAAAATCAAATTATAAAAGTCAGATTAAGGTGTACATTTTAACAGAAGAAAATGTGCTGCTAAGGTCTGTACATTGCACCTCAGTAATACCTGGAAAGTGAATGTTTGTTAATGTGAATAAAAACAATGTTAAAAAACAGAGTTGGTCACTAATTGAAAAAGGTCAGTAGACTAGCAGTACAGTCATGACGAAATGGGAATGACACGTAGTTAAGTTCAGCTTTTGCTGATAGGAACATGTATAAACAGCAACATGTGCTGTGAAGCAGGCCTTTTTAATATAAGCTTGTGGGCCTACACATTTCTGTGCATTTAAGAGTAATAAATAAGAGCTGAATAATAATACTGACAGATGGAAACAGGGTAAACATTCAATATTTTCCAGGGTGCCTCCAAATTGTTTTATGATGCCTAAATCATTTAGCATGTTTTTAATTCAATAAAACTAAGACATCCTTTTCTGCAGTTGTAAGGGTTTGACACTCACAACCAAAAGCATGACTGTAGTTTGGCCTTGGGCTTTGTCCACATCTATTTGATTTGAATTGCAATGTGATTTTATGCAATTCTGCACTCCATTGACAAAAATTATTTATCACCAGTACTGATGGTGGTCATTGAAATACTATTAGACTTGTGTTATTACACAATATTATATTGTTAAAGAATTATTGGTAATAAGCATCTGAACACACTAAATTATAATCTGAAAATCTCAAAATCTGAAACAGCAAAATGAGTGAAACACAATGTATGTCCCATTCTGAAACATGTTGGTAATGTCTGTAGGCTCAACCAAGACAAATGGAAGGAACAAATGCCCATAATGTGTGCCAGTCAAAATGGTTCATTGTGTGCCACACCATCATTTGAGATGATATTAATACCTATTAAAGGGTGGCCAGACATCATGGACAGGCAGAAACATGGACATTAAATATGGTTGAAAGGTATTCTGGAAGTATGGAAATAACATTTGGTGGCACATTTGGTGGATTGGGTGTTAAAGGATTTGACAAACTGAAGACAGAAGAACAGGCACACTAAAGGTAATGTTTGTCATTTCAGTGGTTTCATTCAGTTATGATGACATTTTTCTCAAACATTTTATTGGAATTTACAAGCCACTGTTTGCACACGTGCACAGCATTGAGCTCAGAGAACAGATAATATGCATTTATATAGTTTTAATAGACTTCAGATACATACAACACAACCACTCATCCATAGGAGCCCCTAACAGGCTCAGGTAACATATTTACATGTTTTAACCTTCATGGTTTTCCACAACATACATTTCAGGGTTCACACACACAACAGGAGTTTACAATAGAAAAACTGAAGACTGGTGTCTTTTGTGTGGAGACTACTGCTATTACCATAATGCTACAAGTCAAGTGGATGAATGGAAAGTGATTCTCTGATATTCTTGAGAAAAAAAACAAAACAAAACAACAATGGCATGGCAGAAAGCACTGAAATCAGCCACACAACAATATCAGACATGGCCTTCTGAAGATCACTCAGGCGACCACGACTCAAGAGTAAAACGCAAAACAGGTCTATCGTGTTCCTATTGGCCAAGACTAAAGAAAAATTGATCTTTTGTCCAACAACCAATACCCAGTAAGACTATTTTGTCACCAATGTTTACAGTTGCTATCAATGACAAAATGTATACGTCTTTTAGATTACATAATATCCTAAAAAATAAAACACTCCTGTAGAAACTGCTCACAGCACTATTTTGAAGAGAAAGGCCTTCTAACATGAATAGCTGACCTACCGAGAGATGTGTGTAGCATTTGAAAGCCATGCCTGAGAGACATCAGAAATCATTTTACCCCAAACATCTACAATGACAAATATCTGTCAAGCATCGGTGGGGGAATGAACACAGAACAACTAGTACAGATGAACTGCCAAGTCAGCTAATGCTGTGGCGAAAAAAGCTCTCCAGAATCCAGAGACCGTACCGCTAACTACCATACACAACAGTTTAACGTCTTGTGGAAATCTGTGCAGATTAACTAGAGTTGAACCTCCTGGGCTAAGGCTTTAGCTCCATCACAGGAAATATGGGATTTGACCAGTCCAACACGAATTGCATTTCAACAGTGATAAAACATTGGTAAACATCAAACAGCCTGTCCGGCACAGTGTAACAACAAGGTGTGAACAGTAGCATCCATGGTGCGAGCCTACACTCCCTCCCTCCCTCTAAACAGTGGCCTGTAGGGGCTGCAGTGAGCAGGAGACAACACATGATTGGTCCAACAGCTTGCTTAAAGCATGCTCCATAAGTCTGAGAACGGCAAGCTTGATTGTGCGCACACACACACGCACACAAACACACACACACCCACCCCTCCCTCTCTTCTGCCATGGGGAAGATGCTATTAACATTACTCTCCAACACTGCTTTCCCTCCTATGTGTTGTTGCTGAAGAGAAGAGAGGAGAGGAGAAGAGAGCCTGGTTTTCACAGCATCCTCACACACCTTGACTGACTGCAGCGCCTCCTTCTTAAAACGAGGGTTAATACCTTGACTAGTGTCAAGGGAGGCTCACGTGAAGTCCCTTCTCAAAAGACAAGGCATTAGACTAGATTCACAGCAGAATGTAATAGATTTGATTGAGCTCAGAAGAACAAACCCCACCAACTGGCACTTAAGCAACAGATGATTCTTTGTACATTAACGCTGTTTACGTCTAATGGCCAAGTAGTTCTAATACAGCATCATGAAATATTTTATTCTAATAATTCTACACGAGTGGTAGAACAGACAGAGACAGCCGCAACACCCCACAGGACCTAGAGAACACTGGATGTGTGCTGGCATATATGGCAAAACCAATAGACTGCTTTTAGTGTCCATACATTTCCATAGGGATGGACCACAAAGCAGGAGTTTACATCAAAGTCTGAGTATGTTATTGTTTATGTGAAGGGTTTCAAAGGAGCGTGTGGTGACACAGAATGTGCATCAGCAGAGTTCATCTGCTCAAACCCCCCCCCCGAGTGAAGGAGAATGACGAGTGTAAATGGCACACGGTGACAGAGGAGACAGATATGCACAGGTAACAGTGAGAACAGGACATGCAGTACAACAGGTCCTTTATTGTCTGCATCACACGGCTGGCATGGAGCACAGAACACAGGCCATTCTCTGACCTCACGCCTGCAAGGTAACAGAGGGAAACAGGATGCCATCAAATGAGATGGAATGAATGCAGCATCCTGTCAGCGCACAAACTCCCTTCAAACGCAAGCGCACACACATACACACACTGGAAATGTCTTCAGGTGAGTCTTTGTAACGCACAGTTTGGGCTGCAAGACTGTGGCCGAGGCTTGGGTCGTGTGTGTGTGTGTGTGTGCGTGTGCGTGTGTGTGTGTGCGTGTACGTAGGTGAGAGGGCGCCTGTGCCCTGGCGTGGATGATCAGCATGCGAGAGGTGGGGGTTGAGAGGAGGCCAGCGCGTGGCGCTCGAGCACTGGGCAGGCCTGGCTCACTTCTCCTGCAGCAGCGCGGGGATGTTGATGTTCCAGCCGATGGCCTGCCGGTCAAAGCCACAGGTGAAGAGGTTGCAGGACTGGTTCTCCTCGTTCCAGGCCGAGCAGCACACCATGCGGCGGTGGCCCTGTCAAACAGCAGCCAGCAACGTAACTACACATCCCATAATGTTCAGCATACAACAATCCTCCATTTCTACTTCCAAGCACCTCACCCCACTAACTGCTCCAAGCACCACAGCAGTGGCCGGGTTAGAGTGTGTGCGTGTGTGTGTGAGAGAGAGAGAGAGAGAGAGCGAGAGAGCATGTGTGTGTGAGCATGTGAGAGTGAGGAAAAGAGTGTGTGTGTGTGTGTGTGTGTGTGTGTGTGTGTGTGTGTGTGTGTGTGTGTGAGAGAGCGAGCGAGCGAGCAAGAGAGCGCGCGCGCGTGTGTGTGTGTGTGTGTGTCCTTAGGAATCAGCAGACTATACTACACCGTACTCTACTTTACTCTACTTGCACAAACACACAGCCAGACAGAAGCGTCCACTGGTGTGGCAGCCTGTGGCCAGGAGGCAGTCCGGGGTGAAGAGATCAGGCAGAGTATCAGCATAGTGCTGCTGTCAGCAGACACCACAGCTATGTCAGCATGGCTCACTGCAGCAGGGCCTCTGCACACCCCCAGAGACATGGAGAGAGGGACAGGGGGAGGGGGAGGGGGAGGGAGGGAGAGAGAGGGGGGAGAGAGAGAGAGAGAGAGACAAAGAGAGAGAGAGACAGACAGAAAGAGAGAGAGACAGACAGACAGACAATCTCTCTCCCTACCAGTTCCTGCTCCTCCGGCTGCTCACACTTGTGCTCACCTCTCCCCGTCTGTGCTTATCTTCAGCCTTCGCACCTCCTTTCACACCAGGCTTCCATTTCTCCCTCTCGTGCGCACTCTCACTCTGACTCTCACGCTCACGCTCACATCCGCCGTCAGACAATCTCACCGTCACTCTATTCTCCCACACCAGCCTCTCTCTGGGGCATTCACTGTCTCCCTCAGCCCTCAGTCTATTGCTTTCTGTGTGTGTGCGCGCGTGTGTGTGTGTGTGTGTGTGTGTGCGTGCGTGCATGTGTGAGAGAAGGAGAGGGAGAGAGAGGAATAGAATGAGAGCAAGAGACAGACAGAGCCACACAACACTGAGCAAGTGTGTGTGTGTGAGTGTGTGTGTGTGTGTGTGTGTGTGTGTGTGTGTGTGTGTGTGTGTGGCACACCTGTCTGTTGCTGCGCGGCAGTCTGGCGAGCCGCACTCCCGTCATGTCAAACAGCCTGACTTGTCGGTTGTCGTGTGGGAGGGCGATGATCCTCTGTGTGGCGGAGACACTTATCCTGCGGAGTGACAAGAGCCCCCCCAGTCAAACTTGGCCCAACTCTTCACAAGCTCTCCGAGTGCTCTCACACACAGCACACCTCTCAGCTCCAACCCCCACCCCCCTCATACACTCACACACCAGCCATTAACAGGCCAATAGCTTCCACTGCACTTGTTTTCTCCAAAATACTAATGCAATCAAGGCAAACACAATCATTCTCTGATGACAAATCTGATATTTCTAATAGAACTGAACGGTCCTGAAGGTGAACAGCTGACCCAAATGAAGATTCAGCGGCCTTGGTGCATTCAAGTATTATGTGGTAGTAGAGGTCTCTGATGGATTATAGCATAGCTAATCAAACGCATGATTCTGTCTCACCTGTTGACAGCTGAATCCGTCCGGATGGTTGCTATCGGTGAGCGCATGTTCTTCAAATCCCAGACCTTCACAGTGCGATCGTCGCTTCCAGACACCACGTTATCTCCCGCTGTGAAGACGGCTGACGTCACCGTGCTGCAGCACGCACAAGGGAGTAGGGGGTCAGTCAACAAAAATACAAACAGCGCACACACACACACACACAACATAAGAGGGTTTAGTTTTTGGTCCTTCAAAAAGACATCCAAGATGACACAACCCACAACACACACACACACACACACACACACACACACAAAATCTGTGTGCAATCTCACGACTAAATCTCACTCTGCATCGTATCGGTCTGTCTTTACCCCTGCCCTTGGTCAATCAATGGCGCTGACAGGCCCAGGAACAGTTTGAGATGTTCATAAAGCCTGCATGATGAGCAGAGGGATTTGGTTATCTAAACTGCCTTGTGCCGATCCATACAGCCCCCCAAAGAGGGAAGAGACATAAGCCCCAGCCCTGTGCTGCAGATCGATCTATGGACCCGCTCTGAGCTAACACACAGCCTCTTTGAGATTACTCATGGAAATTGCACATGGCCAGGAAACTAGCATTGTCCTACCAACAAAATGAGAGGAGAATTTTGTTCATTTAGTACTAGTGCTTCCAACCACGTTGTTTCCCCCACCTATTTCTGAAACAATGAAATGGTTTTAAATTCAAAACAGCACTGACTTTCTAGACACATACACATTTCAATTTCAATCTCTGCAGGTAGCTGTGTGCGCAAGTGTGTCTGGCACAAAAGGCAAGGAGACAGCAAGAATCTAACAGCACTACAGTCTAGAAGATGAGAAAAAGAATCTAACAGCACTACAGTCTAGAAGATGAGAAAAACAGAGGTTGTGGTAAATGTGGCAAAACAGCATTGTCAAAATTAACCACCGCAACTACTTAAAAAAAATTGCGTTTAAAGAAAAAACAAAAAAACAAAAACAAAAAAAAAAACAATTGATGGTGGCCAACTCATGACTTGCAGAGGTTGTCCTAAGCTCACTACTGCAGAAAGCTGAAGCTCTTGGTGTCAAAAGCTAATGACACTCCAGAGTTATTGGCAGCACCCTTAACATGTCAAAGAGACCCATGCTCGGCACAGCCTAAAACAACCCACATAACAAGGCCACATGGGGGGGCATGTGGGGAGACTGGCCACTGGCAGTTTTTAGAAGGTCTTTCACCTCTCCATCTCTCTCTTCCATGGCACTGATGAATGTGACGAAACAAATGAATTACAGCTAATAATCTTCATTTATGTCACTGGAAATCTATAGAATTTCAAAGATTAAAATCGGACTGAGCATCATTTCGTTGGTATTTCTTGTTGATTTGACATCAATTGATATTAATTGAAATTACATTTCAGTTCCATTAAATGTTTCACTATATACAAGAAATAGACTGCAGTTAATCACAGCATAATTGTGTCATAATTGTGTGATTGGGCAGCCGTGGTGGAACAGCAAACTGACCAAGAACTGACAGTACAGTCAAAGTTTAACAACTAATGGTCAGCCAAAAAACACAAGCTCAGCTCTTCTGGACTGCAACACACACACACACACACACACACACACACACACACACACACACACACACACACACACACACACACACACACACACACACACACAGAGAGAGAGAGAGAGACACAAGTACTGTGGAGGGCCCACACATTCATTTCATACAGTCTAATATCTCCCATTTATAATGTCAGCTGCCACTGTCAATGCGCCCTCCCCCCACAATTCCTTCCCCACTCTTCCCGGCTGAAGTCAATCTATTAATGCTAAATACAGTCGGAGGGATTGGCCGCGGTGCTCCGTTCCAGCTGCTGATTGAGATTAGGCTGGGGAGGTGCTAGTAAAGTGAGTTAGCCAGTCGGGGTGCTGCTGCTACCTCCCCCTTCATTTAAACTGACATGAAATTAGGCTTTAATTAACTGCTCTGAACCAGGGGCTGCGTGGCGGGCGGCAGCACTGGAGAGGCACACACTCCCCCCTCCCCCATACGGGAGCCCAACGCTCCTCACAAGCCCTCTCATGCGGGGAGGGGGAATCTGTGGGGCACCGTGGAAATGCTTTCTGACACCGCGAGCCCCCCTCCTCCCCAACCCTCACCACCGCACCACACACACACACACCCCGAGTGGAGAGGAGAAAGAGGATTAATAAATTAAGACTTGATTAAAAATCTTATGACACTCCTGCTTTTTTTTCCCTATGCCCTTTCTCCTTCCCCCTTGAGACCTCTTGACAAGGAAGGTCAGGGTGATTATGATGGGCTTGGTGGAAGGGTGTATCAATTGTGTGTGTGTGTGTGTGTGTGTGTGTGTGTGTGTATGTCTATGTGTGTGTATGCCTTTTTATATGCTCATGCAATAAATGGTCCAAGAGATTATACTAGGGATTTAGCCAAAATAAAAAGGACAACACCAAAAAGGAAATCTAAAATTATAGTACAACACAGATACAGATGTAGCCTCATTTATATTTCCTCTGTGTCTGTCCCTATGTTGTCCCTCTGTCCTACTGGCATCTCCAGCATGTCTCACGCCCCCATGGCATCTCACACACACACACACACACACACGGAAGCTTGTCAGCATGCCAGCTTCATGCCTGGGCCTGGAATTAGCTACTTCACCCCATCAGTGAAATGTTAGCCTGTCTGCAGCCTACCAGACCAGTTCAGTGATTCCCCACACCAAACTGGGCTGACACATGCACTGCAGATCTGATGAACTCCCTAGCTGTGCAGTACCTTGGGTATACATACTATTATACACTAGCTTCTTAATGCTTAAACCACACTGAACAAAGGACTGAACACAAGATCGTTGATACTTGGCTGTAATCGGGGGATGCATCAACTAATTAACAGGCCTATACATTGCAAATCTCTAATTAGAGAGCTAAGCACGGCTATTATCAGCAGAAGACAGCTGTTGCCATTGGAGATTATAAGGAAGTGAACTCTGAGCTGTCTGCGGAGAACCAGGCCAGAAAGAGAGAGAGGGTGTGTGTGTGTGTGTGTGTGTGTGTGTGCTGCTACTCTTCCTCAGACATCTACACCCCCACCCCCCATGAAGGTGTGAAATATGGCAGAGGGGATATGTGCATCATGATAGTGTTGAGTCAAACTCTGAATAATTAGCAGTTTCTCAGTGACTCTGTAATGGCCCCTCAGGCAAGTGTCTTCAGTGCCAACACACTCTTAGCATGTCTGTGCACCTGTGACAGGCCTGCAGAGCATCACTCTGCCTCACAATAGCAAACACATGCTTCAGTCTGTCTATTACGCACACGCTGGACTGAAAAACCACAGAAATACATGCAATCATTTCAGAGAGGAACATGAATCAATAGAATAATATAGTGTACAATTATCTGACTGGTTGACTAACGGCTATTAACTGCTACATATCGAGACACCCATAAAGTAGACCTGATAAAAAACTGAATCACCATTCTAAATCTACACTATTTTGAATCCATAACAATCACAATAAATGCCACAATAATGAAATATAAACCAGAAAGCAGGCTTGGACTCATCCATAAACAAGCTAACTAAGCACTGTTACCACTTCGTAATTACAGAAAACAGCGCGACCAAATGAGCGGGTCGACTTCATTTTAAACTGAACCATTTGGTTCTATGGTGCACTATAAATTCATATCTATTACCACAGTGTATCATGGGGTTTGGTCCTCCACCTTGTCCACTAATTCTGTCTATCAGGACACAGCAGACTCTATCCCCTATGTACTGACTTGTTCACCATAGAATTGAGGCATTCTAGGCCAGGCTAGACAGCCAGAGCACTACTGAACATCACTAGCGTTGACCTATGACAAGCCCCAGAGGCTCTCAAGAGCTTAACCAATGAGGCAAGTATCCAAACCCTACAATGGGACAGGATATCACCACCAAACGGCTAACAAGTCTGCATATCTACAACGCACTACACACCACTAGGTCATGCCCATCCCTAACAAGGTGTTTGTGTAGTTGCCATAAAGTGGCCATGCAGGCTAACCAAAGCAGATGCACAGCTCATGCATCTCATCCCTCAACTCAACCATTTGTCTTCCTTTTACATCTGTTCCTTTTTCCTTCTCAAGTCCTTCTTTCACACTTTCACTGCCGTACGGGGAGTAATTGACTCAACACGCTGGTGTCACAGCCCAGTGAGTGAGAAGCGGGGCTGTGGGGAGGAGGAGAGGCTTTGCGAGGCTTAATCCCATTAGCACGATTGTCTATTGGAGAGCATTACTCGCCCCAATCCACAGGAATTAGACATGTTTGGCGCAAGACTTCATGAACAGCGTGTAATCCGGCGCCAATCAAACAAGCTTCAAGAGCAGTCGCCGCGAACGACAGTGAAAGGCCTGCCATTTTAGAATAACAGGGAGGGGAGTGTGTATATGTGTGTGTGAGTGTGTGTGGGGGGGTGCTGTTGCAGATAATGGGTAAATTGCACTTTCAGACTGAGAAGAGGAGCTAAATTAGGGTTCTGGCAACTCCTGAGAGGAAATAAATTCTACCTAACAGGACTAACACCTGGATTAGAGAGAAAGGGAGCAGAAATCTGAACATGTAGGTTGGAAAAGCAGTTATTTGGTGGTGAGATGTTAATATTTAGAAGAGATGCCTGGGAGTCACACCTTAGAACTGGCTATAATACTGGCAATAATGACATATCAACAGCTTTCACTGACAAAAGAGCACCTTGGGGACAAGACAAATGAAACAATACACAGGCAAATTTGAGAGACTATACTGCCACCTGGTGGTAGTCATAAGAAGTGCAGCTTTGAGACAACAGAAGGAAAACGGTTCGTAATTCCTTTCATCATGGAGGGGAAGGTAAGAGTGCATATTTATGCATGTATACCAAAAAAACAAACCTACTGTTGAGGCGAATAGGTGACGTACTGTAAGTATCTAGCAAGGACAGTGCGTTAGTGGAGCACTCACTCGGTGTGGCCCTGAAACACATTCACGGAGTGGATGGATGGGTCTCTGAAGTCCCACAGGCGGAAAGTGGTGTCCCGGGAGGACGTCACCACCAGTCTCTGGGTAGGGTGTGTGCAACAGTGGGTCAGCTCCTGGTCATGACCTGCTCCAGACAACCACACACACACACACACACGCGGTTAAACACTTCTACTTCTACTCTACCCTGTAGCTCAAATGCACCTGCAGAATACATTCCTAACAGGAAAGAAGAGCCTCCATCAGCAGAGACGATGGCAGGCCGAGATCAGAAGGCCCAAAGGAGACAGACAGGAATGGTGTTGGTACCTGTGAGAGTGTGGACGAGCTCGGAGGTCTCCACCTCGTAGAGGTTGGCGGCACGATCCCAGGACGCCGTGACCACCTGCCGCCCACCCACCAGCCAGTCGGCTGCGATGACCACGCCCTGGTGGCTTTTTAAGGTGGTGGTGGCCACGCGCACCGTCGGGCACTCGTTCACCCCATCGCCCTCGGGGTCCACCTCGTCCTTGTCCGAGAAGTCCACATCGTCATCACAGGACACCTGTGGTGGGGAGACACAGCCAATGAGAAAGAGATAGCTCATTACATTTCAGTTTTCCATACATCAGATGTACATACACATACACATACACACACACACACACACACACACACAAGCAATGAGGGTGGCCACCATTTTGCCTCTAGACGGCTGTCCATCTGTTTGAAAAGACGGAGCCTCAGAGAGGGAGTGAGGCCCACGGGTGGGGGGATTGGTGGGAGTGAAGGCAGGTGGGAGTGGCACTCACGCTGATGTCTGCTGGAGGCTGAGGAGGAGGCAGTTGGACCATGTAGCGCCAGATGTGAGCTGTCTGATCCCCAGATGCTGTCAAGACAGACACACACAGATGGACTGAGAACTTCACTCTTTAAGACAAACAGTCTGTTATCCAAGCATCTCAGAGCTCTAATTAAATCTTCCCACCACATTTTTTATTTCTTTAGACACCCGCATGGGGAGTGGTGTGAGGGGGAAGGTGGGTGAATGTGTGCGTGGCTGGATGTAAAATTGCAAGACTCTCTTGCTGATTCTCTTGTGTGCATGCTTTGGCATATCGGAGGCGGGGGTTCAACCCATATCCACCTGCACTCTGAGTCCCATGCTTAATCATACATGAGTTCTAGTAACACCTCCACCAATCCAGCTAGCGGCAACTACACTGACAAACAAGGACACAGAGATGATTCACCACAGGCAGTCAAATTCATTTGAAACAAGGTGGCAGGAACAGTAAACAGACAGTGAATAAACACTACGTCAGACACATCCAGATCTGACCGCACAAGGCCAATGTGGAACACTTCCAGTCCCAGTTTAAAACTCCAGCTCACCTGTCAGAGCCATCTGCTCAGTGGGGTGGAACTTGATGGAGTTCACTGCAGAAGAGAACAGAAACTGACCATTAAAGGCTAGTTACAAGAAATCGTAAGAGTGCAAGACTGTAGTATCCTTCAGCGGGTTGATCAGTGGGTCAGGTCCACACTCACCTGAGCCTGCATGGCCCGCGTACTTGAGCAGACACCTCCCAGTCTCAATGCTCCACAGCATGGCACAGTGATCTGACGAGAGACAGTCACAACACATGCCATCAGGTATGTCAGTACTAGTCACGAGATTATCACATCAAAGATGGCCCATATACAAAGGGACATGCCTGTAATGTTAAAATTTTGGTTTGGCTCAGATTCAGTTGAAAGTTTTGTTTCATACCTTCTGAGAATGAAACAGATTGCTCACTAGTGCAGTTTTGTATGAACATAAATCACCAAAGCATAAAGTAGCACTCAGCAGTACTACTTGTCAGACACAGCAAGCATGTCACAAAGCCCTGAATCTGTCCTAGCCTATTGGTAGCTCACCACAGTGCCTAAGCTGACACAACTATAGCATACTGGGCCATAGCAGAGCGCTCCTCACAATCAAATACACCTCATACTCAAAAGCAACATGATCATGTGACACTAGGCCACATGTTGCAACAACAGAGGCCTTAAGGGCCCATTCAGACTGATACGCTTTTTTCCACCTCCAGGCAGTCCAATTCAATTGTTTCTCTATGAAACAATGTGACATGACCGTTGCTACGCGTCTCATGTTGAAAAACATGTTTCTGGAAGTGAAAACCGTGTTCAGTCTAAACAGTACCTAAGGGTACCTGGCTCTTGGTTACTTCTTTTCAAAAAATTAGCAGCAGTATTTTGATGTGCAGTGCTCATTCAAAAAAGCCCATTTTGAATCCCCCAGGGAAAAAATTGCACATGTCTATCCCCCACGGATAAACGTCTTTGATAGAGGACTGACAGCATTACCAAACAATCATAATTAAGTATTACTCATTGCCTCTAAAATTCTGACTCACCTTTCACAAAATAGACTGTCAAATAATTACAAAATGAAATTATGAAATTACTGCCAACTTGCTTACACAGGTGGTGAATGAGGACAAACTATGATGAGGAGGACTGACAGAATGTATGAACAAATGAGCATAACTTCAATTACTTTCCAAGCAGCACATCCATAACTTCCAAAAATTCCATTTACACCAAAAATTTCATTTAAAATAGCCTACAAACTGATTTGGCGATATGGTGAATGGCTTCTATTGTTTTCCATGTTTCAATCAGACTGTGACTCCAAATCAGTGATGGGTAATTGATAAACATGACTGGGTGCTGACTGTGAATGTTAGTTATCATATGCACTGCTGCTGATAAAGCATGGCCCTCTACCTGCTGATGCAGTGCCAAGGACAACGGGCTGGGAGCGGGTAACTGCCAGGTCCCAGATGCCATCTCTGTGACCCACATACTCCTTGACCAGCTGACAAACGGCACGGGATGTGGTGGCTTTGAAGCTGGACACGATCTGCGAAGGAAAGCATTTCTGTACATAGGGCCATGTAGACACACCACTAGTAACCTAGATGCAACCATTTCTCTCTCTCTCTCTCTTGCTCGCTCACGTACACAGATAGGGCTAACCAAGCAGGAAGCAACACTAGTTTGCATGGACCCATGCTGATAAATTCTCTCTCTCACTCACTCTCACACACACCTGAGCACTTCATCAATTACAAGGAAAAGTCAGAGAAAGGCGGATATAAGAATAACAAATAATGGTAAATTAAGGCATATAGTACAAAACAAAAACATGTCAAAAAATGCAAAGATGACAATAAACCATGAAAGAATAATTGATCTATGACCTTGAAAGAAGAATTAGACCAAAACTTCACAAAACAGTTAACAAAATTCTATAATCTATAATAGACACATATAGACAAAAATGAACAGCGACAGAAATTCTGTTCATTTAGGACAGAGGAACAGTCTTGAACAAAAGGCAATGCCAGCCCACAAGTATTAAGAGCAGATTGTTTGAAAAAAATGACACTACTGAGCAAAGAAGCCAATACAGAGTGGTAACTGCAGGTAAGCATCAAAGTGCACGTGTTGCAAATAATATGTTTTCAGTGTGGCGATGAGAAACTTATATATCAAGTGCTTGAGCCAGAGGGTTGGTCGGCACCATCTGACGGCAGTAAGGCACATAGTGATTTTTGGATTGATGTACCACCCTAATTTTGAAAATAAATGATAGCATTGCCTTGATGGTAGCTTTCTGTGTGTCTTCATCCTCTTTAAGCCCATTATAAGCCTATGGAGGAATACATTATGGTGAATAGGGTAAAAAATGTAACTAATAGATATCCTCAAAACTTCCCCAGTTGATTACTTACAAAAACACAACACTTGTTACTTAAAAATAAAAAATAGTTAATTTTTTACCCAATTAACCTGTAATAAAATCCTCTATTGGCTTATAATGGACATAAACAGACTGATAAAACACATAAAGCTACCCTGATTGCAATCATATAATTCCTATCTCTAGGGTGGCAAACCTTGCCAAAAAACACAATAAGACTTACTACCCTTGAGTGGTACTGACAGACCAAATTT
The DNA here is from genome assembly GCA_015244755.2 of Tenualosa ilisha. NCBI lineage: Eukaryota > Metazoa > Chordata > Actinopteri > Clupeiformes > Clupeidae > Tenualosa > Tenualosa ilisha. The sequence continues at coordinate 1,192,803 of PYXC01000003.1, forward strand.
GGGGGTCTGGCTGAAGGACTAATAGAAAGTCATAGAATAGTTATAGAATAGTCATAGAAGTCATCGTTTTTGAAAAAGCTGATAACATCAAAGAAAAACTATGATGTAAAGAACATTATGAAAACATTATGCAAATTTAGCTTTCCCCCAATATCTAACTAATAAAGCTAGTATATGCATCAGCTAGACATGATCATTGAGCAGTTCATTATCTGACTTTAAACCTATAACAATAATAATAATAATAATAATAAGTGGGAAAGCCACATGCATTAAGGACCAATATGCGCGGTTCCTGTAGGAGAAACAAGATATAAGTACTGATAAACAGGAGAAAAGCAGGACTGGGAGGATAAATTCAACCTAAAGGCTAGAGGGAAAACGTTCTCATAGTCAGCCATGAGCTTCCAAAGACACAGCATTTTGAAAAGTTCATCAGAAATAAAACACCATGTTATTTACCTAACCAAAGCTCAAATGACATCTTACTGACCGCTGAAAGTCTGCCTGTGATTTGTTTGAAACTTGAGAGGTTGCCTGAGCAGAGCACTAGGAGAGCAGGCCATGCCTTCTAGAAGAAGCATTAGAGGCACTAAAGGCTCATTTGGAACAATCCCATCATTGAGTGCAAAACCTTGGATTTCACTACCCATGCCAAAACAACAAACAACCAATAACCTCACCAATAATTCAAAACTAACCTAAGCTTACATATCTTACTTCAGGGTTGCTGAAAAATAACTCAAAGATTACCTGATTCGAGGATACGGATAAGCACAGGTCAACTGTTCAAATTACACAAAAAACACAATTACATAAAAGTTTGTGCTTTTAATTCAGTATGCATAACACTGGAATATTCTGTTCAGAATCCGTGTGGTGTAAAAAAAAAAAAAAGTTTACATTAAACTTTTGAGTGGCTCATGTGCAATAATAGTTGGTATGCAAAGTAGCACCACAATTAAGTTCTGTTTTCAATAACTTGAAAACTAAACTAAAACAAAATTGATGAAACTGCATTCTATATGCATGGTGGAAAAATATAAGAATAGGCCTAGATTCAACTGTTGAACGGCTGACTCACAGAGATGTGCAAACAAAGATCTGAATACTGACCACTTCACCCTCCACCAGGGCAAACTTTAGTTTCACTTTCTCTTCAGGTCTCGCGCACTCGTTTTATTGTCAGTGTTCGAGATGGACACCATTTCAGGACAAATTAAGCAGATGTTTCGTACTTCATTCGCAGTGTATGAACTTACTCTTTCATACTCAAACCGATGACTGACTATGCACACCTTATAAACTGACAATATCGAAGTTGAGCGGAGACTGTAACGTTGTCTTTGTTTATTGTCTCTGAGTCAAACAAGCCTAACTTAGACCAAAATAAATTAAACACAATATTTTCCAGCAGCAACATCACGTTTACACAGCCTAGCACTTTGGATCTGCAAAGAGAAGCATCTGCAAATAATCTATACATTTAAACATAGTGCTTCCCTAGGTAAACAATGTTGGTATCATAAAATAGCTAATGTTTTTTAGACAAATGTTACATGATAAACACAGGCTTCTTTACAGGCAAGCTTACAAATAAGCAAAATGTGCAACTAAACAAACACAGAGCACTGTCTGTAGGAAAAAAGAACCAGAAGATCTGATATAACATAGACTGGATAGCAAACCAACAGGTAAGATTACCAGAATGGGGCATAGGAAAATGAAACTGAAAGTGAGTTCCTGTGCCCCATTCAGTTAGTGTTAGCTGCCGATTCACTATGTGGTCTATGTTGTATCAAATTTTCTTATTCTTCTTCCTACTGACAGCATCCTGCGACCTCGACCTACAGGGCTATGGATTGCTTTATGCTGGATTTCTCCTTTAACTGAACACTACTTGAAACAGCATAAAAGCAGAGATGGAAGACTGCAGTAGACCATAAACAGAATCTCAACTAATTTGGCCTTCTCAAGATCAGGCCATACTAGCCTACATAGCCAACGGCTGTCTCCTGATCCCAAAATACTTTGAATCTATGTCAACCAAATTTAACAATCAACAATACATACCGTAATATCCAAGGTTTTGCACCACAAGCAATGGTATGGCAAAAAACAATGAGCAAAGACATAGTCACTGTGTATATATGTGTGCCTGCCCAACCACAAGGGTTTTCCACACAAGGTACTACTGCACACATATCACAGAAGCATTTGTAGTAGAGAGAAACAGAAACATCATATGGACTTGTGCTCACAACGCAATAACTGATACAATTCTGAGGAAATGGAACCTGGATTTTAAACTGGCTTAATTTCAACTGAAACTTGGTCAAAGTACAAAGTAACAAAAGCTGCAAATCCCTATGCATGTCTGGTTATTGACTAAGCAAGCTCAACAGAACATACCTTAGTGTTGTACATCAGAGCTCACAAATCATAAGCATTGCGTAACAGTTTTTGTGTCCTTAAGAGCCTGTGCAACTGAAGTAGCTTACTTGTGAGGTTTTTTTTTCTCTAAAAAAGCTCTTAACAGAAAAAAACAAAATACTAAAGCTAAATACTGAACACTGCTAGTATGTGCCTAAGAAGCCAGGGAGTGGGGGAGGGGGGGCAGAGATCTCCAGAGACCCTGCCCACTCAGCCATGAGCATGCATTTGGGCACAAAGGTGAAGCAAAGACATTACCCATGAGTCTCCACCCCACAACTCCCAGTTCCCCACATTGAAGTTGCGTGGTCCACCTACTTTGCCATGGAAAGAGTTTGAGCGCTAGAAAATTGTCAAAGAGTGAGAAAGAAAGAGCATTTTCAATGTACTGGGATCAAAATGTTTCCTAATGAGAGAAAAGAAAAGTGAGCGATGAAAAAAAAAGTTCAGAATGAAGATGACATGGCAAGAAAAGACCTGTGGTGAACCTGCATGCAACTAAAATGGTACACATGATTAATTTTCCTGACAAACTGCTTCAGTTCCTGCATTGGTTACACAACACATCTGTAATTCCTTAAAGGAATCTGAAAGCCTGCTGCGTAACACCCTAACATATAATCCAAGAGCTATGCAATGAATTTAAATACCAACAAACCACTGTGCAGACACAGGCAATCAAAGTAAGATGACATCATCAGTACAAACAAACTTCCTGATCAGAAATAAACATCTTAAATTAACTTTCAAGGTCTTTTTGAGGAACTTACAGGTCAAATTTAGGTTCTACTTGTTTGTGTTCAGCTCTGACAAATCTTTTCCTGAATATGTCATCATGCTAAGCTTCCTTAAACAGACTTGACAAATATCTCCAAGCATTAAGTTGTACACATGGACAAAGGCAAGCGAGCACACGGTCGGATCAGACTTAAGGAGCAAAAGGATTACAGATTCACAAAGCACAAATATGACTGCTTCTTTCAAGCCAGTATTTTACAATGGCAAGCAGTCCCACATAGCTGGGAATAAACTGAAACTATTTGGAGCAGTCATGGGGACCACTAATGGCCTTTCTAATGAAGACTGGAAGTGGGCTATACAACAGCCTTCACACACACACTGACAAACCCAGAACAATGCAGATCACTTTCTGTCATGAGTGTCAGGAAATGTGTGCACTAAAGCATACCTTGCTTGTGGAGGCCTTATATGTAGTCTTGAGTTTCTGGGAGAGCTGGCTCGTGCTATGACTAGCTGTGGAAACAATCACCAAAGAACCAATCATTAGATGATATCAGAGAACAAAAGAACACATTTGTACCAACCAAGTTGTTCTTCATTGAGTATCTACTGTTCTACACTGATGAGGATGTGTCCTTCTACATTGTTCAAACTTACCTTTGGTCTTCAGAGCTCCTTTGGCGAGGTCTCCTCCATCTACGGTCTGTCCCTCACCAGCCAAGCGTTCATTAAGTGAATCAATTTCTCGCCGCACTGCAGAAAAAGCATTTCAACATCATATAAAAAGCCGTCAAGACATGTCTCAGACATTAGATCAGCAAGAACTTCATCTCACTGATATCACACGCCAGTACAAAAAGAGTGCAAGTGAGACTACTGTCCAGTTTCAGTGTACACGTTCACAGACCTTGAAGTGCATTCACACTACATTTGGGTTGACGTGAGGGGTAGGGGTTCAGGTTCAGGGTTCATTGCACCCTTTCTGAACCCTTTCCTCAAGTCAGAGGACTGCAGACCTGCACACTTTGCTAACGGGAATTGCACAGTTTGGAATGGTGCAACACGAAAAAGGAAGGGGAAACAAAAATATCAAAAAATGTTGGAACATTGGGATAAAAATGTGTTTGCGACATGACTTTCGTGGTGTTAACAGAAGAATCTGTTACAGGTGAAGTCCCAATTGTGCATATAGTAAGCTGAGCACTCATAGCCTCACAGTTACTTCTGCGAGGCTTCGAGGCTTAGAGTTTAGTGAGCAGCTGTGGTCTGGTGATATGAGCTTTTGCAATAAGGGGGCCAACACTTTCACCTTTAACACTTACATTCTAAGTTTTCAATGTAGAGGTTTTCAAATTCACGTTCTATCTGTCCAAAGAGGTCCAGCAGGTTACTCCTCAAGGCAAGGGGCAACTTGGAGTCCTAGAAGGTTTAGAAAAGCATTACTATCCTGGTCAGTAACTTCAGGATATAACCATACACCATTTATGAATAGTAGAGGCACAACTCATGGTTCTTTCATGGCTTGATCTATCATCAACTATTCCAGCATTTCAACCCATCCTTGTATGTAGGACTAGCACAGTAGCTGGGTCTTCATCCAACTTGCGAACACAAAACAAATCACAAATAACAAATCATAAAATGCATTTACTGCATTTCTATCCATACACGTTGTGACATTATGTTTTGATCCAACAGCTGGTCGAAACACTTCACTTGATTAGTCTGATGTTCATTTTTTGTTCACATTACACAGTTGATGGAAACACAGGCAGACGCACATATTCTTGTGCTGAATTTTTGTTACATTTTGTTTTGTTATTCATACGAATATGAATTGTGAGTAAGTTGGATGGAAAGCCAGCTACTGGGGGTGGGTGTGGCAGTCACAGGTTATTCATTCACTGTAGTGATGAAGGAAAGCTGTTTCTACCAGAAGTGAGGAGAATTTCATTGACAATGCTACAGCTGCTTGTGGACATCATAACATACACAAAAAGAACACCACAACAAAAAAAAAACAGAACCTCCTTACAGTGAAAAAATACTGGGCTATTCTGCTACAAATTCAGTAATTGTGGGTGATTGAGAATTGTCTAGCGTACAGACAACTTTTAATTATCTGCTACATTAATTTCAAGTGCCAATTCCATAAACACGCATACTATATCTAATTGTGGCTAATAGTAAACCAATTGCACAATATAATCCTACAGGGGAAACTACTTCACTAACTGATGCCACTATTAGATGATTCTCTAGCACAAATAACAGTTAACACTAATCCAAAGCAATCCTGCTTCATAAACTTACCTCCATACTTAAGACTAAGTAGCTCCCAGAAGACTAGGCAAATAAAAAGCAGTCTACAGTGAACACAACTCACTGAACAAGAGACAAAAAAGTCATTTCAAATGATTACGCTAGCTCAATTCCGCCCCCCTCCCAACACACACACAACATACATACACACGCGCGCGCGCACACACACACACACACGCTCTGCATGACTAAGTGTGGCTCACAACTCTCCAGTCTGTCAATGCCACATGTAAATACACAGCATGAAGGAGGGTTGAGGGTGGGCCAACAGCATGACAGCCAGGCTCTTCTTTTTCACAAAGCAACTCAATTGTGATGAAGTCAAGAGCTTCCTGCCAACCACACAGCACTATAGGGGAGTTAGAGAGAAAGACCCACTCAATCAAGAATTTACAGGTGCCACATCTCAACAGCAATTACCACTCCCACACTGTCCATGAGGCTTATATAAAGAACAACACAATATGAAGTGGTATTTCTAATATTTGTGTACCTGTTCTCAGTTAACCTGCTTATACCCTGGCTGCTGCAAGTATGTTCCAGATATTTGGGAAACACTGTACACACTTTGGCATCCTTGTGTTGGTCGCAAAAACCCACCTAAATAGAAGCCTACCTTCTCCTTCTGCAGCATTACTGTCTCTTGTCACCAAAAATGATAGCACTTGGTAGCAGGGCCCAAGGGACCACCAATTCTGTTTCACATGCAACCAAAAATATTCCCAGTGCCACTATACATTAATTAAGTGGCCTTAAGTAGCACGGTCAAAATTTTGCAAATGAAAATTAGAGTGGTTTCTTAAAGGGATCCCTGGCTATTAAGACATGTTAGTCTTATATGACTGATGTTGATGTCAGCTACATAAAATTTATTTAAAAACAATAAAAATGTTTTTGTTTTCATTAAAAGTTTAGAAAATCCTTTCACTCGTCATGCTTATAACAATGGCAGTTTACATCACCTGGTTAAGCTAATCAAGGTGCAGCAATCAAGCTGTTGCTGCACATTGGCTGTTGACCAATGTCGAGACTGTCTCCTTGATAGGACACTTCCTTACAAGTTAGTTGCAACAGAGGCAAGACTGAGAACCTTCATAGCATTTGATATAGATGCATTGTGCTGCAGCACTGCTGCCGTTTTAAATGACAACTTGTGTTTGTACAAAATGGATTGTAAATATTTCTTTAATGTAGAGAATACAATAATGCATCCTCAAAAATTCTAAGAAATGAGCACTCTACACTTGGTAGGATTTTAGAGGATCTCTGACTTTGGAACAATGCTTGACACCGTTCGATGATGTAGCAAGCAGCCATGAAGCCTAGTCAAGCATCCTTCCTTGACTTTGAGAAACAGCTATAGACACCATCAATATCAAGTAGGTGATGTCACTTTTTACCCAGAAAGCATTGAGACTTAAACGCAATGGCGGCTTACAACCTCTGCAAATGGAGGGATTTTCCAAGTATTGCCAAGTGTTTAAATTCTGTTAAATATAGTTGATACCAATGTCAGTCTTATAATGCCATTGTGTCTTACTAAACAGGGATCCCTTTAACTTTCCACCCCTGTCTCTGCACATGACTTAAAAGCTCAAACATGCCCACCCCCAGGCCACATCAAAGTGTTAGTGGGCCCATGTAAGCAAATGTTCAACATGGGAAATTCCAAAACAAATCCTGCAGATGGAAAGAGGACAGATAACGCTTTTAAACAAGAGCACGAAGTCTATAGGTTCAATAATAACAAAACACCTGCCATTTGAATCTTGAAAAACTGATTGGTGGCATGTAAATAAGACCATTTCCCGTCACGTCATGTTCATTTTTGAGACACTGATGTAATGACACCGAATAATATAGATGACAACCCCATGAGAATACCTGTGCTGGCTGACCAAGACTATTTAAAGCATCAACATTCACTCTGCACAGATATCAATACAACATGGCTAGTGTAGGATACTTTGGTGAAGGCTTAACAGTTCACTGTATTGTCTGCATTTCCTTTGGGGCTGGGAGCAGGGTATATGCAGGAATATTGAGGTTAAATTCAATACTTTTTAATACCTGTTTTACTAACTCCTGATTTTTTTTTTAAAACCACCTCACAACTTTGAGTTTCAAGTGGGGTTGGAGCATAGGGCTATGGTTGGCTGCCCACTGTGGGACCCCTTACCAGTGTGAAATGTGGTGCCTGTTGATTCAGAGAAGGACCCCAGTGTAGGGCCCCTTAACCAGATTCAAATGAAGGGTATGTGTGGGCAAGGGGTCCCGCGTGGGTCAGGTTTGGCAGCACAATGCATTTTCATGGACTAAAATGGGGTTTGTTCTGTGGGTGAGGCTGTGTAACATGAGGGGGATCAGGCAAGATTGTGTGGGGATAACGACATGCTATCTGTGAAGATGACTGATCATCCCATTTTTATTCATTCAAGTTTATGTTTAGCTTGGTTTGGGTTCAAACCATATCAGGTTAAAAGCAAAATAAGGCAAGGCCTGTTGGCCTAGAGCCTTTCCACGATGCCAGGGCAGTTATTGTTATAGCTATGGGGTACTTTCCTTGCCCCTGTTGCTCTTAGGAGCTCCTTGTTAATGTGTGGGAGTATTGTAATTTGCCTTCCACCTATACTCTGATATGTGACTTCAGCAGCATGGCTTTCTAAAGGAGAAATACGGTGCAAATAAATCTGAAATTACTTTAGATCTGGGATCTATTTTTGCTACTTAATTTAGATACAGGCTTATTTAGAAAATCTATTTAAATATTGGAAATATCTAGATTTGATCAGAAAATAAATCAGCCAATTTAAATAATAAAAAGGTGACAGATTGAACGCTTTGAGATATATAAACATGGATTGAATGGTTCAGTTGCAATATTTAATCAGACTAAATTCAATTCGATTGGGGAAAAAAATGTGCATTTAAATGCACTTACTGAGCTATCCGATATCCATGTACCAAGTGCTAGGTTGTCTCTGATCTCATTGCGTCACTGGGAGGTGGAAAAAAATACACAGTAGATGTGTAAACACTGAACCTACACTATGACCTTGAAACATGTAATACTAGAGTCAGTAATTAAATGTTTATGCTTCAAATGCTGTGCCAAATGCACTGTGAAAGGCTAGACTGGAGTAGTACACTTGGTTACAATCATTCTATTGTCACTAAGCCTGAATTCTATAGCTTGCAAGCCATTTCTGATTACCGTATATGTGTCGATCAGCTTCCTAGTTCTCAAGGTAACATATTATTGAGCCACTGAATTAGTCACATAAACAGCACCTGACCAAATGAGCACATTTGTCTTGGAAAATAATTAGCCTTTTTTTCTATGGCTTTTATAGTTTGGCTGCCATTTACACTGAAAGTTTTCAGACCAGTGACATAGTATGGTGACAATTTTTTTAAAACTGGATCTCGTAAAGTGGTTTTCAATTATAGAGATATCTCTGGACAACTGTCAGTTATGCTTATCAGTGAACAAGTCTTTCAGTTTGCATAAGCAGTAGTCCATGATTAAACCACTCAAAAGAATGTCTGTGGCAGGTAGGGTCATGTGTCAGAGGGTTTGAATTCCAAACACTTTACCCATCAATATGGTTACATTTTAAACATCGAAGGGGGTGGAGGGATGCCACAGAATGGATGAATGGAGCATTGTGCATAAGCTAAAATGCAATTTCACAATCATTTTGCATACATGACATCAAAAGAAGGCTTTTTTCTAATTTATCCATTTTTAGTGGTTATTTGTAAGTTCAAAATATACATGAAGGAGAGCACAACCATGTTTCACATTCACAATAGATCTGTGGCCATGCACATACTCTCCTAATTCAACAAACCCAAGGTAAAAATGGTTTTCCGTTGAATGATCCATTTAATAATTCAATTAGATTTTGATTAAAAGCCTACTGACAACTATCAATGAGTTAATTATCAAAGAAACAGTGTCATAATAATGTAGTAATAAAACTGGAGACATAAACCTAAGAATGTCCTAAGAAACAAACACAAACAAGCCTGCATCACTGAACTATGTCCCAAAAGCAGGCAAAAGTCAGAGTTGTCTATGTTGTTGAACTGGTTCAACAATGCTAAACTGACATCCTAGTGCAACCATGATAGCTGTACTGATAGACTTTACAGCAGGGCCCGCCCTCGGTACACTTGAACATGTCCTATTCCTGTAACTTGTTGTATGACCCCTGAGTCCCTGCTCTCACTCATTCTACCATGTGCTTTCTCAGTCAAACCAAATATCTTGCATGAGTGTAGGCCTGCATAATGTGCATGTGTATGGCAAAGAGAGAGTAAAGGCTCTACCTGTGCCTCCAGCATGTCTCTGTGAGCAGTGGGGCGATCCTGCTCCGTGCTGTTAGTTCGCCGTATGGACAGGCTGTGCGACTTGCGTTTCTGCTTGGCTTGTCTGGCGGCTGCGCTGTTTCCACTTTCAACAGGCATCCCTCCTCAGTGACGTCCACCCACAAGCTTCCTACCTGAAACTGTGTAAACACAAGATCCAACCTAGTAGCTGAGATGTCTCCCTCTGGCTGTTACTCCAGTCTAAAACAATGCATCATGCTATTATGCACATGCCTCAGTCAGTATGCAAGCAGATTTCATTCTAAAACACCCTAATTCTCAAACACAGTGGACTTTTGTGCAATTGTTGTGGTCAAGCTATTCTGCCTGTGAAATTTTAGCTGGATTTTAGAGGATTGCAACAGAATCAAACATCGCTCACGAAAACTGTACACAAGAGATGAGAACGTAGTCAGTGTTGATCGTGGGAACATGCATGAATTGGTGACATGTTAAATGGTGCTGACTGAAAGAAAAGGTGTGAAAGCAAAAGAAAATACCAGCGGTGAGGAGCAGTGATTAGACAAAGCAGAAGCATCTTCAGGGTAAATGACTCAGAAGCAGAGACGGCCTCGGTGAGGTGGTTGGTGTGCCGCCTCTCCACCACTGAACAACAAATGAAAACGGTCGAAAAGTTGAGATTTTGAAATGCAGAAACCAAAGACATGAAAAAAATCGACAGTATCTAAAGACCATAAAAAAGCAAAAAGACACACTGAACGGCAAACCTCGGTCTGACAAAGAAAAGTAACGCCAAATCAAGCTTAGAGAGATGACAGCGAGAAAGACTGTCAAACACAGCAGGTCTGACATGACTGAGCGTGCTAGCATGACATGTAACGTTAACACTGGCAATACGAATCACCACAGTAGAGCTTTACATTGGTTAGCTAGATCGAGAAGAAAAGTTATGTTTCTCTACAAACGTAAGGCTATTTCGAACTGACTGCATGCCACACGAGAGACAGCTTAATGCTGGCCAAACATGTAGTCCAGTTACATAAAAGAACTCCTAGTAGGTCTAAATTGAAGAAGAGGGGAAATGGCAGCTAACGTTAGCTAGCTTATCTCCGAAGCTAGTTACCTTTCTGCTTGAGAAATTCTATTTGCACACGTTCCTTCCAAGCTAACAAGTTGGCTGCAAGGTCAGAAACTCTAAAAGCCCTCTCTTTCATTTACATCTTAGCCGATGTTGTAAGGTGTACACGATCAACCCTATCTGCAGTAAATAAAAAGGGATAACGGTTACAGCTGTTAGCTTGTTTTTTTACCGACAGAGTTCTGATGGATTGCATGTTTGGCAGGTCAGCTGTTTAGCTAGTTGGTTAGCCAAAACGAGGAGTCAAGGAGTTACAAGCCTAACAAGCTAATCGAGCTAATCACACGAAACATCCAAGACCTGGTTATTCCACTTACATTGGATATAGTTAGTTTGGGTCGTTATCATACACTGTTCACTTACAACCAAAATGACTTTAAAGATGAGTGGTTTGTCGTCCACGAATTTTCCAGACGAACTAACGTTAGCTAGCTAAAAGGCGTCAAAGATAGCTAGCCTGTTTGACGACCACACTCAGACCAGACCCACTGTCAAGCAGGCACTTCCGGTAATGGAAATAATTTTGTTGCAGTAGCTAAAAGTCTCCACCGTTTTTCTGACGGGGCTCCCCAAACTTCCACCGAGGTGTTAAATTCTGATTGCCCCTTGTGCAAGATGTCTTTATAAACATAGATATATCATTTTTCTGTCTTGTGGACAGTGGTCCAGGGTGAATTATTATTTCATTAAGGTTTTTTTCCAGGCCCTACTTTGAAAACCGAGGGTTAGTGACCTATGAATTAAACCTGTATACTGTTCTTGCATAGGATTTAATTATTTTATCTTACTTCCTGAATGTGCACTCACACACAATTGTCATATCTCTCCAGTAAATTGAAGTAAACAATTGATAGCTTACATTTAGCAAACACAAATCCAAGAGCAAAAACTGTACTGGTGGGTGCATAATACTTTTTGCCTGCTGAGAGGCCACTTCCCTAGTCTCTCACAACACTGTCCCATGGCAGTTGCTTACAATTCCAAACCTAACCATTAACCCTATCCTTATCTTTAGAACAGTTGGCAAGTGGCAGAGAACAGTGTCGCTGAAACATTTGGCAAGTGACACAGGACATAAGTCATATGGCATGGGACAGTGTAACAAGTCAGTAAAAAGGGCACGGCTGTGGCTGAGTGTCAACAAAAGTACACTATAACCAAGATGTTCATGTTAGATGCTGCAAAATATTATTTTATCTAGCAGAAAATACTCCTCTTGCTTACTACGCAGCTTCCCGCTGGCTTCCAAAAAAGGTTACGGGTTGACACAATTAAAACAGAATTTCTTTTTAATCTAAATTTATTTCTCATTGGTCAATTCAGTGTTAATTTCTCCTCTCCCATTTTTTGTATTATCATACTAAACAAATAGTTTCTAAATCACAAAAGGCAAATCTGAAATATTTTGAAGGGTTTTAGCTATGTATTATTCACAAAACAAATACAAAATAAAACATAGCAAACAAATCACATTTGGTTATGAATCCTTCTCTGCTGCTTCTCTGCTCTGCTGATGTTTACATTAATCAAATCAGTTGTCATAACTACCTCATCTGAGTGCATATTTTGTATAACATGAAACGGCTCATTTGTGCTTTTTGTGTTTCTTATGCTTCTTCTTTTTTGAGTGGCTGTGTCGAGCCTTTTTAGAAGAGGACCTTTCTTCACTGCTGTGGTCTTTCTTTTTCTTCTCCTTTTTTTCTTTCTTTCTCTTTCTCCCCCTTTTTTCCTCCTGCTTGTCAGAAGATGGCTGGCTAGTTTGAGCAACTGGAACTGGTTCTTCTTCATCTGCAAGTAGACTATACTGCTGTCCATTCTGAGAGAAGCAGTCTGCAGCAAAGTGACCCTTGCAGCCACATTTCTTGCATGTGGTGTTTAGCACAGCCTCTAAAGTTATCCTCTGTCCTGTTAGGTCCTTGAACCTCCTCCTCCTGCGTTCATCCTGCTCTGCCATCACATTGTTTGGATCCAGGTCCTTTCCAGAGCCTTGATTGACAGCTTTCATGGAAAAGGAGAGCTTTATTTTCTCCCCCTCGATCTCTCTCCCAATCACCTTAATCCACACTTGCTCTCCAACATCCACAATCTCGGCTGGGTTCTCCACACGGCATGCAGACATCTCACTTACATGAACCAAGCCTTGCTTCTTATACCCCTCAACTTTGACAAATGCACCATATTTAGTTACAGACACGACTTCCCCACGGAGAATACTATACAGATCTGGCACTCCATCCAGGTGGCCTTGCGCCGTGTTTTGCTGCTCCTCTTCCTCCTCCATTATGCACCAGCCAACACAATCGCTACTTATAAATTCACCGGTTAACAATCAAAACTAGGCACGTAAAACTGGTCACATTCAAGGAGAGCAAATCTACTAAGGAACCGTCGCTGTATCTTCTCAGATCCGACCCTCGCTTAATTTTGCAGGCTCGTGCCAACAAAACGAACGAACGATGCAAAACAGGAAATCAATAGTGCAAGATCCGGTGGAGTACCCGAGTGTAGTCCTTCCGACGCAAAAGGCCGTTCTTAACCGTTCCTACTAATCTGGCAGCAGGCTAGACATTTTTGCCATTTGCAGCCCTCGCCTCGCTCCACATCGATGTGTATACAATAACTTCATGATTTGCTATGTGACATCTGTCACTCTAATAGGCCCACATTACAATACGTGTCATCTAAGAATTTGCCTATGTTAGACAGAAAGTTTATCATTATATGAAATACTTTTCCCCCTGTTATGTTGGCGGGGTTAATCTGATTGCATCAGGTGCGCAATTTATTATTTATTGCCTGTCCCGTGGTGTGTCGCCTCATCCACTTGTCAAAACTTGTCATTGTCGAACATGGCAAGGAACGGTGCGTTACAAAGCTAGCCCTGCCAATATGTGTTTAGCTGAAGAAAGCGGTCTGTTGTCGTCGTTCGTATTCTAAAGTAGATTCCAAACCTGCACGTGTTGGGTGACCTAACGTTATGTTTTTGTAGGAACGAGAGAATCTCTTGTCGCAGACCTTACCTCAAAATATGCAGAAAAACCTTGGAACGAAACATTTCAACTTGTCCGTCGATGCATGGTAGGCCAACTAAATCAGCACCCACAAACACAAAACAAAAATGTCATGGAAAGTGCCAGAGAGTGTAGGCCTACTCACCAATCTCACATTTAGGTTTATTGTTCAGGGCAAGATGAGAGATCCCGCATCTTCCACACCTCTAAGTGGTTGCCTTCAAAGACTGCAGGAAGCTCTGAATGGTATGTACAAACATACGACTGAATAAAACAGGGCTATGTGCTAAAGGCTTTGACTTTGTGTTTGCGTCCTTTTGCCCTAAGGTGGTCATTTTTTTTTAATTACAGTGTCCTCTCTGAATGCCATGGTATCCAGACTGGAAGTAATTGCCAGGCAGAGAGGGTGAGTCCTGGATTGTCCAACAATTTACCTCAACTGGTGAAAGTGGCTCCTACACTAACCACCTCCTTCAGACTATCCATCCATGCCCTGCAATATTTCCTCACAAATAATGAGGCAAACACAGAGCCGTTGACATGTCTAAGTTGACTAGAGTTTTAATTTCAACTTTTATGTATATGTAGGCTGTTGGGAGTTGTCCAATATCTTGCAATTCTCTACAGTGACTGATGAGTAACATCATAGTTTGCCAATTATTGAAATGTTAAATTGCACACAGAAAGTCATGTCCTGACCTCCACAGGCTAGGCTCACACCTGAGCCCCACAGAGACTGCCTGCTATCTCACAGCTGACCTGTTCTACCTAGAGGTGCTGCTGAAGCCTGATGGAAGTGTGGAGGATGTAAAAGTAGCTCTGCATGGGGAAGCCCCAGTGGTAAGCCTATGTTTCACAACCTCATACTTTGATGCACATCCCTTTAAACAATATGTGGGTTTACTGTTACCGTTCCTTGTGGTGTTCACAAGAAACCTCCTAAAAAGAAGTCTACCTGCTCCTTTTGCAGCAGTACTTTCTCTTGTCACCAACAGTAATGGTTAGAGGACCCCAAGGTACCACCAGTCTGGTTTCACAAGAAACCAAAAATCTTCTTGCCACTATACATTAATTCAGTGCCATTAAGTAGCACCGGCATACTTAAAATTTTGCAAATGTAAAGTAGAGTGGTTCTTTAAAGGGATCCCTGTCTAGTACGACATGTTGGCCTTATAAGATTGATGTTGCCAGTAGCTACATAAATGTGATTTAAAAACACTCAAAATATTTCTGGTTTTATTAAAAGTCCTTTCACTCGTGAACTGTCATTGTTGTAAAAAGTGACATCACCTGGTTGAGCCCGTCAAGGTCCAAGCTGTTGCTGCCCATAGGCACGTAGATTCAACCAGCTGATATGACTTTTTACCCAGAAAGCATTGAGATGTAAACACAATGGCAGCTTACAAGCGCTGCAAATGACGAGATGTTCTAAAGTTTCCACAAAAAAGAAAGCATTTGAATTAAATCCTGTTAAATATAGCTGATGCTAACGTCAGTCTTAGGGCTTGTTTATACCACTGAAAAATCTCCACTTTGGAAGGCGTTTTACAAAAATATCCGTTTGAGATGGCTAAAACTGTTTACGTGTAAAAGAAAGGGCAGAACAGATAAAGATGTATGCGTTTATAAAAATATCTAGATACATGTAAACAGGGCCTTATAAGGCCAACATGACTTACCAGTCAGGAATCCTTTTGAAAAGCTTGACCACTTAGAAATTTCCTTGCTTTTTAGGTAAATGCTTATTGACCATGTATAAATACTTTAAAAAATGAATCAGATGTGGACACCTGGTTACTCTTGTGACTGAAATGGCAGATTTAAATAGAAGATAATCTTGGGACTGACTGCACAGTTAATGCTTATTCTCACCAATCATCTGCTCTCTGTTCCAATGACAAACTGTGTGTGCTTCAGATGTATCAGTTTAGAAGATTATCCTGATTCCGGTTAATACGGGCATATGCCATGTTTAAGAAATCGGAACGTCACCTTGGAATATGAGAACTGGAATAACTCGTATGAAAAGATACGACTTATGATGAAATCATAAGTCAATAGGTTGAGAACAAGAATGAAATAGGATTATGGTGTGCATGTAAAAAATTGTTCTCTATGCATACTATTAACATTCTGATGTGATTTTGTTTTGGGCTTTAGTCCAGCGAGTTGCTGCTTCAACTGCTAAGGTAAGGTGGAAAACATCCATATGCTCCCATTTAGTGTAAGATGAAGTGTAAGTGAATCTATTTTAGCTATCTTTGCAAGGTGGATAGTTTGGTTTGATATTAAGATGCTTTTAACTAGTTTAACCTTTAAGACCCAAATAGAACGTTTTTTTCTGTTGTTCTGTATGGTTTTTCAGGCTGAAAAAGTTTGAGGACTTCTCCACAAAACTGAATGACTTATCATCCCTTTACAATATCCCTGGTGATAAGTACTGTGCCTTAGTCTTTCTTACACATTACAATGTCATCTTTGTGTATGTGCATGGGTATAGTCATCAGTGTTTCTCGTAGTGATATGAAGATTAAGGTATGTACAGCCCTACAATTCATGGAGAAGGACTTGCTGACCATATCACATATGCCCAGGTAAGAAGGAGACTGATGTAAGTTTAAGAAGATGAATGTCACAATAGAAGTGAATAGCACACATTCTCATTATTATAACCTTTTGTTCTGTAGACCTTTAAGAGAAAATGATATCTACATTGACACAGTTTTGAATGGGAGAGTCGGGAAAATGATGCCAAGTGGAGCAGGTAGCTATGAATGTCTTTCATGAATGACTTTTTTTAATGCAAGAATTTGCACTTTAGTTGCTTTATTTATATACAACTAAGTTCAAACATGCAGGCCCAGGAGGTTTGTGATCTGCGATATCCACCATAGAATGGTATATACAGTCACTAGTGCAGTCAACCGACAACAGCCTTTAAAGGATTTGACAGATTAGCGCTCATGAAATCATACAATACACGAAAGCCTAGCATATGAACAAACAGTGTGCAGAGTGAGTGATGTAATAGTCTACAAGGTACAGGGTAATGGATAATGGGACAAATGTGTGAAGTTAAAATAGAATACAGTAGAATATCTTTATTGCCATTACCAGTACAGAGGTGCACAGTGCAATGATAAGGTTAACTGAATACTGACTCTGTCATTTCCTGAATGATTTTTCAGTTGACACATTTAGTTGCATCTTCTTTGACACTTGACACTTTTACATCTTCTATGAAAGTATTTTATTTTATTACTGTAAAACAAATGCAGTACTATAAACAATTGGCTGAACTCCTGAAACAGACATTAAAACACAGGTGTACATCTTCTCATCAGTACTGACATGTAATAAGCCATTCTGTTTCTCATTTTTGCAGGAGCCCCATTGAAGATTCAGTATTCCATCAGTCCCTCCAACATACTCTTACGGAGACATTATGGAGGCATGTTGTGATCATGGGTTGAATTGTCCCTCATAATAGTTTATTCTGTATTGATTATCTCTCTGTGAATAACATATACTTGAATAAACTGCTGTGCTGTGATTCTGTGTTCCCCTGTTTGAAAATGGTTACAAAAATGTATGTTTGCTTCCTGCAGATCTTGATGGCCTGACACAGGATGCTTTTGTGATGCTGGGCTCACGAGAAACCCCACATCGATTACAGCTGGCATCCCTTATTTCTTTTCCCCCACAGATAGATGCCCAGGGGTAAGCATATGGCTTTGTTGGCGTCAGTAACATAAATGCATTCAAAAGTCATTTTTTCAGTTCCAAAGATACAAATCTGTGTCATGAAATGCTGTGATGTGCAACAGGCACTGACATGAATGTGCTTGCTTTAGCTGCCCAGTATTTAGTCCACTCACTGAAGTGGCCTCTGAGTCTCTGCCAGCCAGTTTCATCCTGAAGCTGCAGCCTCCTTTAGCACTATGCTCCTCTGTCATTCACCACATGGAGAACATAACAGGTGATAACGGGCACTGTCAGGCATGTATTAGTAAGCCACCTAATGCAAAGTATTGCTTGATTCCGAAATGTATATTTTGAAATTGTCCATGTTTTTTTGTCTGTCTTCCCCAAGACAAAAAAACAAAAGTTTATTTTTTCGCTGTGGTGTTACTAGTGATTTCAATTTGTGATGTTTATCCAGTTTTTTGCTAGGTTGAGTGAATCAAATGAACTGTAAAGGTGTCTTTGTACTATGCTTTGAAGGTGTCAAACCTGAGGCTGACCAGCAGAGGGAGCCTCTGTTGCAGCTGCTGATGAGAACAGTTTTGGGAGAAAAGCAGGAATCATGGAATCGTGATGAAGAGGCCAGCTTTTTAGTGGTGTGTGGATTGTTTCTGTTTCTCAGTGTTTAGCTTTATGGCTCATTCTGCCACTTATTTCTGTACTTTTCCCTCAAAGATATAATACTCCTCTAAATCAGTTCTGTATATATTTCTTTTTAGACACTCCCAGCTGTGCAGGTCCATAGATATGTTTTGTCTGGACCTGCATGGAATGAGGGATGCTGGGAAGGGGCCCTTATTGACACCGTACCTTTCACCCATCCGGCTCATGTGCCTCTCCTCCTGGAGCTTCTTCGTCATCAGTCAGCTCTTAATACTCTCTTGACTAGCTGCATCAAAAACCACAAACACCACCCAGGTCTGTTCTGCTCTCAATACTCTTGGCTAGCTGCATCAAAGACCACAAACACTGCCCAGGTATTACAGTAGTTTAATCAAATTGGCAACATGCTACAGTTACATATCACCAAAATTGTATTATGAATATAGTAAGCTTGACAGTGGTAACTGTGACCAGTCTGCAGCGCTGTGAGTCTACAGGAAGTGCATATGCAGTACAAACATTTGGCCCAATCATGATGTAAATGGACAGGGATGGGTTTGGCGTGTGCCTCATCTGCCTGATTGAGTCCGTTTAGAAGGACTTTGTGTCTCTTGTTGAATGTTCTACAGGAGGATCATGCGATCTGTACTGTGAGGTTCTTCCTGAGTCTGACTTCAGCTTCTCCATTACGTTTCTTCTCCCTGGCACCAGCTCCTTGGCTGTTTGTAAGCATTTAACAAAATATGCCCTGGCATTTTGCTTGTCTGCATGTATGTAAACAAAACTGTAAAAAAAAAAAAATCTTTCAGTGTTGGTGACGGTGATGGACAGCCGTCAAGTACGTTGCCACCTGTTTGGTCCTAAGCTCATGGATGCTGCTTTGAACGACTACATCTCCAGGGTTATGACACGGTAATATCATATTTGCTTTCATTTTTGGCCTACTCTTCATCAAATACATATTTGGTAAAATACGCAGCTGTTCATAAAAGAGTACACGGAGAGTGAAATAAACAATGCAACAAATTGTCATTTGTTTTTGCAGGTGCATGTCAGTTCCTATAACCATGCGGGCAGTATACAAGAGCATAACTAATCTGATCAGCGCTGATCCATCTGGCACTACAACTGACCCTGAAATCAGCACTTCTCCTCATGAGGTGACCATGCATCCAGCACCAGATCTTCAGACTGGGTTGTCAAAAATGGAAAACCCTGGGTCACCAGAAGTGGTTATCCAAACTGTAGAGCCTCCTCCCCAGAATGCAACCCAAAAGGAGGATCCTGCCATGTACCCCTCTCCCAGTTATGTCATGTCTGTGTCTTCAACTCAAGAAGCGAGTGATTCAAATACAGAGGACACTGCTAACCCTTATCCACTGTCCTCCGTGTGTCTGTTTCCACACTGGCCAGCCAGTGGACATGTAGCAGAGCTTGTGTAGCACAAGGCTGGGCCACGGGGTCCCTTCAGATGAGTGGAAATGTCAGTTTAACAGTTGTTTTAGGAAAAAGTCTTTAATAAAGATAGACATTTGGTATTACAATTTTGTACTATATTATATTTCTAAAATTATTTCTACTACCTTTTTAGGTGTGCGTGGAAGATGTTTGTTGGATTTTTTTGTTGACATCCATATCTTCTTTTTACTCTTAGAGAGGAGAATCAGCATTTGTAATGAGAAAAACAGACTGCATATATTGAGCCTCACATAAAGCCAAACTAGAATAGTATTGAGCAACAGTTCTCCTGGGAACTCTTTACAGGCAGAAAATATGGCTGTGGTGGTTAACCGTTTTCTGGACTTTTCTCTTGTTCAGGGTCAGTGTGTATGTACTTTGTTTTGTTGCTGAAGAATCAGACCTTTTGGGTTTGTGGAGCAGCCCAGTAAGAGTTAGCAGTACATCTAGCTTTTGGCTCTACCTGCACAGGAATACTGGCTAAATCCCAATCCCTATGCCCTGAGCCCTCAATGACTTCACTGCGATTAATCCCCTTCCTGATTGACTTATTCATGCCTGTTAAGTCTTTTAGGCTTTATGGATGAGGAGGACATTGGGATGCAGCCACTGGATCCATAAAGGCTACTGTGATCCAGTAAGAATGAATGGAAATTTGCCATTTATGCATTCTCCATCATGACTAGTTTCCAGTGCACCATCATAAACAGCTTCCAGTAGTTTAAAGATGTTTCCCCAAAAAAACGGCCTAGTCTGAGATTGTATTGACAGTTTTGTGAAATGTGTTTATTTACCTCTCTGAAGATTGCGTGCACACTGACATAAGTGGGGCTCTTTCAGGCAGGAAGTAAATTGCATTCTTGGTGTGCATACAAGCGAGACTGAGCACTTGGCTGTAAAAGGACTGTGGGGCTTGGCATTTGACCCTTTTGGAGACAGCCAGAAACGTCCACTGATTAGTACCATGCGAGCCAAATGAGGACTGTAAAAATCAGGGTTTGCTTCGACACATGCAATTCTCCCAAGAAAATGTCCAATTCTGACATTAAACAGTTACACAAGCAGCCTCTCTCAGCATAACTGCAGATGAAGCTTAACTGTTTTCTCTTTTAGGAGGAAAACAAGGACAGAGGCTGGAAAAAAGTAGCATGGAGCAGGAATACTCAGATACAGTGACAATACCCGTTATCAGCATGAACAGTGTGATTGTCTGGCTGTGTTGTCCTACCACTGACAGGACATCAAATTTTATGAAAAATAAAGCAAAGAAAAGAGGTGGTTGGTCACAAGGTTAACTGGCAGGTAGTTTGAATCAGCAGTGTAAACGAGTAGACTTCTTGTTCCCATTTTCTGTTGTCAATGCAAGACGCTGGGTAAGCACTGACACACCTAAGGCCATCGTCTGAGCCACTCAAAGGCCACAGGATGTTACTGATAGGAAGATCAGGGAAGTAATAGAATGATAAAAATATCTTAGGTGTTTGTTTCACAGTTCCTGTTGTTGCAGTGTATACAAGGGAATGTTTCCGCTAGTGTTCTTGGGCCACTTTATGAAGTTATTTATTTTTATTCTTGACAGGAATCTTTTTGGGACAAACAACTGGCTCACAAATATGCAGCCCCACTGTGACGCCTGTCCACTAATAATATTTGTCAGTATGTTTGTCAGTTCACCACACTGAGTTGATGTGTTGCTGTGGTTGAGAATCAATTGTTGTCCTTTTGCCTTAGATTAATCAAGAAGTGTTTTCCCAAGGTTAGACTACCTCTGGAAGTTTGGGAATAAATACAGAAACATTTTTCTTCTTGCTTGTTAAGCAACCAAAGCCCAACCAGTCAAAACCGCAGGTCGTTGCTCAGAACCCGAACTCATTGACTCTCCACAACTTTTTTTTTTTTTTTTTTTTTTTTAAACAAACTTATTTTAACTCTTTATGTCTGGTGACATATTGTTGTTTTGGTGTATGCATAGTAGGTCTATATAAGAGGAAAATTACGGAAGGCACTAACTTATTGTTTCAAGTTTTTTTTAGGATGAAATAATTACACTTTTAGGCATTTAGGTAATTTACTTTGGGGTAAACTAAAATACATATTACTGAGGTAGTGGCCTAGTACCTCCAAGGCACAACTGCAACCCAAAACATTTAACGTTGCTTAGCCTATTTGTGTAAGATTATAGTCTGTTGTGCTTCATTGTGGTTACCCTATTGGTCAGAGTTTCTACATTTGCCTAGCCTAGGCAGAGTTATTTGGTGAATGTTCACGGTCTCTTTAAGTGCGGTCCTGCCCCTACTCCTCTCGCAAATTGTCATTTCAGTGGTGAAAAGCAGACTTCGATAGAAGTTAGTTCACTTGGTGTGTTGACGGATGTGATCAGTGCGTCGTTGCCAATTTTGAGTAGTCTTTACGTTTCCTCGGTATGTTCTAGGATTGTGTTGATTTTCGTTTCTTTGAAAAAAGCCCACGTAATCTACATGACGATGTTGTAATTATCCAACTAAACGGAGTAGTAGCCCCTGGAGTGATTTGCGCAATGTAGACTAAGCTCTGCGTTCCTCTCCTGTTCGCTATTTTTTATGGACACGAAACCAATGTTGAGTCCGCTCATATCGGATGCATGCCTTTTGTATTCATATTGCGCATAATATAGCCTATATCCTTGGATGACAACCTCATGGACATTCCCGAGCTTTGAGAAGTTTGGGCTATGCATTCATCAGGATGGGTGCGAACAATGGGAAGCAATGTGAGAGTGAAGGTGAGTAGCCTATGTGGGCTCAAAAAGAATCGAAGATTGTGTTTTTGTCCATGGCGTTAATCGCTTAATTTGGGGTGACTGACTTGCTTTGCGTGCAAACTCAGCCAAATAGATGTGGCTGTCAAAATCCTGCGCACCTTGAAAATTATTGTTGAAACAGTCGCGCTGATTTTTCAAATGCATTTGCATCTGGTTCGATCCGTATCCATGATATGTCGACGTTTTGATACGTCGCAGGTCCCCATCGTGTTTCTGTTCTGACTAGACTACCTGCCAGATGTGCTGAAATCAGAAAGGTGACTGTCAGTGTTGGTTTATTCCTGATCCCTTTACGTAGTCCAGTTTCCTGGTTTTCTTCCAGTCACAAAGAAATGAAATTTAGGCTTATAAAACCTTTGAGCTGTACTGTTCTTTTTCAAAGTTTAGTTTCTTGAGAGAGTGTTGAGTTTTGACCAAACTGGGGAAAATGCTGCAACACTGTAAAATTATTACTAGGCCCACATTAGCTCCCAGGCCCCTTACCTTTGAGTGTGATCACAATGTAGGTTATTGCATGTAGCCTATTCAACCATCTGCTGGAGGCCTCCTCTCCTTGAAGATGGATCAAGGGAATAGACACTCTATAAGTCCTCATTTTATTAGACCAAAGGCTTCATGCACCACACACTGAGCTTAGTCCAGGTCTATATTGGGCTACAAACAACTCTATACCTAAGGATGCTGACTCTTCTGGGGGGATGAATCAAGAGGAAGGACACAGGTCAAAGGCTGAATTCAAAACATTGAACAGAAGTAGAAGCATTCTACAAGCATTGGGCATTGGGTCAGAGGGCAGTAAGGTCAGAAATTCAACATGAAATTCAACGCTTTCGTGCAACTGGCTCTGCATCTAATTCAGCTTATTTACCTGATATCAGACCAAACATATTCCAGTACCTCAGGGCAGAATTTATTCATTATCCTCAGAAACCATTCAAAACTAGCAGACCATTACAGCAGATGTTATTTGTCTCATAGCTTCTAGGAGCTCAACTGAACAGATGATTAATGTTCTTGTCCAGTTACAGCTGGAAGGTGGTCTTTCTGTGTTTGAGAAATCAATTATCAATATCAATTCCTTTACAACAGAGGACAAGTCTCGGCAGAAAACCGGCTTTATGTCATTGATCATGAACCAGAATGTCAATACTGACATTATTACACCTTCCTGAAGAATATGTACTGAAAATATGAAATAGTATTTTGAATATAAAATGTTTTTATTAGAACCATATGTTCTTCTGTCACCATGACCTCAAGTGAAGTGGATTTCATTGATATATCAAAAATTAATGCGAAAACATTCAGCTCTCAGACTTCCATAACCACATTTCAGCATCCAGCAGGATGGCTTTCAAAAAATGGACAAGGGCTGCATTAGCTTTCCTTAGCAACACCAAACAACAAAACGCTTCCCCCTGCCCCTAACACAGGGTGTTCAGAGGACATTTGGGGTCCAGCAAAGTGGTGCGTGTGACTCACATTCTGTGGAGGGGAGGCAGAAGCATTAGCAGATGTTCTGACTCAATGATGTCACCACAGCATGTCATCAGTGTGGTGATGCTGAAGAAGACAGAGTCCATGTGTTACTCTGTTGCTAAAACTGTACGGCCATGTTGGCCATGTGAAATTCACTGCAGTGGTAATCTGTGGGTTTGAAGCAATGTGGGTATGATTGAGGTGACTTGTACTGCAGATCTTTCCCAGCTCACCACAACAAACTGAATACCAAAGGATGAGGACTGAGTATTGGCAGCAAGTGCTTTTACTGAATCACACTGTTTGAGAGAGAGAGAAAGAGAGAGGGCGATGGGGTGGTGTAGAAAGCCGACGGCCGAGAGGCTGAAAGAAGTCTGTCCATCTGACAGAAAGTAGACAAGCAATACAAAAAAGACAAAGGCAAAGCCAAAAAAGCACACAGATACTGTCCAGCACATCTGTCAGACAGCACAGTAAGGGAAATGAAACAAGCACTCCCAGTAGCACTCAGGTGACAGGTGAAGTGAAGTGAGGTGAAGAAGAGAGACTTTGAGCTGGAGCTAATTGCGTCGCTATACCAACTCTAGTCATGATGTGTCCAAAGGGGGAGAGAACAAATCATCTTGCTTTACAATACATGTTTGAGGAGAGCGGGTTGTTAGCTTAGACCATTATAGAACATTTGATACACTTGATATACCAGGACCGATGTTTATGTGTTGTATCGGATGGTCAGTGCTGTGTTGAAAGCAATCTTCCTCATCATCAAACAATCCTCTCTTCTTCACTACTCTTTGGGGGAGGGATGGACAGGGGATGTTTGAGGAACAAAAAACTCATCAGTCTTACTGCAGCTGAACACGCAGGTAGATGCAGGTAGACACCTGTAGACACCTGTCAGCCCAGCCTTGACCTCTTTAACCCTGACATCTTGGAAGATGCAGCTTTTACTCTGGTCCCTCAGTGGCTGCTGGGTTATAGCCTAACTGGTGCCACCCCAATCACTGATGTGCTCCTCTGAATATGTCCCTCCACATTGCAGGTAAGGGGAGTTCCAGCATCTCCGACGTGAGCTCCAGCACAGATCACACGCCAACCAAACCTCCTAAGAATGCGGCTACCAGCGAAGGTAAAGCATCTGCTCCTCATTATTGACAAACTGCCCGAATTCCCCTCCCTTTCTCCATTTTATGTAACACAGACTATTTTTGGAGGAACTTGTGTGTTCCTGGGATAACCAGAAATTGAAAACAAACTCAGCATTCCCATCAGAAATAAACACCCGAAGGCTTTTCTTCTTGGACCAAGGAATATTGCTCCTGCACCCCCACCCTCTATGTTTGTCCAACATGGAGGGTTCTGTGAGGCCAGAGAGGTTCTTGAGAGAATGTCTGTGTCGATCTGTGTGGGGCTGAAGGAGGGAGCGAGAGAATGCCAGGGCTTTTTCCTGCCTATTCACCATGGAATGTGTTTCCTTTTAATCACATGTAATGGTGCCACATTTGACCACTTCATTCCTTTACTGTGGAGGTCAGATTCGAGAATAAGAAATCTTGATTTGTGTGTGTGTGTGTGAATGTGTGTTTGTGTTGTTTTAGCTTGATTTAGCCTTAGCCTTGTCAGCTTGTCTTACTACGCAGGGCATGATACAGACCACACAAGTCTGACAAATGTTAAGCCAGTGCCATGCTGTTTCGGTATAATAATTCAGTGTGCAAACCTACAAGCCGTGTTATCACAGAGGAGCAGAGATTTCCTGTCGGGGTGGGTGGGAAGGGTCTTTATCAGTCTTGTGTGTAGTAGAATGGCTGTGATTTTCACTCCAACAATAACATGAGGTTGGACCATGATTCCAAAATAATGATAAAATAACAGTGCCACTCCAGGCTTGGGCTTTAGAGGCACTACATAACATCTTTTAGACACGACAGTTATCTTTTTTCGCCACAGAAACATTCCGCTAGATGTGCTCATCTTTGGAGCAGTTTTAGGAGGTTCACAGAAATATCAGACAGCATCTACTTGACAATGCTAAATTGTGGTGAATGAATACAAAAAACACAACGCAAATCATCAGCAACCAAAATAAGCTCATTCTTAAGCCATTGACTGTGAGAGGTTAGCCTCTGTTGTCTCTATGCAAGCTGAAAAAATCAAATATAGAGCCTTCTTGGAATAAAGGTTCATTTGAAGGACTTGTTGAGAAAAGGTGTTGAACAGGCGTTGTTACACCGCATCACCTGTGGCCCTTATTGCACACGGGCAGATTTCTGTGCAAAGGCACCATGGGGACGGTGCAAGCAAGGAGATATGTTTCAAAGCTGTCTTTATGGCTCACTTGTAAGGGCAGTGTGTGGTTTGGACCGTCTGTTCTCAAGCTTTACCCTGCGGGCAAGCATTGTTTTCATTACACCATGAACCCCCCCCCATTACCGCCTGTGCCACTGCCCAGACCCAGAGAGCTTGCCTGGGCACCATGCCAGCCTCACTAAACATTCCTTCATTGGGCATTTGACTGTGTGAGTGGAGTGTCTTATGAGAAGGAGAGAAAGAGGACAAAGTGCCAGGTGTATGGCACTGTAAGTGCTCTGTGAGCGCTCCTTACATTCACTGCAATTCTACCACTTAATGTGCCTGCAATTTTGGTTGTGCTTAGTAAGCCAATCGCGCTTCCTGGCGGATGACCCACAGTAGTATTGCGTGCACTTACAGAAGGGGGGCAGCGTTTTCACGAGCCAATCAATTGGTCGCTTGTTGGATTTCCAAGCTGTGGCTAGCTCTAGTTAACAAAATGGGAGGATATTAAAACTTGACATTTATTTTTCTTGGAAGGCTAAACGTGAATTGATTGAATACTGGAAATGTCAAGTAAGCAGTCTCTGGCTTCTGTCTTGGCAAAGAACATGCCATAACAAAGTTATGGCATGAAACAGAGACTAGGTGCTGTTTCGGGCAAAGGCTGACACTGTAATGTCATTACGCACTGTAAAGCACAGATCAGAGGACAGGTCAGTGTCCACAATTGTTTACAGTTGTGTGAAGGACCTCAACACTAACATATCCAACAAGATATGAGAACCTCAGCATTGTCAAGAAATGTATTCAGGTGTATACACTAGTTTTCTTAGTCCTGGGTTCATGGCAGGTTATTATGCTTGATTTGGGACAGTTTAGCCAGAGAGAGCAAATAATATTTGCTGATTGCGTCTTTGGTAATAACATGCTGTCATGTTTACAGGGTCTCTGTCAGAGGTCAGAATGTTTTCCTCAGTAGAAAAAAACTTTTCTACCGCTTAACTATTGCTCTTCTTACACACACATATATTTAACAACACACAAACAAACACACACACAAACAATAACCGAGTCAGTGACAGAAAGAAAGACTGAGAGAGAGAGAGGGAAGGACACTGACTTGGAACGACATGGAATCTTGTCTTCCATAATGATTCATCTGGCTTTTTCCCATCCTGCACGGAAAACCAACACATGCCCTCAACCAGCATGCCTTGAAGTGTCAGTGAAATTAGTTTTCCAAGCTGTTGATCAGGAGACTTGACATCAGGAGTCTGACACTGTAAAGACATTGCTCTGGTTTTCCAAGAAACACACTTTCAGCTGCATTTGAAAACTATCATGGTGGAGTAACCAATGCATGTAAACCCTGCACAGAGCTGCACTGGCTGGGCTCTACACATGTCAAATTGTGGTTCTCTGTAAAAATTACTTACAAAGCCAGAGCCTGTAAACCCCAATAAATATTGAGTCAGTTTTCAATCTAACGGTCATATTTTAAACAGCTCTGCTCCTTTTTGCTGTAGTCTTTCTCAAAAAGAAAAGAAATAGTAAATATAATTACATAAGTCTTTCTTTGCACAGTAGAATGTGGGGGTGTGCTGAGAATTAGTTGAGTTTTGTGTACTATGTGAATTTGAAGATAGAATCTGTAAGGGAAAAACGCAGCTTGCTGGTGGCTGTCTGGCTGTACCACCGCCAACGACTAATGTTTTGAGAGACTTTGTTACCAGGCCTGTTAAGCACAAAGTAATTACATGTTCTCAAAGAACCACAACCACAGCAGCCACCATCCCCACTTTACTAATCAAAATGCAGTCTTCTCACCAGCACACATGGTGGGCACACAGCACCTAAGAGACAGCATTAGAAACATATAAGTTATGAGGAGACATCATTGGATTTTTAAAAATATTTAGTTATGGAAAGTCATTGTAGATGTGCATGAATAGTGCACTGCCACTACAGGTAATAATTATCTACTGAAAATCATTTCTTGCAGCAAATCATCTATCTACATTGTTATATCTTTCCAAAAACCTTAGTGAATTTTCTCCTGGACTCTCCAATCCCAGGTGTCTCTTCCATCAGCCGCTGCTTTGTTTGTCGTTACTGTGGCTTATTTGAAACAGCTGATGTGCTGTGAGCCTCAGCGTTTTACATTCCTCACCTGGGATGTGGTTCAAGACACACAGGAGAAGTGCGACCCTGGGCCTGCACCACGTGCCTCTGCCAGGTTTGCTTTGGCAGAGCTGTGGTCCAGGCTCCAGAGACACGTTTCCACTGCTCAGCCGTGAGTTTCTCTAGGAGAGGCTCTCTTAAACTGGGATACTTTCCACCCAACATCAGGCCAATGGTGTCTAGCCTGTGCATACATCTTTACATTCATCATAAAGTGACTAAGACTTCAGTGATGGGGATTTTGCTATTTATTACAGAAAATGGGTAAGGCCCGTTTCAAGTAAATTGTGTTTAGTTTTGAGAAATAAATTATGGTTTGTATTGTAATGCCAACATACTTCCCCAACTACAAGAAGTTGAAGCCATGGTCTGGGAATTCATGAAACACCCTCAGTTTTACTTCAAAGTTGTGTAACAAGATACATGCACAGTGGAATTCCACAGAGGAATGGGAAAGAACTTGGAATGTCAAATGAGGAATTGGATGCATCCTGTCTGTCTGTCTTATTTGTTTGTTTATTATATTACCACAAGATGATCCTTCCTCATCCTATTTGGACCGCCCGCACTCAGTGCGTCCTTTTGTGTTCTGAGGTTCAGTCTATGTTGAAAACCTCAAAGTGGTTTCTCTCAGGTTTCCTTTGGCATGGTCACGGTGGAGGGTCATTGAAAAGCCTGGAGTGGGCTGCTGGACAGGACTAGTGTGGGATTTGTAAAAATTCTGTCCTTTTTTTTGGTGAGTTGAGGTCAACAGAGGAGAAATCATGTGGGCAGTCTAAACAGTCAAGCCTGGAATGACCAGGCTGGCTCCACAGTGCTAACACTCTGGCCTCTTCTGGGCGTCTAATCCCCGCAGATTGCCTTGTGTTTATAAATAGGTCGCATTACTCTCCTAGTCTGTTTATTTTTCTCTTCCATTTATTTTCCCACTCAGATGTATATGCACCGTGTCAATATTGATCTTTGCCATTCCAGAGAATGAGAGACAGGGGAGACATTAGTCACTGAAGCGTTCCAGGATGCTTAGGGATGTGAAGCTTTCGTTCACATTCATTTAAAGGAAGGGGCAGTCCTCTTCCAAGAGACTAATATAAAAACAGACAAGCCAGACTACAGCATCTGCTGACATTTCTGGAACATTTTGAGTAATTTGTGAAAAATCTCAATCTTGGCATTACTGATGAAATTGCACCTGTCATTCAGCTTGGGTATAGAGAGTATTTAATGCTTGCTGTATCATAGGCTAATCACTTGGTAAAGTCTACTTGGTAGGAAAATAATACTAATGGAACAATTTGTACTAGGACTCTTATCTAGAGAAAATCTATATGCACCCTAGCAGTAGCAAATAGTTTTGCACAGCGGGTAAGACCAATCACAATGCTCTATCTTTGGACAGACAAACAGGGCTGTGGCATACAAATCAACTAAGTGGCCAAGGAGTAGCAGTCGTCTGAATCAGCTTTGGCATTGACTTTGGAAGAGTTAGATTTGAACTTTTCTTTGAAAGGTTTGCAGAAAAAGGCACTCAAGTCATTTGTTTCACAGAAGGATGTATTTGCTGTTTTGCAGACATTGTTCTGATTGGTCGTAGCGCTCCAGGTTGAAAGACAACCACTGATTCCACCCCTAGGATTGAACCCAGTCTACTGTCGTAGCCAGACTATGCATTTTGTGCAGAGTACAAGAAAAAAAAATTTCACATCTTTGTCTTTGACCGAGCAAGATACTGTTTTTGCTTTCGAGGGACTGGTTTGTTGCAAGATTCCTTGTGTGCAAAGAGCTTCATTTGGAGACTGAGTGTGCTGTTCTTTGGGAATGTCTGACAGGTGCCAAGCTGTGATTCAGACACCTGTATCTGGCATCCATCCAGGTATCTGTTAGACCACACGCAGTCCTCTGAGAAGAAGGCTTGGGCAGCTTTGAGCTGTGCAGAATTGGAACAGAAACTGCCTTTCAGAGTGAATGAGAGGATTTCTGAACGATTTTTATTGGAAAGATGTCATCACCTGCAGTTGCTGGCTTGGAGACATGACAATTACAGAATTCCATGATGATTTATTGTAGGAACTCCACAGAACTCCATGTTATCATATACTGTTGTGATATACTTGACACCAGTGCACTGGTACAGACTGCAAAACTCACAGAGTAGGTAATAGTCATTCAGGGAAGCTTTTTTGTTTTTTTATCATGTCCATTAACCCATTAGTCCTCCTCCTATGGAGGATTTTATTACAGGTTAATAGAGTAAAAAATGAACTAATAGTTGTCCCTACAAAATGTCCTTAGCTGATTATTTACATTATTTACATCTTGTATTGTAAGTGTCTCTTATATGGGCCTGTTAGGGAGGGCTATGCAGAATTGTGCACAAAGTGACTGAAAAACCAACAATAGTAGAATGTTGACTATCTAATAAACAAGTTGTATCTAGTGGGTGGGGTCAATTTTCAGATGTGCGGGTGGTTTGGCCGAGCTCCCTTATTCTGACATCAGTCTAGGCTAGACAAACAAATGGGTCATTGTAGCACATGTTTTTTGACATCTAAATCTCTAAACTGATTCACAGAAACTAGATGGATGTTTTTTGTATTTGAAGTGGTTGTTGAAGCATTATGGGCCCAAATGGAAATACAAAATCACACAAAAAAGTGATTTTTGCATAATATTTTCCCTTTAAATAAAAGGACAGATTGCTTTCTTTTCAAAGTTACAAAGCTAAAAACTGATCAACAGAGAAATAAGCCCAAAGATTATTGATCAGTTGTGATTCCATTGCAATCACCACATAGCATATGCTGCACATCATTGTATCTGTAGCTCATGGCAGCTTCTTGGGAAAAAGTAGGTTTTACACTATTTCAACCACAGTGCCACAGGAGGTTATAAATTCAAATAGATTTATTGGTTGAAACTTGTCTCCAGAGTAAGTCTGCTTTAAATATCAGCTCCCTGAGTGGATTTGTGTTTGTGTGAGGAGTATCCTGCTACACCGGGCATTCTTTCACTCATTTACTTCATCATCTTCCTTAATAGTCTGATCTCAGGCTCAGCATTCAGTGTGACTATTTTTTATATGAAGTTGGTAATGATATACTGCAGCAAAAAATCACCATCAAGATCTTTTGCTTGTGGTCGGACAACAGTTCCTGAATGGATTCTGCACTGAGTGCAGGAAAGGCAATTTTCAAAGGGTTCTCAACCAATAGGTAACCATGATAGCTTGCTTCAGAATCACTGTTGGCATCTGCTTCAAATGCATTGTCACTGAGATTGCTCAGAGGCCTTTGTGGTCTTGGTTATGGAACCCAAACCACTGTGGATGACATAAAAACTTATGAAACTAACCTCACTCCCCTCAAATGCGGGGAAGGAAGTGTGCTGTGATCCCCCCAAGAGCCTTTCTGCCTTTGCAATGTCCAGGCCACATGACAGAGCTAACCGCAGTGTGCGCCATTCGTCATAACCAAATTAGAGAGGGAGGGATCCTGGAAAGCATTCCTGCACTCAGAGGGTATGCGGGTGTGTGGATCTGCATTGCACATGGAATGATGTATAGGGGACGTAGGGGACATATCTCCCTTGTTCTTTTTCAGTTTTGTGACCCACACCACCCAGAATGCTGACACACAAGCGTTCACACACATCCAGATCCACTCACAGACTTACAGTCTCCATACCACTGCTTTTTAAAAGCAAACTGTTTCCTTCTTTTCTTGGTTCAGATCCTCAATATCCCCTCTTAACGCAACCTGTGTTTACACTCTCGGTCTGTCTCTCAGCAGGTTGAAGGACAAAGTCTGATGTCCTTGAATGTCTGCTCTCTGTAAATCCTCACCATGGGCAGCAGGCGGAGACGAAACGGGGTGGGGCCCACTGCTGCTGCAGCTGAGGCACTAGGGGCTTTGCTCAGGCCCAGGAGTTGGTCAACCTGACTGCTTTTTGGGGAGGTTGATAGAAGGCTGTGGTGATGTTTTTGTCTTGAGATTCGGGTCCCAGACCCACGTGTGAAGTTCGTGCTCACACATGCTTAATATCATAACTTCATCATTTCCTGTCTTTGCCACTGTCTGCCATTGTTCTGTGTGGCGTCACTAATCTGGTGTAGTAAAGTAAATCCTGGATGTCAGGCAAACTGCCAGGGCCATCAAGCTGTGAGACTTCCTCTGATTCAAACAAGCAGTCAAGGTTTGAAGAAAGGCAGTTCCTCACAGCGCCTGTGCCCTGTAGTCTCACGGGCATTTCTTGGACAAAATTTAACACTAGAAAGTGTGTGTATGAGTGAGCGCCCTTGTTGACCTTAGGCAAATAGCTGTGTTCTCAAGCCATAGGAACTGCTTGGAAGGAGAAAAACCTTTAACTGGGTTTAGTTTTTGCCAATTGTTAGTCCGAGGCCTTGTTTTCGCAAAGTGTTTTGTATGAAAGAGGTCAATGCGGTGTGCTATCAAGCATGGAAGATCTGAGAAGCACTGTAATACCATAATAGTGACAAAAAGACATTGCAACCTTACAGCTGTTTTCTCATTTGACCCCAAACAGAGTGATAATTCATGAAAAGTGTCCTCGACCTGTTTACTTATTTGACCAATCTGAAAGACCCAGGAAGAGAGTCTATGTCCAGTGCTTGGCTTCATCTTTGCTCCCTGTAGCTCCTCTTTATGCCTGGGACCGTTTTCTATTTCATGGTTTATTTCCCCAGCTTGATTTTGGAGAGGATGCATTAAGCTCTGCTTCAGCTTTGCCAGAAAGGATTTGGAGATGACTTCCTCACACCCCTCCACATCTCTCTATTGGCAGGAGAGATGCTCTTGGAAAAGTTCAATGGGAAGGAGCCTGTTGGGGGAAAGACACTGAGCTAATGGTTTTGGATCCTTTGGCCAGGAGCTACAGAGCTCATCTGTGAGCAGCTTATGTAGTCATGCATCACAAGGATAAGAGTCCTTGATGTGGATGTGGAAGTTTTTTGGTGCCGCACCAGTGGACCACATATGCTCAGCCTAATACCCTTATCAGTACACTTGTGACAGGAACAGGGATGAAAATGATGGGTTATTCACTCCTTTTTTATCTTTTCTACTTCTCCACACACGCGCACACACACGCACACACACACGCACACACACACACACACGCACACGCACACGCACACACACACACACACACACAAACACACACACACACACACACCTTTTTATCTTATTTCATGCATTCTTTTCAAATGCTTATCTCCTTATGATCTGTGTTTGAGCCAGTGAGATCACTTTCCGTGGATAGTTCCCCTTATGAAATAGACATATTTCAGCGCTTAGATTTACCGTATTGAAATGAAATCTATCTGGAGAGATCAAGCAAGGCCCACCTAAATGAGTGGTGTGGAGCTGACCACAGCTGTTCTTCTAAAGGAACCACTTACTCAAGAATGTGATCCATGCGATGTAGCCTTGGTCCGTACTGCTTAGTTACAAGTTCTCTTTTTAACCCTAAGCTTTCTCTCCATGAAAGGCACTTGCCTGTTAAAGCTGGGTCTTAATTCATGAGTTTCCACAACGTAGACTCTAGAGCCCTTATGTCCCAAGCTCACAGTTAATTCGTCAACAACAAGTGTCATTAACAGAAAATGTCTTCTTTGTATTGACAGTGTAGCTCCATATGTATGATCCAATCTTTTGTTTCATCCCTCTCACTCATTTACTCTCTTTCACTCCGTTCCAGTGTGCATTCTCTTCATCCTTTTTGTCTTGCTGCTGTGCTCACTCCAAGTTAAAGACCAGATGTTCAACTATTTTCTGTCTGATATCTCAAACTGAAAAAACCCTCCACCACTGCCAGTTCATGTCAAGTTCATGCAGCTGGGAGAGATATGTTTGTAATTACAGGATCCCAAACCAGACTGATGAAGCATGGTTCAAGGAGGAAAAGCAGTTTCGCTAGAGAACTGAGACTTCACACACTTATGCATGAGACAGGAATAGGGCACAGCTCATCTAAATACATTATAGCAAAGCCATTTTCTGTCATGTTGCCCACATTCATAAAAGCTGTCATGCTCATTTATGACAAAAAAATATGCTCAACTGACAGCAATGTAAATGTTGTAGATTAGTTCAGAAAATTCTGTAAATGTATTCAGTTTGTTCTGTATAATTACATCGATATTTCAGATTTTTTTTTCCACTGACCAACAGTTAGCTACGCTGCTTTGACTTAGCCAACGTCTTAGTCTTTGTGAGCTTTGGTAATTGTTTTGGGCCCCTATGTGTTTTGACAAATGTGTTTTGGCTAGTCTGTTATGTTTTGTCTGCTGATTGTGTGATTGTTTATGTACAAAATTAACTCTAAGGACTATGCATATCTTTGTCTGAGACTGAATAAGACATCCTCTGAATTTTCTAGTGAACAAGAAAAATACAATAAAAAAAAAGTATTTGGGTAGGGAAGGTCCTGTCCCAGAGCTAGAACTTGTATCAGTTTAAACTTTTTATGACATTGTAAAACAAATCAAAACTGTTCAAAATTGAAATATCCCCTGGCAGTATTTTAGAGAACACGGTATACAGTTTCCAATTTTTTATGCTCTCCCCAAAGCATGTGCTTGGAGAATAAAGTATTATTTTTTTCCCACAATTAAATATATAGAGAAATTTCACTATTAGGAATTTGCTGATTAGAAAATGTGAGTCATTTGGTTGAGTACATATGGTAATCATCATCAATCAAGTTTCCAGATGCCCCTCAGATGAATTGAATCGATCCTAGTTATGGTAACTGCTGAAAACAGTCTTGATGGTTTTATGCTATTCAAAGATGGTTTTATGGTAGGCCTATTATTCAACGAAGAACGAACCCCTGTGCTACATCACTGAGAGCATAGCAGAATCTAAACAATGAGGACTGGTCTTCGCTTAGCAAACAAAAGTGTGTCTTCATCTACCAGCTGTGCAGCAGAGCAAATGACGCTAATTAGGGACCCTCTGATTGTGTATGTAACGGAACATTCCGCTGATCACTGACACATGTAGTTATGGCATTACAGGCAGCTTCTTGGCCAGTGGCTGCGGACTTAATGTCCTGCCTTCAGCTTCGGGTTGGTGACTGACTTGTTAGGAACAGTTTTAGTGTATGCAAACACTGATAAGCTCACTTTGAACTCTATTATTCCAAAATCATAACCCCCCCCCCTTTTTTTTTTTTGGAGAAATGATTGCGATGTTAGAGGCGTATACTACCTTGCCTTTTTCTGGTGACTTTCCTTTTCAGTGAGTGCAACATTGACATCAAAATAAAATAATAACATAAGTAAATGTTACTAGAAATTATAAACATATTATTTATAAACTCCTCTGTCTACAGTAATTCACAATAAGGATTTTATTGACTAAACAAATAAATCTTTACATTGAAGGCATCTCTCTAAACTTTCATGAAGTACTAGAGTAAACACTTACCTCATGAAGGCTTTTGTCTTGGAATGTGGAGTATGAACTGGATGGAGTTCATGCATGTTGTAAAAACAAGCCCTGCTATAGATAGATGGAAATGTAACAGGTATTTAAAAACACATCACATATTTCAGCACATGCGTGAGAGCCTTCCCCATGGGACTGCTTCCAGCTGTGTACACCTTCATGTTGAGGTGTTGAGTGGGCTACACACAACATCTACAGAGCAGTTCTGGGCAAAGAGACCACCCAAGCAGTTTTCCAGTACCAGAAACAGAATCGGACTGACCCCAGATCTCCTGATCTTGTAATGCTTTCTTTTTCACAAGCTGTTAGTAAGTCTGCTTTTACTGTGGTCCAGTAGCTCCATTTCAACACATGGATTATGTCCTGAAGAAGAAGCTACCTGTGGGCATTTTGTAGATTTTTTTATTCTCTTTTTCCCTAATTACACTTTCACCCATGGGAGACAACATATTCAGTATCAAAACATAATAGGGTAGAACATGCCTACAACCTGCATCTCAGATGACTTTTTGCTTGTCTTTAGGCTTGACACATTTGAATTTATCATTCCATTTTCTTTTTTCCAAAGACTGCTATGCCTTCTGTGTTTGTTCATTTTAATTTTTTCACAAACCATGTGTTCACACTCGCTTGACTGTGGAGCTTTGATAATGGGTTACATTTGGGGTTCATTTGGGCAGACTGGAACTAGAATTCATTAAGTCAAGCTGACAAATATTTGAGGGTTGTGGCATAGCTGAAAAGCATCAGATAATTTACATATGGTGAGATCTGACTTGGACTTGACTGATCACCAAAACGTTTATCTTTTAATGGATAATAAGCGACTTCATCTTACTTTGAACTTTTGTACATTAAACTTTTTGTGCATTTTCTTCGTGAAATAGGCTAATTGGTTAAAGAAATTTGCTACCGAAAAGAATGCACATTTTTTTAGTAGCCTAGTAGAGATTAGTGTTATCACGACTGAATAATTTAAAGCAGCAGTAAGGATCTAAATATCTAAAAGGCAGGCAAGAACATCACCAGAAGCCCAGCTGGCCCTGATAAAGGCTTTCTAACATGACACTATTTGTGATGTATAGCTGACCTATTTTTATGATGAGCAGAAAACGATACACAGCCACAGATCCTTTCCTGCCCCACAATAAGTACCAGTATCATCATTTGCTCCAGCATTTGCTAATGTCTCTTGAAGTTGAGGAGTGGTATCGGGCTGAGGAGTCCTGCTAGACAGAGTCCAAGCCCATGTCATCTGTGTATGTCATCATAACCTGTCCGCAAGGCATTGCAGCCCTATGTCAGGTCTGGAATACCAATCTGCATGCCAAACTTTCACAGTGGACCTGTCTGCTGGTCTAGGCTCTCTAAATCTCTGAGGCAGACCCGGGATGGATCTTCTGTGCATGTGGCACAAAACCGACCTGACAGCAAGATGGACTGAGGCATAATCAGCTGTTTTGTCATTTTAAGGGAGACTCAGAGACATTTCTTGGGTCCTTCTGCACACTTCCATCGTCCCTCTTGTTGAGACTTTCCATGTATTCTGTCTCAGTGGTGTATTCTGTCTCAGTGGTGTATTCCTGCAGGTCAGTTTTGCCTCACACACACTGCATGTGGCACAGCACAGAACTAGGAGCACAGTGTAGCTTTTGCAAAACCCAACCTGTTCATGAACAGCCCAGGTACTCTGCGTAAGTGTGGGGGTAGAGAAAGTAGAGAGAGTGTAGTGAAAGTGGTGTTTTTTTAGATCAGCATGCCACATTACCTCCTGAGAGACTGCGGCATAAGTAGAGCAATAATGCTGGCCCCAGTGCCTTGCTCTACCTCATAACAGGGGGATTTTGTCCAAATCCAGGGGTGACATCACTCCACTGGCCTCCCTTTTTCTTTAGTCAAGTAGATTTCATCTGTGTGTGTGTGAGAGAGAGAGAGAGAGAGAGAGAGAGAATGTTTTGGGGTACTATGAACCTCTGAGACTGATAGTATCTGTGGATGATGCTTCAGGCTCATGCGATGACCTCAGGATCATCCAAGGCTCTCTGGTTGGGGGCTTGGAAGAGGGAGTCCTCGTTCTCCTCGCACGCCACTGTGATGAGATCCAGCTTACCCTAATCATGCCTGCATTCATCCTCATCCTCCCCTCCCCTCTTCCCCAGCCCTCCAAGCCCAGTTCCCCACAAGCTCCTAAACCCTTTGCAATTAGCCCCATCTGTGAAGAAGCTTGTTTATGACCAATCCCAGGCCATCAGCCAGAGGCAACCACAGTGATTTCACTGGATCTCTTTGAAGGGCAGATGTCCCTCTGATGATGAGGTGTGGAGGCTGGATGCACAAGCGGGCCTAAGATAAACTTGACACTTCTTCTGCACAAACTCACTGTAACAAGTTAATGACAGCCATGACAACCAGGAACACAATGCTCTGTGTCCACAAGAAGGCTTGTGTAAGCTGACGTTTTTTGACAAAATGATTCAAAATGTGTTGCTATGAAGGAAATGAAGTCTTGTGCTGTTAGACTGCAAATGTGAAATGTGCCCAAGTGTATTGTAACAGTCGCCTCTCTGTCTCTCTCTCTTTCTCTCTCTCTCTGTCAGACTCTGACCTCAGCATGCGGACCCTGAGTACCCCCAGTCCGGCTCTTATTCTCACTCCACAAACCATCATCCCTCACAATGGCAACAGCTCCAGCTCCCCCGTCTCTGGGGAAACAGTGGCTCTGGTTCACCCTCCTCCAGGCCAGCATCAGCTGGCACCTATCGATCTCCTCCCAGACACCGCCATCTTTCAGATCTTCTCCCATCTCGCCACCAATCAGCTGTGTCGCTGCGCCAGGGTGTGCCGTCGCTGGTACAACCAGGCCTGGGACCCTCGTTTGTGGAGCACCATCCGGTTGGCGGGGGAGCAGCTCCATGCCGACCGGGCCTTGCGCGTGCTCACGAACAGACTGTGCCAGGACACGCCCAGCGTGTGCCTGACCCTGGAGACGGTGGTGGTCAGCGGCTGCCGTCGGCTCACTGACCGCGGCCTCCATGCTGTGGCGTCGTGCTGCCCAGAGCTGCGGCGCCTTGAGGTGGCTGGCTGCTACAACGTCTCGGACGAGGCTGTGTTTGAGGTGGTATCCCGCTGCCCCAACTTGGAACACCTTGATGTGTCAGGTAACAACAAACACTCAGTCATCTTGCGTCATCTGTTGTCTTGCATGATTTATCTAAATCAGCCTTCAGGGATCTTTCACTGGCTTGTTTGACCAGCAGTGGGTGCTGAAATGGACCCTGTTGTGTCCAAGCCACAGCCTCCAACACTATGGCCTAATCAACCTGAAATGTATCATTAATGAATCCAAGGGATGATTTTTTTCCCCTCAATCCTGAATTCTCCCGCTGACATTCATAACACTGTGGCATACACATAGAAAGTATTTCAAAAAAGAATTGTGATTCATTGCACTTGTGTTTTCTCTGCCTGTGCAAGCTGGGAAAGGCATTAAGAGTTTGGGGGAATCACTGCCAGTGTACTGCTCCCTGGAGGCCTAGGCGAAGGCCTGGTCGGCTTTGAAAGCTTGACTCCCAACCTTACAGAGATTCAGGCTGGTTGTCTGCTGCTTTCATTAGGGGAGTGACACGCTAAGAAGCAATCCTCATTATTGAAAAGTCCCCGTAATTCCATGGTCAAGGAAAGTCCAAGTCATTAAGAAGAGGAAGTCTCTGTCTTTTACCAAAAAAACCTTACAATTTGTTGCCATTGTTACCACAAAGAAAAATGGATCCAGTATTATAAATAAAAGTAAACCTATAGTTAATATCCTTCTGCCAATGGTTAATATGTCTTTGACTTGAAATGTCTCTCACTGGCTCAATCCATCTCTCTCTCGCTCTGTCTCTGCATAAAGACTGAGAAGCGTGGCCATGCTGAAGACCACATTTAACTGTCATGGATCACTTCCTTCTCTAAATAAATGGTTTTAACCATAATAAGGGCCTTTCCTGCCACATGTCTCCCAAAATCCAAGCCTTAGAGATATTGATACTGCAGAAAAAAAGAGCAAATGGTTATAAGTCCTGATTCTCTAAAAGATTATTCAGACCTGATGTGGCCTCTGCTTGGTGGTTTTCACTCTAAAAAATGGCACTGTCTGGTCTCTCCCTGTGTTGAAATCTCTTAAACACTGTGGGCTAAAATTGTCCTCAGGTTGACCCAAGGAGCTCCATATACGGCATCCCTGATGCTTTTATGGCATCAGTTCATTTGATATGGAAACATGGCTTTCCCCTGTAAATAAAGTGTTACTGTAACAATTCAGAAGGCCTTCCTACATGCACATTAAGGCAAAGACTCATTTTATTCTTATATACAGTTGTGATCTCCTTTGACCCCCTTCAGTTAAAGGAGACAGTTCACTATTCTGTCTGTCAAATTTCTTTGTTCTTTTTCCTATCAACAGCA
Organism: Tenualosa ilisha; assembly: GCA_015244755.2. Lineage (NCBI taxonomy): Eukaryota > Metazoa > Chordata > Actinopteri > Clupeiformes > Clupeidae > Tenualosa > Tenualosa ilisha. The sequence goes on from PYXC01000003.1 coordinate 1,233,258, forward strand.
CTCAAACAACAGGTCTATGGGTCGATTCACACCGCATTTTCACTTGTAGATTTAATACTGTATAGTATTAAATACTGTATAGTTTTAAATAGGCTAGGATTCAACAATTGGGATTTTTAGTGGCGATTTGTATGTCAGGATATGAATCTTGTGATGAAATGGCATGACTATCAAGTTCTGATGTTGTTAACCACTGTGTCACCTTTCAGGCTGCACCAAGGTCACCTGTATCAGTCTGGCTCAAGACTCCTCCATGACTCCTCTGTCTCCACAACACTGCCAGCAGATCTCCATCCGTTACCTGGACTTGACAGACTGCTTCTCACTGGAGGATGAAGGCGTGCGCACCATTGCCTCCCACTGCCCGCGTCTCACTCACCTGTACCTTCGCCGCTGCCAGCGATTGACGGACGAGGCCCTTCGGCAGCTGGCACTGCACTGTCCAGCTATCCGTGAGCTTAGCCTTAGCGACTGTCGGCTGGTGGGCGACTTTGGGCTTCGTGAGGTGGCGCGCCTGGAGGGCCGTCTCCGCTACCTTAGTGTGGCACACTGTTGCCGCATCACAGACGTGGGTGTGCGTTACGTGGCCCGCTACTGTCCGCGGCTACGCTATCTGAATGCCCGTGGCTGTGAGGGGCTGACGGACCACGGTTTGGGCCACTTGGCGCGGAGCTGCCCCAAGCTACGGTCACTGGATGTGGGCAAGTGCCCGCTGGTGTCGGACTCGGGGCTGGAGCAGCTAGCACGGAGCTGCCCGGGCCTGCGGAGACTGAGCCTGCGGGCGTGTGAGAGTGTGACGGGGCGGGGCCTGCGGGTCCTGGCCACTCACTGCCCTGAGCTGCAGCTTCTTAACGTACAGGAGTGCGAGGTCCCGGCAGAGGCACTTCGGCTTGTCAGACGACACTGTCGGCGCTGTGTCATTGAACACACTATCCCTGCCTTCTACTGAGGACATAGAAGGGAACAGACACATTCTCTTCACTGACAAATGGAGTTGTTTTTTCTCCCTGCATATTTTTTGATGTTGTCTAAGATAATGCAAAAAAACTAAAGTCAAACTTTGTATGGTGCAATATTTGCATTTAATTAGGTGGTTGCTGTCCTCTCCATCTGTCAAACAAGAATATTCAAGTATAGGTATATTTATAAAAGGGAACATTCTTTTAAAGCCATGAATTCAGATAATACGTAAGCTGTTCTGACATCATTATTAATATTTACTGCCTAAACAAAATGGGGTGAGCATTTGCACTTTACATGCATCACAGACAGCTCTGTATCAGTTACTTCACTAGGGGAAGGTAAATAGAAGTTTCCGCCAAATAATTGAGGAAATGTGATGCTGCTATGTTTTTTATAAAGTTTTGTTTTGTAATGCTCTAATGGATGTGATTCAGTATTAAGCTCTAAATGGAAGCACTTTTGTAGTAAAAGAGAGAAGCCATTCTGTTTGTTTTCTTACAATTTACTTTGGAAATGACTTACACATGGAGAGTGAAATGAATGTGTCTGAGACATGTGAGGCAAAGACAGCCCTTGGCCACCCCTCTGGATTGAAACTTTATTAAATCCAAAGTTAAAAAATAAAATAATATAGTAAACAGCAATACTACAATACTACTTTTAATGGTAGCCATGTTAACATCTGCATGTGATACTGTATAAGCTAGTTAGGACAGTTGTTTGGATTCTGAATTAGGAATTTTGCCCATTGCAGTGCCAAATTTGTGTGTGTGTGTGTGTGTGTGTGTGTGTGTCCTTAAAATGTTGTAGTTGTGCTGCCATAAATCACAGAGTGCTGGCAAATAGAAAACAGGGCTGTGATGTGGGTCTGTTGTGCAGGCTGTCTGGTGTGTTGTGTCCAACTCATGCAGGTGCCTCGGATTCTTAGTTCCCACCAGTACAGTTTTTAGATTTCTAAATGCCTCCTTATTCAGCTGTGCGCCATATGGTGTGTCGAGCCAGCGGAGAAATGGCCTAACCACAAATTCCCTGTCTGGCAAACTGTTGGTGAGCTGTTAGATAAATTTCCTATGACAACAAATGGAAACTGTGCGAGAATGTTTCCATGTAAAGTGGCCCAGGTTATAGCATCTGCAGAAAGAGCAAAATGTGTTTTCATTAGCCTTGGCTCTGAATGAATATAGGCTTCATGTGACACTGTGGCAGGTGGCTGCAGACTGTATTGTCAATTCAGTTCATGGTGAAAGCCACTCCAATGGAACCTGCTATCAGTAGATTGACAAAATAGCATTTTAATAGGTTGTCTGTGCATGACCATATGCACACAATAAGTGGTCCCTCCTATGCACTGATGAAGTTGTAGGAGAACTAGAGAAAAAAAACCTGATAACTTATAAGCTCTTAAAGCAACACTACTCCAATATCTGAGGTATGCTTTTTTATCAGACTATACGATTTAGTACCATCTTGATACAATCTTAATTAATATGGCATATCGTCATATGAAGGGTGGATAAACATATGTGTTAGTGTATGCACTTAGAATCTTTTTGGAGGGTTTTGTGTGCCTAGTTCATTAGTCTTACAACATAAATCTCCATAATGTTGCTTTAAATGTATCATTTGAGAATGCCGTGAGGGCTGGCCTAAGTGGCTGGCCAAGTGGCCATAAAGCGAGATGTGATGGGGCCCACTTCATTTCACAAGCGTCATACTTCTCTTTGCTGCCACCTGTTGTTATGCATGCCTTATAACGTACAGAGCCATCAAGCACAGCTGCTTAAAAGAATACAGAATTACCATTAAAACATATATAATTATTATTATTATTACTAGTAGAGCATTATGCATTATAGCATTATGTTTATTTCCATTATTGCTGCTGTTGTGTATTGTAAAAACAGAGCCAAGGTTTGCTACCTAATTTGCAACAACAACTACCTACCTACCGCAAGGGTGCATCTAGATTTCAAGGCTACCTTTTTGATACTTGTTGCTCTTTAATTTAGTGAGTATTCAACATTCAAAAGCAAACATTTGTCACTGTTGTGTCACTAGTATTCCTAAGAGCTTCAAGGTAGTAATAACTTAATGATTTTTTCCCACTTATACAAAGTCAACTGTTTTGTTTTCTGCTAGCTTTACTGTAGATATATCTACAGATACACAATGATTTTTTTTAATTAGAAAAGATATTTATTTTACAAAATAGTATAAAATACAGATTAAAAACTGCCAGAACACACAGCTCACCATCTAAAAAGTCTAAGCAATTTGCAAAGGGTAAAAAGGTAACAGGGTGAAGAACATAAAACAATGACATTCTAATTCCATGTTTGATATACAGCTCTAGCAAGCCAGCAACTTATTCACTACAGGTCTCCCTTTGGAAGAGGATCGAATTCTTCTGTGGAATGTTCTAAATGGATATCCTTTGTTAATTAAACTGTGCTGAAGTTAGCAGACTGAGGAAACATCACTGTCTGAGGGATGTACCTCATCTAATGTGTCCTTAGTGAAGTAGCTGATATGTTGAAACTTGAGAACTTCATTTCCCCAGCTGGTCCAGCCAGAGTGGAGGTTGCGTGCAAACATCTCCAGACATTTGGGATTGGGGCTAATATAAGGTTTCAGCACTGCTACAGATTAAGGAGAGAAAAGAGTATTACATATGTGATACTAATATTACTGGACATCACTTATTTTGCTTGCTTGACACACTTCTGAATCCAGATACATAGGTCTGTAAAGTGTTCTGGCCATAATAAATATATGAATTATACTTATCATCAATAGATTTATAATAGATTTTGTGAGCCTATCAAATGCAATAAAAACCCAGATAACCAAATGAACACCAGATACCCAAATGTCACAAGAAATAGGCAGTTAGGCAATGCACAAAGGGTTTTATGCATGAATTAAATCTACCTTGTGGCATATAAAAATGACCTAATCCATATATGTTTATCCACATGTACACATGATGAGAAAAGAATGCAAAGACAATGTGAAATACCTGCTAGTGATGGTTTCTGTGAATGCAGAGTTGAGGGCACACTAACAATCAGTCGCTGTTTCGGAAAAGGAACCTCACTTTTGCTAAAGGAATTTTGAAAACAAGGACAGCAAGAGCTGTATATTAAAACGCATAAATGCACATATTCAAACACTGACACTCCCCCAAAACACCCTTTCTGTACCTGGTCTTGACAGTTTGATCACAATGGTATCTCCCCAGTACCAAAACTTCATAGGGTTTTTTATGTGGAGAGTCTAAAGGAAACACAAAGTCTCCGGCCTGAGTAACCTATAACGAAAGGCATAATTGAGCCAGTATGACAACGGTTTAAGAGAATACACAACCTTACTGATAAAACTGACAAATTTACTACACAGCCATAAAACAACTCTACGCAAAAGTGAGAATGCAAAGTTATCCAGGTGGTGATTGGTGGCTGAGTGATAAACCTGGCTTAGTTACCTAGTAACCTAGAGAAAGTTGTAATGATGGCTGGTTAGTTAAAGAAATGAGGACTTAGGCTCCTCTATGATTAGATTTATTACTACCTCCAGCTTAACTTACCCATATTTGCCACTAAACAACCTTCTTGGAATACCCTACAGGTAATTTATTCCATGTTTGTTTCACTATTTATTTACCTTAACCCAAAGCCACTCTGCTAGAGGTTCCACTCCCCAATGAGGGTATAGCTCCTCCTTCACAAAGCGCTGGTGTCTGGGCCGGTTGGTTACCCAGGTAACCACTAGACACTCCGGTGAACTTATGAGATTGACTGGAAGTTGTTTGAGCTGAGTGGACGGGAGGAAGCTATATCTGTAAACAACAGAAAACATCTGGTATAGTTAACTTGTATTTCTGTCTTAAAAGAAAGAGAACCAAAGTATTTCATAAAAGGTTAAAAACTAATATATTCCTCATAGATGAGCAAACAATCAGTGCTTCTTACCTGCTACTCCTCTTCACAGACTTGTTCTCCCAGGGTGGATCCAGAACAATAAGGTCAAATTTCTCCCCACCTGAATCAAAAACACCTGTATTAGTATGTTCTCAGTTTATCTTGGCAAACCCAATATAACACATACTCACTTTTCACAAGAGGCTGTATGCGTGTAATATCAGAGAGAAGGAAACGACAACGAGCAGGAAGCAGGTAACGCTCTCCCATCAATGTCACTGCAAAACTGTGATCAAATGGATTCTCTGATACTCTTGAGAACAGGTCCAACTCTTCGTCTCCACAGATTGACTGGACAGCCACTGAACTAGCCACAGGCAATAACTTGGCCATATCACACATGGCCGCCAGGTGGCATTCCTGTGGTGTAGTTGGCTGTGTAGATCCCTGATGTGCTAGTCCTGTGAGGCGTCCAAGAGATTGCCCTGCTTTCACAAGGGATCCAGCGCCCTCTTGCACCAATAGTCTAATCTAATAAAATGTATTGGTCATGGTTATATAAGTTTTATTCAAAGTGATTTACATGAACAGCGAAAAGATCTAATCAAGCTTAAAAGATGACATTGTATTTCATAAGGTGTGCATTACCTTTTCATAGTAGACTTGCGAATCAAGCTCACCCTGATTAAGGTCTCGTTTGCGTTTCTTTCCTCTTTTCTAAGGGCATAGAAAATACAGTGTACATGTGCCAAATAGGGACCGACGTAAACTACCACATCTCGACCTTCATGTGCACTTCGTACAGTACAAGGTGTATTAATACTTTTAAGATAAGTTTTGAAATTCTTAAATCTTGCTTGACGGCACATCATTATGATACACATGGCAGCGGCTCTCACCTTTTGTACTTCAACACCACCAGTAAGGACTGTCAGGCCATCATCTGATGTTTTCGTTTCCACATTCTCTGTCTTTGATTTGGAAGCGATGTGTGGCGTAAAAATGTCAAAATATTCTTTTTTAAAACGATACTTTTCATTAGAGATGTCAGTTGCACTCGGCTGTAGCATACAACCATCGTGGCAACAACTGTAATTTTCATTAATGAAGGACTGTGCGTCCAAGAGCCAGCCACGACTATCAGATACTATAATCGACATTTACAACTTTTGAACATAATCGGTTTTACAAGGATGCATCTATTTAAAGCAAAGCTTTCATGACTTAAAGAAAATTAATTGATAATAGAAAGCTAAATTGTTAGCTAAGTTGCTACCAGACCACCACCACTACCATACTTTTCGTGGCGCATAAATGACGTAGCTTGCGAGGGTGTGTCGAGACCGCTTCATAAACATCTGCGCGTGGAGCAGGGACTGGTGGGGTTAGCTCATGTCACGAGACAGTTCTCAGGAAAATTCAGATATTGGGGCAACCAACTTGACTTACAGACACGGATAATGCATACACATATTCCCACGATGGCGTTGTAGCTGTTAAACATGCGAAAATGCCATTCCAAGACAGTATGAATTGTTTTCATGAGAATGTGAAGTAACAAAAAACAACGTTAACTCGCATGTCGATGGTTGTCGAATCTTGTTGCTAATTTGTCACTGAATTTAGAGCGTTTGTTTTCTTCCTAAGTGTTGCTTTGTCAGGTTTGCAGCTGGTGTGCTGGTTTGCAGTAACGTTAACGTTAGCTAACGTTTGAAAGGGATGGCTAGCTAAGTTATCGCTAGCTGACTTAGCAAACGTCCGCGAGACGCCTCAGCATCCGCACAGCAGAACGAAGGAAGAATCATGGCGGAGATGCGGTCTCAAACTAAAACGGCGGGTCCAAAAATATGTCAGCCAAACAGTTCTTCTGAACTGATAATGAGTTCTCAGAGAGGAATGAGAGTTTTTGACTGCCGTCCAGAGAGTGAGCAAGTCACTGAGAAAATCATGGACGCCACATGCAAAAACTTCGAAGGGTTCCTTCAAGATGTATCGAAGGTAACGATAAGTTAACTTAGCTCGTTAGCCAGCTAGCTATTATAACTAACTAAGCTTGACATTACATTTCTGGGCATTTCATGTTAGCTCTGTATTTCTAGTAACGTTAACATAGCTATTTGAGTCAACGACTGGTGTTGTTACCCGCTAAAGAGGGTAAACCCGCGTAAACAAGAGGTAACTTGGCTAACTTGCAGATGTTGGTGAGAGGGGGGCATTTACAAACCTGAGTTTGTTAGCTAACGCGTTATAAATTTAACGTTACGTTGCTATTGTAACATAGCAGTACGTTTTCTCCTGCTTAGTAGAGGTTAACATGATCTTTCCCTTTCACTGCAGTAGCCCCCAGCTAAACTGGACGTAAATAAAATCGTTCACGTAGTAGTAGCCATGCGTAATTCTGCTGAGATGCAAAGTTAATGGATATGTTTACTGTTGATAACCAGGTGTAGTTACTGGGGATGGCCGCTACTTGTCTCAGAAATTGTTCGTAGGAGAGTGTTTTACGTAATACGAGTGTGGATATATAGTTTGTCCACCATTTTTTTAAAGACCGCCTTCAGAGATTCGTATCAAAAACCTGAAGAGAAATGTGAGAGTTTGCATTTGAGAAAAACACTAAAGCTGTAGCCAAAGGTTGGAGATGAGTGTGCAATTCGTCTAACGTTAATACTAATGCATAGCTTAATCCAATCAATTTCTAGCTATGACACAAGATATGTCACAATATTTCATGTTTTCTAATATAATAGTATTCTAGTTACAGATGTCTTAAACATGTTAAACCTAGGCTAAATATCCCAGTTTATCTTTAAGTTCAAGGACATGGTGTGGTTGTAATCATAAAGTATACAGATGACTACAGTATAGATGGATACTTTAAGAGTATTCAGATGGGTTGTCTACTTAGATCGGGTCTTCTGAGAGTGTGACTTGTGCTCTGTCTGTAACAACTGTGTTTTAGGCATTTTCCATATCTGAGAAGGAGAGCTTTGTGTTGACCACAACTGACAGACGGGTGATTGATAACACCGTATTTGGTTAGTAGTTGGCGTTCTGCTGCTGGCATTTATTTGGTGGTGTTATTCAGCATGTTTTATAGTGTGAATGTTACATGTTAGCGACAATAGTGAATAAATGTGATATTTTTGCAAATGTTGAGTTGATGTCTTTTAGTCTGTATAGTGATGCCAAATATGTAATTTCAGATGAATTGGATGATGGAATTACTCTGCAGCTTCTGCGAACTGCAGACCAGGTGTTACCGGCGGCTACCCAAGAGCATATTAAATATGTACCCCACTACTACACACTGGTGCAGAGTGGCATGTATGAATACTATGCCAGCGAGGGACAAAAGTCACTGCGTAAGAATGCACAGTGTTACACTGTTCATAAACTGTTGTCCCATTCCTATTCAGTGGGCCACATAGCTCTTGTCTATTCTCTATACCACTTCATCACCTTTACATGTGTTGCCTTCGCATCTACACAGCCCCCACCCAAAGCAGCCCTTCCCCTAGTCCCACCCCAACTGCACTTTATGTACCCCCTTAGCGCTTTACCCCCTGTTGTGCCCTACAACCTCAGTTTCACTTTCAGACAGACAATGAAATGTCCTTGTATTTAAAGAAGTGGGCATAGAAAGGTTTTTTGGTTGTCTTTTTCTTTGTAGCGTACGCTTTTGCAGAGCTTGTTGACAATTGCCTCTCAGCCACAGTCAACAAAGAAGGACTCCGGACCATTGATATTCGGCTGGTGAGTCGATGTTAGATTTCCATTATCACACAATACTTTGAAAGAACTTTCACTGCCAAAATGCATTAGAACTGGGCCACACTTTGTCAAGTCTGTTGTTTACATTCCTCTGTATGTGTGTGTCTTGTCAGTTATTTGATGAAAGCCAGGGTAAACATGCAGTGGTGGTACTGGATAATGGCTGTGGGATGACCTCAAAGCAGCTGAATAACTGGGCCGTATACAGACTGTCCAAGTTCAATCGGGACAACAGCACATTCCACAGGTAACACCTGCACGTCAGGTAATGCAGAATCAACTGCTTGGATCGTGTGCTGTGTTTACTTACTTTGTATGTGTGTGCGGAACTAGTGATCACTCAGGGTATGTGCGGCCTGCTCCGGTTCCTCGGAGTCTCAACAGCGACATCTCATTCTTTGGTGTTGGAGGCAAGCAGGCAGTGTTTTACATAGGCCAGTCTGCACGGGTGGGTCTTCATCATAGTGAGCAGACATATTATGCATGTGTTCATTGGATACTGTGCATTTGTAGTGTGCTGGGAAATACTTGCACTATTAGGGGTTTTAACCTTCCTGCTGAACCACTACTTACAGATAATCACCAAACCAGCTGCGTCGCCAGACGTGCATGAGTTTGTCATGTCTAAAGAGGATTTTGAGCGAAAGGAGCGAAACAAGGAGGACATTTACTGTGGCGTCATCAGGAACAGGAAGGTAAAAAAACAGATGAAACAATAAGTTAACCTGGTTAAGGTATTCAAAATCCTCATGAATGTAACGAACAAAGAATATTCCTCATTGCAGAGGTGATTGCTATCTCAGGGATGGCAAAACAACAAAGGAGAAAAAGAGCAATTTGACTAGGAAACGCCAGTGTGTTTCATTCCACTAAACATCAGCACTACAATGTCTTGGTGTCAATGTGGTCTCTTAATCCATCCAACAAATAATTTTCCCAAAAAAGTGGAGGACAACAAACATGTTTGAAAATGGGAACTTATTCAGAACAGTTACAGCTACAAAAGTGTTACATTGATTCCATTTTCATTCCAAGTCTGTTTTGGATATGCGACTGCCTGTCATACAAAAATGTCTACATGTAGCAGTCTAGTACATTGTATTTATCAAGATATAGAGTAATACCACCTACTATATACATTGAATGCTGAAAATAAGTCTGTTGGATACATGAAAAACTAAACAACTTTGAAGAAGTCACATTGACTGTCATTCAACCAAGAAGTTGATCATAACCTTGGCATACAGATTCCCATACCTACCATAATTTATTTACTCTTAATCCATGCTTCCCAAACATTTACTGCTACATTTTATTCTTGTGTATTTCCAACAGAGAATGGTTGCAACTGTTGTTTCACTGTGAAGTTCTGTGTATTGGATCTGTTCTCAGCCAGGTGACAGTGCCCATGTAGTGGTGGAGGAGGAGCTCTTTCTAAAAGCCCTAATTGCTGAAGAGGAGAACAAGGAGAGTTTTACTGCGGTGGTCATCACTGGCATCCAGTCAGACCACATCACCTACCTCAAACAGCACTTCCATTTGTGGACCAGAGAGTTGGCGTGAGTCACACATAGAGTACACGGACACACTCATTTGGACATGGACACGTATAATCATTAGTCACCAAACACACAGACCCCAGCCAGTCCTCACTCACTGTGTCTTTAAAGCCTTTGTTAAACTGATACTTTTTCTTCTTATGCTTCACAGCCACATCTATCATTATTATGTCCATGGCATCCATGGAAATGATATGAAACAGTCTGCTAAGGATGGTCAAAGAAAGTCAAATGTTGACATTCAGGTAATATGTGAGTGCTTTGATAATGTCATTTATGTACAGATAATGGTAATATTGTGATATGTAATCATTTTTTATCCCCATTTGCAAATGAACTGCTGTCACTCATCAGCATACAACGTGAGCATTAATGGAATCAAGCCAATGGCAATAAAGCTCAAATAATTAAATTTATGTTTCTTCATGATAATTTTTGGAAGCCTTTTATGACATTTGTTAATTTATCCAAATTTTGGGAATTTCATTTTCTTTAGAATTACACAAATTCATGTTACCGTTTCATCACTGCAATGTTCCAGCAAGTTTTTTGAATCTAAATGGAGCCTTTCCTCGAGTAAATCAAGTAATCATGGTGGACTGTTGGACCGTTGGACCAATCAAGCGTTGGATTGCCAGAACTGTGCTGACTGGTGATGCCCCAAAATGTTAAATATGTATCACATCATCTGTGCTCTTTATCACTCCTTATTTCCTTCCCTAATAGATCTCCCTGCTAGAAAAGTCTGGTAAGCAGCCCCGTTGTGTGAACCTCCGCTCTGTAGACAATGACATGCAGACGCTCTACATCAACTCCAGCGCCGCGTCCTTTGAGTTCCGGGCCCAGGCCCATGGAGAAGCCACAGTGGAGGGGCTCATTAGGTACCACCCTTTCCTCTATGACCGGGAGACCTACCCCCAGGACCCCTACGCCAGCCCAGGTGAGGTGCCAACATGCTCCACACATTAAGCAGCTGCTCAAGTGCCGCGCTGGGGCTGTTTGTGAGGGGGTTGGGGGTCAATGGTTAATCTTGTTTATTTTTATTGTCAGTGTTATTTAGTATTGGCAAACACATGGTGTACTTTGCTCAATGATTATTATCAATACAACATTTGTTGGGTGAACATCATGATGATGATAATGACAATTTATGATTATATAAAAGAACCTCAGCAGATAATATATGGCTAATGACTATATTTGAATGTGGCACCAATGAATGACATTTTGTAACAGGTGTGTGTGTGTTTCTTTGTAGGCCCAGCCGATGAAGAGGATGATGAATGTTTAGTGCTGAACCCAGAGGGACGAGGGAAGAGGCCTGTTTTTGAATGCTTCTGGAACGGCAGGCTGATTCCTTACACCACTGTATCTGAGTAAGCATGCAAACAGAGTCTGACATTACAACACAAACACTTGTAAGCTTCTACATGTCTAGGGTTGTATGAGTTTGTCCTAATGTGTGGTCATCTGGCACAGGTTTGAGTGGTGTGCGTGCCCAAAAAAAGCAGGACCAGTTCCAGCTGAGTGCTACAATCGGATCTCAGGTGTTCTGTTCACCAACGACTGCTTCCCTGTCAGCACCAACAAGCTCACCTTCATGGATCTTGAGCTGCAGTTGAGAGACAGGGAGACCATCTTCACCCGTGTCATCAATGGCCAGGTAACACACACACACACATAAAGCCCTCAGGGTATACACAGCTGACACAATTGGCCCTTCATATGTGGCTATCAGTGGACATTTAGATGTTCAGAAACCCTGATCCCTGCGTGTGTTTAGTTTAGTTTGGTAATGCTCCGCCTTTTCTCTTTTCCTCAGGACCAGAGAGTGAAGATTCAGCGAGAGTTCACTACTTGGCTGAAGGAGTGTCATGAGCAGTATGATAAGCAGGTGTGTATGTGTTTACAGAATGGAACACTGCTGCCTGATGGAATTAAAACACAGTGTAACCTTGAAGCCCATTTCCTCATTCTTTTGAGCTCCAAAGCAAAACAATCCACTCAACTATAGCCACAATGTTCTTGTTTCAGTTTGTGTGCTGTGTCTTGATGCGTGTTGTATGTGTACGAACAGATCAAATTTATGGGATTCCTTGGTGTGACCACCCGAACAGACGTCAGCACCAAACGGCTCCAGCATCCCTGGGCACGGTTCACCTCCATAAGATGGGACGGCAAGATCTACAAAGCAGGCCAATATGTGAGCTCCCCGTGTCCTGAAGTGACTCCTCCGTGCAATTCACTTACAGAGAACAGTAGCATATTAAAATCACTGCACATGCACACTACACAAGTCAATTTACTGGGAAGTGGGTTTCTTCAGAATTGTCCTTTCCCCACAGGCATGTGTGTACTAACCTTGACTGACACCTTTTTGGTGCCACTGTCTAATATCCCAGCAGTGGCAAAACAGAGCACATGAAATGGTGTGCCAGGACCCAAGTGTTCTTGGAAAATGGTTCAGCTCAGGGCCATACTGGGGAGATTTATTTTACGTAGCTCAGTTTTCTGCCATTTCAGCATATTTTGAGCCTAAAGAGCAACATGTGCTGCTGCCCACAAATATCCCTTCTTGTGTCTTCCTATTTTATGGCTTCTGGTCTCAGATTGTTGGAGTGTTGGAGGGTGTCCTTGCAGGGTAAGGAGTATGGTCTTATAGGGATGTATGTGGGTGGTAGTGGTTCAATCAGATGTTTCATAGCTCTTGGAGCAGAGAGCGCTGCCTTTAAGAAAGAAAACAAAGGAACAGGGAGATGCAGAGCTGCTTCCAGAAAAGTGCCTTGCCAAGTGTCTCGCTGATCTGCACTATTGGTTATTTCTTAAAGGCAGTGCAGACCATAAACCAATAGTCCTTAGGCTCAGGCTCCCTGTGTGTTCACACCAAACCTCATTCTAAACGTATTGAGAGCTAACTTTTGTGCTGCCTGGCCATTTTGTATCTGACCCACAGGTGAAGTCAGTGAAGACTCTTCCCGTGTTGTTTGGCACCATAAAGGAGTTCCTGCTGTATGGAGACCATGAGAGCGATGTCTTTGCCACGGGGGGCTATGTGCAGATCGCCATGGTGAGGAAGGGCACCACAGGCACTCAGGAGTATTGCTCCACTTCAAAGCCCAGTCAGATGTGTTTGCTGCTAATAAAAATACCTCTGGTCATTTGTGGTTTTTCTGTGATTTCGTAGCAACCAAAGGAACTGTATGATGAAGTTCGTACGATTCCCATCTTCAAGATTGACAGGCAGGCCACTGCAGCCACCATCAAGAAAAATATTGAAGATGAATTGGCCAAGTGAGGATTATACTGTTTTAGATGAGCTGATGTGTTTGTATATTGATCATACTGTACGTTACGATTATAATGCTTGTGTTTGTTTGCTCAGGCTGCCCACTGAATTGAAGGTCACCTGGCCAGAGGCCAATCCATGGTGTGACTTTGCAACTAAGCCTGTTGGCACAGCATTGGGTAAGCTCAATCTCTGCTCTCTCCTACTCTTCTTTCTCTGTGTCTTATTACACTTAATAGCTTCCGGTTTGTAGGAAGAATTGCAGATCACGTGTCAAGGGAGACGTAAAGGTTTCAGCCTGAAAGCATCTACCATGAAATCTAACTAAACAATGCAAGTCTACAACTTAAATACACTTCACCGAGGAGGGTTGCATCCAGTTAGTATCCAGTTGAAGGAAGTACAATGGAATGTGATTGGTCCTTTACCTAGCGCCACTCTGTCTAATGGCCTAAGGACACACCTATGGCAGTTAGCATTGTTAAGTGGCTATCCAGTTGTACATATACACCAAGATTCAGAAATATCACTCATGGATTGTTTTGATAAGCCATACACTTTGATTGTTACACTCCTTGTACTGAGACATTAAAATGATGCCAAACATGAATACAGTCACATTTCATAACATACAGAAATACATTCCGAACAAAAGGCTCTACCCTGCCACGGGGGTACCAGCAGCTGTGCCATGCAAATGCATGGGGGCTCCTGGCTGTCTGAGGCAGAATATACTTCTAAAATGATTGCTATCACACTGTATATATGTTGTGGTGTGTCTATAACAGGGCCAATCCAAGTGGAGATCCTGAATAAGAAAGGAGAGTCCATCTCCAGACTACCTGTGGCCAGTAACACTGCCAGTCGGAAGTTTCTCATGGAGCTCAAAGTCATTTGGCACTGTGAGTGCATCTGGTTTTAAATTTGGGCTTTCACTGTTGGGCTATACATAACTGATTTGCTGACATGTGGAACATGAGGCACCAAGGCCCTGATTAAGTGTGATTGTCAGTGGATAATTATGTGAAATTGCGTGTTTCAAATGTTGACATTTAGTATCTGTTCTCAGCCCCCAAAGGAGACATCCAGACTAATTCTCACATTGGTGTGTACTCAGCCAAATGGGACTATTGGTTCCGAAAGATGGGTAAGCATTGTTTTCATTGCCTGCAAAGAACAAGTTATTACACAGCACACATTTTCCATATTAAGCAGAATGCCTCATGATTGTGTTTTTTCCAGAAAATCTGAACAAGCTGGGGAAGTACACACTCTATCTGCAGACTATACTCAATGAGGCCAACTCCAGTGTGTGGGCGGGGAAGCAACTGCCTCACTATACTCTCAACTTCACCCTAACAGGTGCTTTGTCGTCAAAATTATTGTGTCCACAAATTTGGAGCACAAATCAGACATTAGATGCTATTCACTTCTACATATTTTGTCTAGTATTTTGTAACTCTCTGGAGATTTAATTGACAAAACAATCCAGACAGTTGGTTTTGTCTCTCCGGGGTAACCAGTAAATATTGAGAATGCTGTGGTTGATCTTGGGCTACGGATGTGTTTTTACCAGAGCTCCTTTCCTCATTTCCCCTCTGCTTTGCTGACTGTCGTCTAGTGATTTATGGGCTTTTCTAATCCACCATGGGCCCAGTCCTGTCAAAACAGCACTGAAGTGTTTTTCATTCTTTCTTTTTTTGTTTAGCCATGTTGATTTGAAATTCAATAAATCCATGTTGTCATCAAAGAGCATCTGTGCCCAACAGCTGTACTGAGTAACACTAGAGCGTCAAGTTTGGCTGGTCCAGTCAGTGTCAGCTGTTTAAGCTGAGTATTTTCAATGTGCTTCTCATCTGATCGTACTCTCTCACTATTTTCCTCCCAGAGGGTGACGCAGAGACATTCTCCATAAGCACATTGTCCACTGCTGTCCAGGTGGGGGTGCCCTTCTCTCTCTCAATGGAGCTCAGGGATGAATTTGGACACCCAGCCCGACCACCACCTGACCTAAAGCCTAAACTGGAATGCAGGTATAGACAAGCTTGTCTCTCTCTCTCTCTCTCTGTTACCTCTCTCTGTCTTACACACAGAGTGCACAAACATAGAACTGTGGAAGTGGATCCTGATGTTTGCGTGTGTTGCAGCACCCTGGAGGTGACTCATGAGGGCACTGCAGTCAATGGAACGACTTTCACCATCAAAGGTGTCAGAGCCCGGGGCTCATTAAAAGCCAAGGTGAGGGTGAGGGAGAGGAGAGGAGAATACCAGAGGACGGTTGAGAAATCTTGCCCACTCTCTGTTGTCTGCTGATTGCCTTTTGATACTAAGCAGGTCAGCCAAAATAAATTGACATGTTGGTGAATCAACTGTGTTTGCTGTCCTGCAGGTTCACACGCTGAAGGTTGTATTAGAAGGCCTCAGACATGACTCACAGTCTGTACAGATTAACATGCTCCCGGGTGAGGACCTATGTCTTAATGTGTGTTCAGAATTAAAAGACAGACATGCCCTCAATAGCGTCCCACTCATCTGTGTAGAGAGACATGCATAGACTATAGTAGGATGCCTGCTGTGCTGTTCATTCATCCTGTGTGTTTTGGCACTCAGGTCTTCCCCACACTCTGCGGGTGCTGCCAGACGAGGAGCTTGTCACTGTGGAAAACAGAACAGCAGTGGGCTTCAAAGTGGAGGTTCAGGACGAGGCTGGAAACATCACCACACACTCCAAACTCATTGTCCGCTGCCAGGTAACATGGAGAGAGGTTTCAAGAAATGAACTCTTCTCCCTCTGTGTAGTAATGACCACTCTATCATCTGTATGCACCAAACGCTCAGAGGCCTTTCAGAGAGTGCTTAGTTATTATGAATTGCATACACCACTGAATGCATTGCAGTAACATAAGGACACATTAGGATCGTGTCAGTGTTCCCTGACAAGATTCCCACAGTTTGACAGTTTCAGAGAGGGATTAATTCAGATTAGGAAGATTTCCAAAATGTTGCGTTATGCTGTTGTATTTTAGGAAAAATAGCCTCATTTGCCTTGTTTATGAAACATATGTCATACTTGGCATGCTAGAAGACCCAACTGTCTAAATTACTGCCATGTAACATTGAGAAAAAAGATTACGTATCCTAAAGCACTTGGGACAGACAGTATGTCAAAGGAAATTGGCTGTAAGCATGTGAAGTGGGTGTAGGTGTGCGTGCGTATGTATGTGTTGTGTGGCTGTAGTGCAGAAATAGTCCTATGGTGAAAGTCAGGGTGTGTGTGTGTGTGTGTCCTAGTGTATTTAGTGACGTTAATTTTGTGTGTGTGTCCAGCGGCGTTAATGTTTGTGTGTATGTGTGTGCTTTCCTGGGCAGTTCGTGGGCATGTCTGAGGTGCCTCTGGAGGCTGTGGACTGCAGTAACACAGGGATGGGAGAGCTGCTGGGGAAACCCCTTCAACTGAACAACATCAGGACTCAGCAGCACATCACTGCCAAGTTTGACCTCCCTGTAGGTGTCTCTTTAGCAAGCATGCACTGCTCAAAGCTGCATCCAGCAACAAATAGACAGATGATTTCACACGTCTGTCTGTGTTTGTGTGTGTGTGTGTGTGTGTTAGAATCACCAGGGAGTGGCGTCTGTGGAGCGGAAGCTGTGTGTGCTGCCCAGTCGCAGTGTGTCACGTGTGGAGGTGTACAGGGTGGAGGCCCAGGGCGACGCTCCTATGGTCATCATGAATTTGGAGCGCATCGACTGGACCGCTGGAGACACCCTGGGAAGCATTTTCTACAGACTGTACGACGAGGGAGAGCGAGAGGTTTCCATCACTCCAGAGCTGGCACAGAAAATTAAGGTTAGCTTTGTGGGTGTGGATGTGTAGGCTACTAACTAGGGGTGGCCAGTATAAACCATATACAATATAAATTTGGCCAACAGTAGAGATTTTCATTATACCGGCCTATCACAATAGTGCAGCTCAGATTTGTTTGTTTTTTTCTAATGTGCATAAGCCTATATTCATATAATGTAGGCCTCCACTTTCAAACTAACACTAAATTACAAATGCAAGATGCATACTTTTGATATAGAGACTATTTACCATCATGTCACAGTAGCAAAGATGATCCGCCTGTCCTATCTGTTATCTTACACGATCATGCAGATTTTCGCATGCATTTGGGTTGATTTACGCCAGTCTTATGTGAGCCTAATCATTTACATGTGTTCTTTTTTATCATGCCGTTGCTCATTGCTGATGTCCTTATTGTTTCCAATTAAAGTGTGGTTGAACAGTTTTAGCAGGTGCGTCCATCTCCCTAAATAAAACTCTCAGGTGCTCTGTGATGTGTCACTATGTGGTTCCCAAGTGAACTGCGTATTCGTCATTAAGGGCCCACATTCCACAAGCCTACATGTTCCCTAGCCATGTTCATGGGTTCAGCTGCTCCCTTTATCAAGGGGGATGGATGCGAGAACATCTTAGAGCATCGTGCTTTGCTTTTTATACTGAACTGAGAAAAATACATCTCGTGCGTCTGTGTCTCCTGATCATTACTGCACATTTAAAATTGTTTTTTAAAGTTATATGTAGAATATATCACAATATATAGACCACATACTGTCTATGCTTGAAATTATCCCACAGTATGAATTCTAGGCCATATCGCCCAGCACTACTACCAACTGTTTCATCAGTCTGTGGTATGGAAATGATATTGTGCAGGCACAAGGCTGAGTGCTGGGGTTCCTTGTGTACTGGCACTCTTGTTGTTTTGCTCTTGTATTTAGTTCTGAGCATTCCACAGTTAATAGCCAGGAGAACAGACGCTTCCCCTCCCTTTTCCTTCCCATCTGTGTGCAGACATACAGTATTTCCCTAAGCCCTGGAAAACAAACTAGATGTCCTTAACCCCCCCAAAGCACTCTAAACACTCTAAAGTTGGTGAACATTTGAGTGAGCCCACCTGACTTCATAAAAGAGGTTTCCTCCTTAATGAGTTTCTGTTTGGCGTCCCTGCAGCTGTTTTGTAATAAGTGTTTTCCACACTCCCCCTAGGTGAACTGGAGTGCCAGCCTGAAGAGTGCTGACGTGGCGAGGGGGCACCTGCCCTCTGTGTGTGTGCCCACACTGGCCCAGGGCGAGCAGTTCTACCAGGTGGCCTTCCAGGGCCAGCCCTCAGTGGAGACCTCCTTCATCATAGTGTAAAGGACTTGTATATGCTCTTACATGACTTATTATAGTTAATTGGGCTGTTGGAATTGCTGAATTGTATCCACATTGTACACCCTGTTGCTCCCTCTTGAAAACTATTGTCGTTTTGCTAATGGTGCACAGTCGGCGCCCTTTCTTCTATCCACCCTCAGAAAAACATGTTGCCTCGCCCATTGATTAATTTTTATTGTGTCTGTGTGTGTGCTTGCGTATGTAGGCCTCGCCCTGACGAGCCAGAATGCCTGAAGGTGACAGTGAGTGAGACGTCTGTCAGACTGGGAGAGGTTCTAGCAGGAAACATCAGTGAGTCTGAAGCTATAACCTTTGCACCCATTCATGCCAAATGTCTACAACTCAGTGACAATGAGGCCTTCCTTAAAGGCATACCAGGCAAGACTGCCATTTTTTCATCTCCGTAGCACACCCGACAGTCACCGATAATTGCTATAAAAATAGCAACAACATTGTGCAGTCTCACCAATCCATGTGAATTTACTAGCAAACCAAAGAATAGGAACCAGCAGTGATCATTTTCATGCGTTATGTTGACTTACAAGCCAGTAATAAATGTTCTTTTCCTCAACCTGGTGTTTCAGATCCTGCAAGTGTAGTACCGTGAAACCTAAGCTAGAGGCGGGCGAGAGAGCCTTCATTCACCCCGTAATGAGTCATTTAATCATCAAAGTGACTACGAAGCAGATGAATTAACCTAAAAATATTGCCTAGTGTGCCTTTAAGGCTTGTATTGTCTTGCGGTGCTTCACAGAAGGAGAAATTGCATGCACTCCCATTTCACATTTCAGTGAATGTTGCTTGTCTGTACTTTCAGATTTAGAGATCACAGATCAGTATGGCAATAAGACAGATGCCTTGACTGCAGATACAGTCAACAATATCAGTGTGTCTGCTGATGGACTGGACACATCCTCTGTGACCATTAAATGGAAGGTATTCCAGTTCTCTCTGGTTCACAGTTATGGTTCTCTCAGTTCTCTTTTCACATTATATCAGTGATATTTCTGTATACAGTAATTGTGTGTGTGTTTGTGTTTTGCAGGAGAACACACAGTGTGTGTGTGTAAGAGGGTTGCGTTTTATAAACTGTGACCCTGGGCAGAAAGAGGTGCGCTTTGCGTGGCAGCGCTACGAAGAGTTTGTTCGCATCCGAGTTGGTGCTGGACCACCAGCCAAAATCATCATTCAGGACAGCCCAGAAATGGTGAGTGACCCAAATTGCCCGCACCGCCCTTCTCTTTTGTGTCCAGGCACAAGCCGTGTCTGGCATTCTCAGGTTAAACACTTCCAGAAATGCATGCACTCCCATGATCCCCCCCTGTGCACTGCTTCAACATGCGCGTGTGTGTGTGTGTGTGTGTGTGTGTAGCCCCTGCAGGTGCTGAATGGTCACGGTGTGGACGCACCATTTGTCCTACAGCTCTGTGATGAGTGGGACAACCCTTCCCCTGACCAGCGGGTGGTCATAACCATCAAGGGGGTTTCACCACAGCTCAAAGTGAGAGACTCTCCGCTGTCTGCTAGATAGTTCTATGACATACTACTCTAGTGTTAATATTGTTCTCAGTGTAATGTGAATATGTGTAAAGCAAGTGTGTGTGTGTTTGGAATGTAGGTTAAGGCATCAGTCGTTTCTCAGCCTGTGGACTCTGAAGGGAAGGCCAGCTTCACAGTGACACAGGTCACAGCACCAAAGTGAGTCAGACACCAAGCAGCCCGGAATGGGCTTTTGAAAGATTTCACAAAGCCTCTGAAAGTGTGTGTCTGCTGTCCCTCACACTACCTGTGTGTGTCTGTGCTAGGGGAGAGCATAACATGGAGTTCATAGGCAGCATGAGCGGTCGGCCCATATCAGGCTCAGTCGTGACGCTCAATGTGATGCCAGATCCCTGCAAACCAGTCAGACTAGCTGTGGACTATGACACCAGCGCATTGTTTCCCGCAGGCGGGAATTTTCCAGGTATGTGTGTTTTGATAATGCCCTTGTCAGTGTTTAATGACCTGAAAATATTTTAATTGTTTACCCAATTGTTTCATTAAATGGCTCAATTCAATTTGTGTTAAGATAAGGACTTTTAGGGCTCTATTGCCACTTTTGGGGCAATGGTGGCGCAGGTGGTAGAGGTGCCGTTTGAGCCCCGCTCTGCCTGACCCAAATGAAATGTCCTTGTGCAAGATACTGAACCCTAAATTGCTCCCGGTGAGCAGGCTGGCATCTTGCATGGCAGCCTCTGCCACCAGTGTGTGAATGTCAGGCATACATTGTAAAGCACTTTGAGTGCTCGTAGGAGTAGAAAAGCGCTAAATGCAGTCCATTTACCATTTACCTCACACAGCATTGTGTGTGTGTGTGTGTGTGTGTGTGTGTGTGTGTGTGTGTGTGTGTGTGTGTGTGGTGTGTGTGTGTGTGTGTGTGTCTCTGTCTGTGTCTAGTGTTTACAGTAACAGTAGTATCTGAGGAGGGAGGAGCGGTGCGTAACATTAACCCAGCCAGCGTGTCCATGCTGCTGTGGAAGGGCCAGGCCACTGGGCAGCGCCCCCCACCTGAGGTACACTACAGCTCAAGCTGAGAGGACTAGCAGTTCCACCCTGTCATTTATTACAGGTCTTTAGCTACATTATGAAGGGGTCAACCCAAGTCTAGACAGGCCTTGTGTTTTTGTGTGCTTTTTGAAGGCATCGACCCTCAAGTGTGGGAAACCTAAGAAGACCGAAAAGGAAGAGTGTTTCTATTTCAGGTACTTGCAACCGCAAATGCTTGGTCTCTACTCAGCATAAAATCTTTCAGTCACATAAAACAGTTTGCTAGAGTGAGGTGGTTTAACTCCATATTCACATATAGGATAATGTGACCAAGTTTGATGGAAACAGGCATACACTCACATTTGCTATGGTGTGATTAGAAAGTGATGAGAATACCACTGACAATATTATACTTTAATCTGACTGCTGTTCAGAACTCCTACCTTAATAAGGAATCAAAAGATCGAGAAAACGGCTATTAAGATGTAAGGTCGTGTCTTTGTAGAGCAGTGTTTTGTTGTGTCGTTATGTTTTGTTTTTTGAATCTGTTTGTCTCCTCTAGAGATAAAGTGATTCCAGAGCGTGCGGGAAAATACACAATCCAGTTTGTCCTCTCCATAGACAAGACCAAAACCATATGGAGCAACCAGGTAAGTCTTTTACACACATGACACCATTCTTACATACTCTTAACTAGGTCCTAAACAGCCCTCACACTGTCTGTCTCCAGCACGTCATGAGTGTGGTACCCAGCAAAGCCGTTAAGCTGGTCCCTGAAGCTCCACCCGCCACCCCTGTGGTCTCCAACAGCAGCACCCGCGCCGATCGCATACTGGTGGAGAGCTTATGTCTCAAGATCATGGTGAGCTGCAGTGCCCAGTGGAAAATGAGTGTGCAACGTGCACATGTGCCATATTAGTTGGCCTCCATCCAGTGTCTGTTGGAGTCTGATAGGATACAGACATTAAATATGACTCACCCCACAGTTTAACACATCTGCACTAATTTCCTGTGCTTGGAGGTGGTTGTGGGAGGGAAACTATTGCAGGTTCTGTGGTCATTGCTGTAAGCTCCACTGCTGACATGCCCAACAGCCCTCATGACAGTCATCGCTCCACAAACACATATAAATGCACACGCCCAGATTAATGGAGCACTGGGTTCACATTTGCTGTCTTTGTACATGAGTGCTGTAAGCTCCACCACTGACATGCCCAACAGTCAAAGCAAACTACTTTGGCTCAAGAGCCATGAAAAAAATCACACAACTGAATAAACTTCACTCTTGCTTTTTGTGCCCTTATGAAAGAAGATTTTACACAAGTGTGTCCGTGTGTGTGTGTGTGTGTGTGTGTGTGTGTGTGTGTGTGTCCATGTCCATGTCCGTGTCTGTGCGTGTGTGTGTCCATGTGCATGCGTGTGTGTGTGTGTGTGTTCCTTGGGCTTGCAGGATGGGTATAATAACCCAGCAGGTGAAGGCTGTAGTGGGCAGGTGTGTGTCTCACTGAAGAGCCCATCTGGCTGTAGCCAAAAAGACCTACCTCTGTTTGAGGGCAAAACCTCCACTGCCACCTACCAGCTGAGGAATGGGGAGGCCCATATTAAGGTAAGAATATGTGTGTGGGTGCATTTGACCTGAGGTGCAGATCAGCTATAGTATTTATACATTATTATGTGAAATAAGTGATGTATCTGATTACTTCTCAATGCGTTGTGCTCTGTTGTAGAATCTGGCTCTAGCAGAAAACAGCCCTGGCCGTGATGGAACGGAGTACATTTTAATCTTTAAGGCAGACACTCTGGAGCTGACACCCTTTGAGCTTCCCTTCCGCTTTTACAATGGTCAGTCACATTCACTTCACTCCCCACACACCCACACACAGGCCTGTCCAGGCCAAATGATCTCCTGAAGCAGAACCTCTGGTGTTAGCACAAGAAGGATTTCTCCATTTTGTGAAGCACAAGAGATTGTGCCCTCTTGTAGGATGTGAAGTCATTCTTAATGCTGTGTGAGGATTGAGCTCTGGATCTCTGAAGTGATGAGTGTCTTTGGTGGGGTGACTGTACTGTAGATGTGGAGAATCAGAGGCAGATGTCTGCCCTGACCAAGAAAAAGGATCGCCTCTCCATCTCCATTGAGGCTTACCACAGTCTGTTTGACACCAACAACCAGCTCATCACAGAATTAAAGGGTACGTCATTTTCTCCCCTCTGGTTTGAAAGAAAGAAAGAAATCCATCTCAAACTGATAGATTGTTGTGTTTTAATGAAATGAACGCATTGCTCTTCTCTTAGGTCAGCTTCAGCTTGCTCAAAGCAAGGAAAAGCAGCTTAAAGCTGACCTACAAAAAGGTGGCATTGGCAGCACATTTAGTACTGTAAGTGAACAGACACCTATCCACCCCTCCCCCTCCCCCCAACATGCGCACACACACACACACACGCGCACACACACACACACACACACACACACACCAACCAGCCAACCATTTCTCCCTCTGTAGATGTCTGCAGTTTATGATGTGATGAATCAGAAGAGAGCAGAGATGGAGCAGATCAAGAGGCAGCCACGACGGACATGCAGCATACCTGACCCGTTCAGAACAAGCCCAGATGTGCTGGGAAAGGTGGGTGTGGGTGAACTCTCACTGCCACAGGTGTCCTTTGACAAGGTTATTAGTTATATTAGAGGGCAGATGTATGAGAATTGATAAGTGCAAACCCGTAATCAGAATCTGTTGGTCTGTCTTCCCTCAATCTCTCCCCTCTCTCCTACACTCCGGCACATGCTAATGAGAGGCCTTTGGTGGCCAGCCCCAGGCTAGATAGGCTTGAGCTGGGCCTGAGCAGATGGCAGCTTCTCTCTGCACTGTGACGGACAGTTTCCAAACCAGAACTTTTCTCTTGACTGGAGCAGTGGGGCAAAGACAGCAGGGGCTCAGCTTACTTTTACAGAATCAGTGGTCAATCCTTAATGAAGATGTCCATACTTACTTTGAGTCCACTGTAGTAGAAGGCCAAGATATTCTGAACATCGAGTCATTTCAAAGTGAAACTTGCTGAGGGGATTTATAGTATTTTAGCCACATCCGACCGTTGTTCCTCTTCACAGGTAGCCCACCTGGCCAAGGTGGAGGAGGATGATGCTGCCAAGGTCATCTCCTGGCACCTCCTAGGTGACATGGACTGCGTGGTCACCGTGACAACGGCAGCAGCACGGAAAATCTATGACGACACACATGGCCGGCAGCAGGTCATGCCTTTGGAGACTGTGTTCTGGAAAAGTTCCACTAGGTACACAAATGGAGTAGTTGTATTTTAATAGGAATAGTTTGTGTGTTTTCCAGTTCTTTCCATGATTAATCAAGCGTTCTGAGCCGATGTTTTTGTAAGCTGCTGAAAGCCCGTGGACGTCTGTCTTCTCATTGACTCTGAGCCCCATCACTGCTGGCGTCCATTGGATTGTTTGCAGATGTTATTTTGTCATAAGTTGTCAATCTCTGTGTTTGTTGTCCCCCAGGCCATTGCCACACATCAGAAATGGTATGAATAGTTTCACTCCAGTGGGAAATCCTGTTTTCGCCCGAGACTTGCTCATCTTCCCGCAACACGCGGACAAATGCCAGATGGGTAAGTACCACTGAGAGATGGACTTATGGAAGTGGGAAAGATTCATGCAGCTGGTGATCGTGACCAGTTGCCACAGGATGCCTGTTCTCACCCTGTAAAGATGTTAAGTAAACCTGAGTGCATTTTCCAGAAAGTGCAAAATGTGCAAAGCATCCTGGCATTTGTCACTGAATAAGGTAAAAATGTTCACCATGTCTGATGGTAACATGGTAACATGCACACAGGGAAACTGCCCGCCATATTCACTAGGTGTTTTGCCTACTGTAGACAACATTCCCCACACTCCTCTCACATAGAAACAGATGGTCAGGGCTTAATACACCATTATTATTGCAATGCAATTTTGCTCTGTCCATGGCAGCTCATTGTCAGCTAGCCTGTGTGAAACTATTTGACCCTACAGGGAAGTGATCTCACCAAGAAACTTGTAAAATCGACACAGTCAGTCTGGCCTCATCTGCATCTGTGTGTGTGTGTGTGTGTGTGTGTGTGTGGTGTGTGTGTGTGTGTGTGTGGTGGTGTGTGTGGTGTGGTGGTGTGGTGTGTGTGTGTGTCTGTGCATGTGTAGTTGTTAGGTAAGTGCTTCATGGGCGTGTATGTGTGAGTGCTTGTGTTGGACTCTCTCTGAGTCTGAGTCATATATCCCCCCAACCCCACACACACACACACAATCTTCTTTCTCTCTCTCTTCTCTCTCTCTCTCTCTCTCTCCCTCTTGCTCTGCTCTGCTCTGATCTGTTGCTCCGTAAGCACTTCCAGATGGGACCCCCAGTGAGTCAGGGCCTGGCGGTGGAGAGAGGGGGGTGTAGTGGGCACAAGATGGGGGTTGGTGATTAGGCGCTGCCTGACTAAGGGGGTCCCAGCTACTGCATCAAAACCTGGCCAATGTCCAGCCATTCCCAGTACTAACGAGCAGCTTGAAGTGCTCATATTTGTGCATGCTAAACTGACACTCACATCCATCAAAATGGTCAGAGAGCCAGTAGTCCCACCTCGTGCTGCTGTGGGACACTCATTATTTCTGCCTTTGCTCTCCCAATGAGCTCATGGCCCTCAAAAACACAAACAGAGAGAGAGAGAGAGAGCTGGCATCACTGAGCAGCATGACCATTTTGACTGGCCCTGGCCCTGGCCCATGGACAAATGTTATTCAAGTGGTTTTTATTTCCTATGTTGTGTGTGTTTGTTCCCCTTGCTGTGATTCCAGTGTTTGGAAGCCTGCTGGGAGACACGATTCTAATTGATGACCTGGACTCTGCCAACCATTATCGGAAGGGGGTGAGTGTGTGTTGGGGAGGGATCTGTGCAAGTGAATAGATGTCAGCTTTGTATAATTGTGTGGCTTTGTAAAGTGATTGGTCCTTCCTGCATGTATAAATAGTTTTTTGTCTACACATCACTCTTGAGTTTATATTAGTGTCAGTAACTTATCAGTGCATGTGTCATTAGTGAGTGTGTACCTACAGAATAGACCTTTCCCTAATGTGATGACCTTTTTACCACACAACACCAACAGAGGAATTACACAATGCCACGGTCTACATACTTGTATTTAAATATTGCAAAAGCCATCAATGCCATCAGCTTTTTAATGTGCATTTGGACCATTCAAATAAGGCCCTCTTTGGCCCTACAGTCCGTACTAAGGGACTTTGACATACAATTACAGATGTTAGCTTTTTAAAATTATTTTGGTCCCTATGCAAGTCATAATAGAATGTCATAAATTGTTCTACTGCATTTAAGCCAATCTTGGCTTAATTGAGGAGTAAAAGTCAGGACAGTAGTAGGGCTGTTGTGTCTGTGTCCAATCCTTAGGGTGATATTTGTTTTGTGTGTCAGGTGGTGCAGAGCAGGGTTCAGTGTCCCACCCTGTTGACAAGGCAAGGGGACCGTATCCGCAGCAATGGGAAGTTTGGTGGCCTGCAGAACAAAGCTCCTCCCATCGAGAAGCTGCGTGGCCATGTGTTTGGAGCCCCCTCCCCAAAGAGTACCACATGGTCAGCCATCACTTGGGTCAGTGTCTGTGGGAGGAAACGCTTGTGTTGGGCAAAAATGTCCCAGTCTCCATCCAAAAGTGCTGTAATTGAAGTCAGACTTGGCCAGAGGAACTCCATGTTTCTGTCCCACTTTACATGCGTTTGCAATGCTAGTCCAGAGCTCCATATGGTGAGCTGCATCCCAGTTGGCCCATGTTGAGCTGTGTGTTTGTGTGGTTTGTGTGTGCAGAGCTGCTGCAGCAGTACCGCGGTGCTCTGGAGAAGTGTCAAGCGGTGCAGGCGGATTACGAGGCCCATCAGGAGTATATGCAGAGCCCCGAAATGCTCCAGAAGGAGCATGAGCTCAAGGAGCAGAGGAAAGAGCTCCAAGACATCGAAAAGAAACTCGGTATGCTGTCAGTCACGTCTCAAACACAATCATTGTGTCGGACTGGCATCTTGAGCCACTGTCTGTGTATCTAGTAAGAGTGTAAGCACTCATGCCCGTCACTGCATCACGATCACAATCACTCACTCCTTCATACCTCTTCCCAGTAAGCCCTTTTCATGCTCAAGTTCTCTAGCCTGGTGAACCAGACTCTTTCATGTCTTCTTTTACTGTGTGCAAAGAGTCTGGTGCCTCTCACTAGGCACACGTTAGCTTCCTTGTAGGCAGATACTTTCTGTAAAGCTTTGAAAGTATTGGCAAAGACATTTATATATATCTATATATCACTTAAAAAGTCCACCTATAAAAAAGTGTTGCAGCCCTCCCACTGAGGACATGGCCCTCTCTCTTTTCACTGACTGGTCCTACTCATTTTTTATTACCTGACTAGTGCTGTAGTGAAATGTGATATTGAGCGGAAGCACTAGGCAGTGGTAGCCTGGCTACAAGTTTTTCACATTATTGACAAAATACAATGAAAATCTACTACCCCTCAGATATACCCAAACAATGCAACTGAGGCTCTTTATTATTTGGGGGTTGTACTGTTCTCTCTTCTAGTGGGAAGATGTATAGATGTGTTAAATTGTTTGTTTGTCCACAGCAAGCACACCTGTGCGCACCACCCCACTTGGCTCGGCTGCAAAACGGCCCCAGCCCCAGCCCCTCTTAGAACCAGGAGAACCATCCAGACCCCTATCCAAGAGAGCACGGCTCAAACCCTGCAGACTGCTTGGTAAGAAGGAAGACTGACAACAAACCTGCTGAACTCAGAACAGCTCTTATAATGTGTCCTGGCTCAGTATTGTGGTGACTAACTGCTTGTGTTTTTACTCTCCCTTTTCCCTACAGATTGAGAGGGATGCTCTGCCCATATAAACTGAAGATTGAATGTTAATAAGCATGATTTCATTTTTATTGGTTATTTAGTTTATATTCTGTTCATTTTTAGTATTTAATTGTTTACTTCTATGAAACATTTGTAATGGTGCTTTCTAAGAAAGAGCTTCACCTTGCTTTCCTTGTTGCTGCCCCAATGTATGTGTTTTCACAGAGGAGAAAATATGTTGTAATATTGGAAAAAATTGCTGCTGAAATGTCGGGACTGGACCAGGTTTCCTTCCATGATAATCAGCAATAAAAGAAATATTTTTATCTTTTCAAAATGTTCTTTGTCGTAAAATTTCTTCCTTGATTAAGGACAGCCTTTGATTCGCATTTACGCGCTGACACTTGCAGGTTCATCACTAGGATTTAAATGAACATCTTATCGCACACCGTTATACGAACAACTGTAGGTTTTTGTTTAAGTATGATATCAGTCTGTAATATTTCGTGTCCGAGATGATTGCCTTTCTGTCGTAAGTTGCCGTGTCGTTTCTCTTTCCAAAGTATTGAATTTATTGCATGTGCAGAAAACTGCAGTTTTGACACCCGAGGTCATTTGCAGCTATTTTGTACTGTTGCATCATCAATCAGCGTTCCTAATGAATGTACCCGAAATTAGCTCATTTTCTCATTTCGAGTATGGGTGGGCAGTTAAGGACACGTGTATTGTACAGTGTCGTCTCAGGTGCGTGTTCATAATTTTGAGACTGAATTATCTGCTGGTCAGCTGTCTCAAAGTGGCGCCCCGGCTCCCTCCCACTTCTTGACACCGAAACGGACATTCATGTCCTGAAGGGACTTAAGGCACTTAAAATGTAAACTTGCCTGTCATGAGTGGACATTTGAGGAGTTTCTGTCTTTATTTGTCATGTTTATTTAACTATTATCGATAGGGTTTACAGATTGTTAGAGAAGATTTACCAGATAAATCAGGAGCATAAAACTCAAAGGCCATATGGCGTCCTAATTTAGGTTAATTTTTCTTTGCTACAGGCTAACTTAACTACTTGTCATAAGATACCTTTTTTCATATACAACACAAAGGAGATAATCCAGACGAAGGGCTTTGTAAATCTTTGAGAAAGCCAACTGTTCAAAAGTGAGAAATAGCCGAGGTTCCAGGGAAACCAAAAAGTTTATTTAAAAAAAAAAAAAAAGCTTGTAAAAGTTGCTCTGCTCTCGGGGCGGGGGTTGGTGAGGCGAGGTGACGCGGTGGGATCTTGAACATCCCAGCTTTGCCAACCCCATTACTCGAGGCGACGCTTCCACCAGTCCACTATCGGTCTGTTGCGCCAGAGCATGAACGGAGAATTTTGCGCACATCTGGTCTAATAGAGGATAAATATAAGAGATGAAGTCCGGTTTTACTGACTTTGTGCGTATTTTCATTCTTTTTTACTTACAGTTAAATATTCCCTTTATTTATGGAACTCCGTCAAGGTATAATATCTTTCAAGGCGCTGCATATTCTGGCTCAGCTCAACGTCAGAGAAATAAGTAAGTGATCTTTCTCTCAGTCCGTAATGCATTGAAGACCTCCTTTTCTTCTTATTGTTTTTCTTTACGTTATCGCCTATATGCTAGTTGATTGCATTTGAATTAGGCTATGGATAATTAGTAATTAGACTTTTCAGCACATTTTGAACCTTCACATGCCTTATGTCACTAAAATGTTCAAAGCATCATAGTTAGACCTCGTGTGATTATTTGTCTTGTGACCATACCTGACTTTTGACATTTGTCTCTAGAAACTGGTGTGCATATGTCGTACACAAGAACGTAACATGTGCTGTGCTTGGAGCGACGGAGAGCGTTATGGAGCCAGAGCTTGCTCCATGCCCGATAAACCAACCTGACTGCGCGCAACGTGTGATGTAAGTGTCTCGAGAGAGAAAGCCACAGAGAACAGGGTGGGAATTTGGAGAACTCTGCATCTATATTTATTGGTCAGGGGGGGCAGTGGTGCAGATGTTTTGGTGGAGGCTTGTGAATGATGCTCCTGTAAAACTCTTGAGCTTGTTTGTTTTGTGAGTCGTATCTAAATTAAATATCTTTCAATTTGTTAGTAGATTGTCAAATGTCTTTACACTTTCAACTGATAATTATGCAATCAGTAGAACTTTTGGGGCACGATATAAGGATGACATGAGATACTTTGATGCATAGATATATTGTCCAGAGTTTTCTAGTGACAGTTCATCTTTTTTCTCATGTCTGATTTGCTCCAATTGGCCTTGAAGGAAAGAAGACTCTTGGCCTTTTCCACCCCTCCTGATCTATGGCAGTGGAGAGATGTACAGATTAGGGCCTTTGTATTGAGGGCCAGTTCCTGAAAGAGATGTGGAGACAGATACTATTGAT
The DNA here is from genome assembly GCA_015244755.2 of Tenualosa ilisha. NCBI lineage: Eukaryota > Metazoa > Chordata > Actinopteri > Clupeiformes > Clupeidae > Tenualosa > Tenualosa ilisha. Next base: position 1,263,810 of record PYXC01000003.1, read on the forward strand.
AGGTCTGATAGATTAGTCTTTAAGTGGTGCTCTGTTAAGGAGACTGCTCTTCTTTATGGGCTATGGAATGTTCTCCCCACTAAGACACAATCCCCATGGCCACAGTAGCATATGTGCCTCTGCATGTTTCTGTTCCCAGCTCATGGGGTCACCTCATGCATAGCCATGGCCACAGGCCACAGAGTTGCTGTCATCACTCTCTAGACTTTCCTTCGAAAGGAGTAGTACTGAAAACTGTGGGCTGTTTCACGTGACTCTGATTCTGGCCGGCAGTATGTATTGCATACATTTAGAGAGAGGGAAAGTGAGAGAGACATACCCATCAGCATTGGGTCATCCAGTGAAGCTGCCGTCCAGATGTCTGGCATGGGCTGGATTAAATCATAATGAGTTATGAGGATCATAATTATGTCACTGGGCTCTCCAATCCTGGTGTTTGGATTTCTGCATCATTTGAAAGAGGAGACATGAACACATCTGCAAAAAGACGGTCCGGTCATGTTCCCAGTTCTGCCGAACATTTCCTATGTGCCTCTGTGGAGCGCAGTCTGCCCACGCTTCTTCCCTTGACCTGATTAGCAGCCTGGCAGTAGTCTTGAACCTAGCTACTGTTTGATCCTCTACTGTCATACAATCCCATTGTTGGTGCAGTTTCATTAACATATGTAATAGTTTCATTTCAATTTCAGTATTTTCACCCTTATTTCTTTAAAAAAAAAGAAAAATTTTGAGTCATTGAGTGTCATCCAAGGCTAAACAAAAAACGTGCTTCAAAACTGGATTGCTTGTCACTGTGTGTTCAGATATCGCACTCACCTGCGGCCCATGTATAAGGTTGGCTTTAAGGAGGTGACTGAGCTGGAGTGGCGGTGTTGTCCAGGCTACCAGGGCTATGACTGCATGGAGCTCAAGGACGTCCCACCCTCACCTAAAGAAGTGCACTCAAGCCAAGCACACATCTCTCAACAGGAGCAGAGCATGCTGGGTATGAAAATGTTCAATAATAAAAGTGTTTAATTAACAGCATAGTGTATAAAAATGCATTTACATGGGGAGCAATCTAATTTCTCATCACTTGACCCCACAATTCATTACATTTACGATTTGTACATTTGTGCATTAGTACGAAAATGACATTGATCCTGGCATGTTTTGAGCTTGTGTGTGTATGTGAGTTTGAATGTGAATTATTGTCTATGATGCCTTTCTCCTTCCTGTCCTGTCCTCAGGCCCCGAGAAGTTGGAGGCTCTGGCTAGAGAGGAGTTGGGCCAGGTGGAGACTTTCCCTTCCTGGGGAGACTCATCTCAGCGGGGGCCTCAGCCTAGTCACCCGTGGCTGCAGGGAGGAGCGGGCAGCGGTGGGCAAGGGGTGCCCACTGACCACCGGCGGGTGCGGCAGCTGGAGGAAGAGGTGCAACGTCTCTCTCAGAGCCTGTTGGACCTGCAGGCGGCCATGACGGGCATGAACGCCAACCTGCGGCAGGACCTGCAGGAGGATGCCACCAAGATCTTCCTGAGCATGATGGGTACTGTGCGGCAGCCTGCCAGTGCTCTGGGAGCGGGCACAGAAAGCGTCATCCTGCCAGCCATCACCCCAGACCCGCTCGCCATGTCCGGGACAGAGCAGCTACAGACTCAGGTCAGTGAGCTCTCAGACACACTCACTGCCAATACACTGGCCATCAAGGAGCTGCAGGAGCAAGTCAGACAAGCCAAGGAAGATGGACAGCTGCGCCCGCCAACCGACTCGGACCCGGCTGCACGAGAACCTTCCCCCATCTCCAACTCAGCCAATCAGTGTTGTCTGAAAGACTACGTGGACAGCCAGATCTCGGCTCTTCGCGCCGAGCTGATGGAGGGCATGGAGATCAAGATGAGCGACCTGAAGAACTCGTGTGAGTACAAGCTGATGTCAGTGAGCGAGCAGTGCGAGGAGCAGGAGAGTTCCTACCTCAGCCTGGCCGAGCTGCTCGACTCCAAGGAGGCCGACCTCCGCAAGGAGATCCAGGAGCTCCGCGCCTCGCTTGGCACCAGTGGCGGCTCAGGCACGGCATCCCCTCCTCGGGCAAACGCGGTCGAGAACGATGCGCTGGACGCCCAGCTCACTGAGTTAGAGAAGGCCCAGCGGAAGCTGATGGCCGCCCAGGAACATCAGAACAGCACCCTGAGGCGGCTGGAGGAGAGCGGGGCGGAGCTGGAGGCCAGGGTGGGGCTGGCGGAGAGGAGTGCGGAGGTGCACTACCTCTTCCTGGAGGAGAAGCTGCGGCGGGAGAGGCAGGAGGAGGTCCTGGGGAACAGCTCAGCTCTTCTGGAGCTGAGGAGGGAGCTCACTGACCATCGACACCTCATCCGCAGCCTGGAGGAAGCGCTGAACTCCACCGCAAACTCCAAACAAGCACTGGCGTGTTGCGCTAAGGTGCACATTCTTACGCAGCAGGTTGAAGGCCTGGGGAGCACCGTCTCTGCGCTCAACGACTCCATTTCCCAGCATGCCGAGGAGCTAGAGTACTTGAGCGCCAGCTGCAGACCCGCAGGTAGCACTGCACCGACAGAGGCTCCACGGTCCAGGGAGGAGCTGGAGCAGAGGCTGACCACACTGGAGGACGCTTGGTCAGGGGTGGACGGCCGGGTGTCCGGCGTGGAGGGGGTGTGTGGGAAACTGGAGCCGCTGTCCAGCAGCCTGAGCCGGATCAAAGACGGCCTCAACAAGCACGTCACAGGACTGTGGACCTGCGTCAAGCAGATGAACGGCACGCTGCGCTCACACACACGAGACCTCCATGCCCTCTACAAGCACACACACGCGCTGCAGAACATCTGGGAGCAGACAACCAACACACCTGTACACTCAGGTGAGTTGTTTTTGCCCATGTCTCCTGTTCTTTAGATTTATCATTGAAAACTAATCAATTCCGTCCCCTTTACCTGAAGATCAAGTCCATGTCCAGTCCTTCCTCTCTCTCTCTCTCTCTGTGTGTGTGTGTGTGTGTGTGTGTGTGTGTGTGTGTGTGTGTGTGTGTGTGTGTGTGTGTGTGCACGTGTGTGTCTGGACCAGCAGACATTCTCATTAGTGCTGTTTTACCAGTCGCAGCTGTGTCCCATCTGTTAGTTGCTAACTCAAGTCAAGGCCCCACTGCTGGTCTCTTAGTCACCCAGAAAGGATACTGTTAGGATTTCCTCTCTAACTGTTTAGGGGTGGAAAGGTGGGCATGTGTGTGTGTGTGTGTGTGTGTGTGTGTGTGTGTGTGTGTGTGTGTGTGTGTGTGTGTGTGTGGTTGTGTGTGTTTATGTATGTATGTGTGTATGTGTGTGTGTGTGTCTGTGTCTGTGTCTGTGTCTGTGTAAGTGCATCTTGTTCCTTGTTCGCTGTGGTCTTTGATTGGAGCCACATGTAAGCTTGTTTGAAAAGACTATTGTTCAATCAGTAATGCCTCAGTGTGTGCTTTGCATCTACCTTCTGTCCTTCTTTGGTTATGTGCTTGTGTGTGTTTGTGTTTTATGTGTTTACACAAGTTACTTATGTTTATATATTTGCCTGTGTTTGTGTGTGTGTGTTTGTGAGTTTGTGTGTGCGTGTGTGTGCGTGTATGTATGCCCGTGTGCATGTGAACATATGTGTATCTGCAGCTGGTATTCATTGTTAAAATGAGCTTGTCTTTGGTGATGGCTTCTCCCCACACAAATCCCTTTG
>PYXC01000003.1:1270000-1487500 GCA_015244755.2 Tenualosa ilisha
TTTCAGCTTTCGTTCAACTCGGGAGCGCCTGGACCTGCCAATATAACATTTCTATTCATTATCATTTTAGTCAGACAGAGTGTGGTGATCAAACTTCCATGGGCAATAGATTTCTCATCATACTTGGCAACTTTGTTTAAATATTGTGTTGAATGTTCAAAGATGTGTCAAACCAAATTCATGCACATTTGTACTGTGTGAGTGTGAGTGTGTGTGTGTGTTCCCCTACCCCCTACCCTATTTTTTTGTTAACCAAAACCAAAAGCTCAGTCCAGATGTTAATCAATAGACCATTTGTTTAACACAGTGGGTAAATCAAGTCAGTTTTACGTCATGTTTGTTCTGTAGAAGCATTTTGCTCTTCTCTCCAGATTTCATAGAATTCTGCAATTCCTGGTCGAGCTGAGAGTTAGCTGTGCTAACTCAGCCTCGGAGGGGGCACCGCCAGGCATTATGGGTCAGCAGCAATGACCGCAGGGCTTGGGGGCACAGGTCGGGTTGGGATCTGTAGTTTGAGTGTAAATGTCAGGGTGCATGTGAACAGATGGAGGGTCAGGCAGAGGAACACCTGCAGCTGTCAGTCGGTTTTATGAGCCGTGGTGACTCCTCCTCTGGTCATCACCTCACACACCCATCTCTCCCCTCCTTGCCCTGCCCTGCCTCGCTCACTCCTCCCCTCACTCTCTCTCTTCTACTTTTCATTTTCACTTCACCAGTTTACCACACATTGTGGTAGGAGCCATGGAACTGATATGATATGATAGAATATGACTGTTGCCCCATGATATGTATGATTGTTAATCCTCTTTTGTTAGTTGCTTTGGATGAGGCGTCTGCCAAATGCATAAATGTAAGTGATGTGATATGACTCTGAAAGTCCAGAGCTGATCACCACTTGTGTGATTTCAACACTGGACATTGGACACTGAACTGTTTGGTGGAGATGAGTGTTGATTTGAATGGACACTGAACTGTTGGTGGAGATGAGTGTTGATTTGAACGGACACTGAACTGCTTGGTGGAGATGAGTGTTGACGGCTAATATGAGTGCATGAAATAAGATGGCTAAGATGGCTGACGTGAGTGAAATGTGTGTGTGAAATCCACTGGGTGTTCCTGTGTCCCTCAGATCACGAGGACGCCGGTGTCTCTACTGTGACGGGCTCCACCGTGCCGCTGGCTCCTGTGATGGAGACGGGGGAGGCTGGGCCCCCAGGCACTAAACTTGCCTCACGCCCCCCTCATGGTGCCAATGGCAGCATGACCCCTATCAAAGGCTATGCTGGAGCACCCGGTGGGTACACTCTCCATTGAAGATTTCAGCATTTACTGTAGATTTTGGACTTAGCGGCTGATAGGGTAGAGCCAAGAGAATGTTCTGGTTAAGCAGCACAGAACCCCCTCATCCTTTAAACGTTCTTTCTTTGTAGACTCCAACTGTATACTAGAGATGTCTGTGTTTGTGTTGTAATGAAAGTGTTCTTGGCTGTGTAACTTCTTTAGGTTACCCTCCTTTGACTCCTGTCAGCCACCGCTATGAGCGTCCCTCAGGTTAATACATTTTGTAAACCTTTTCTTACTTAACATATCTGAACGTTACACAATTATGTGTAGAAATATTTTGCACTGCTCTAACATGCATCCCTGCTTTCCACTGTCTGTCTCGTAGAAGATCCAGTCAAACTGAAGACCTCTCAAGCTGTGCTGAATCTAGGTAGGAGTTTAACTCTTTGGCCAGTGCTGACGGGACAGCTGTAAACAGCGGATTACAAAATGTATTATTTGTCTGTCTGTGTGTGTGTGTGTGTGTGTGTGTGTGTGTGTGTGTGCGTGCGTGCGATCATGTGTGTTCTTCTTCAGATGAACGGCTGTCATTTGACCCCGTCTCTTTCTCGGCTGGCCTGACCCTTCTGCCATTCCCTGGGGCAATGGGCATCATTCGCTTCAACAAGATATTCATCAATGATGGGGGCCATTATGACCCAAACACAGGTACTGACTCCAAGAATGCCTCACAAACACCCAGACCTTTAAAACTCTTTAAAACACCTTCCATTTTCCATCCAGCACTGAGTGCACACATCAGGTTTGTTGTGCATATTTTATTGTAATTCAGAGTGTGTGTGTGTGTGTGTGCGTTTGTGTTTGTGTTTGTGTGTGTGTGTGTGTGGTGTGTGTTTGTGTTGTGTTTGTGTTTGTGTTTGTGTGTGTGTTTGTGTGGTCTAGGTGTATTCACTGTACCTGTAGAGGGGCGGTATCTGCTCAGTGCTGTAGTGACAGCTGAGCGGACGGAACGAGTAGAGGCAGTGCTGTCAGTGTCCAATCGCAATGTGCAGAGGCTGAACACGTCGTCTCCTGGAGGTGTGGCCACAGACAGCTGCTTATGTGGTAGCTCCACCTCCCTCACCCTAGTTCTGGATCTGAAGAGAGGTGATAGGGTGGGGCTGGTGATGACATCAGGCAAACTAGCTATCTCAGCATCCAGTGAGATTGTCTCCTCCTTCAGTGCTGTGCTGCTTTATCCAACACCAGTGAATAGATGATGGACACCCGCAGTAAACTTTCACATCTGTGTGATATTATCTCAACAGTACATCCAAAACCACCACGAATCCAGAGACTAAGGAAAACCAATGTATGCCACATCTGACTTGTAAATCTGTCCATCTAACCAAAAATACACCTAAAATGAAATATAACTTTAATGGACATTACATACCACACACTCCAAATCATTTGCTTTAAATACTTGATTGTTGATGTTAATATATTGTTTTAGTCAGAGAAAAGGGATGTATTTCTCTGTTTATGTCACTTAAATTGGCTTTGTGTCTCCGTAGTACTTTTATTTTGCGAATTCAAAAGATGTTGTCTAATCTGACAAGTGATATTTTTTTTTAGATGAATTATTAATAAAATCTGATTTTATCTGACCAAATGAACCCAAAGGAGCCTGTATAATCTATATATTCAGTCAGATGGCAGCTGTTCTTTTTCAGTGTCTGTGTGAGTGATGATGGGTAATTGCTTGAGAGACTTTTTTGGCCCATAGGGTCAAACTGACCAAAGATCTGCAGTTCAAAACATCATAGGCAAGAGCATCTTTGTATCTTGCTGATGCCACAAGTTAGCAATATGTATGACTGTAATATATTTATGATTACCAGGACCAGATAATGATTATTACAGATATAACACCACTTGCAAATACATACCGCAATTATATGGTCATGGATGCTGGAGCTGAGATGCAGAATTCTAACTGACTGCCGTAAAAATATCAGTCAGTCACGGTGTAGCCTAAAGCGATTCTGAAGCCATTCGAGTTGGCACATTTAGCAAAGTTGGATGATAGAGGAGGAAAAATATGCAATAGAGAGAAGAAAATCTTTATTGTTTTATTTTCTCTGTGTATTATTAACTAAGCTACAAAGCTAAGCAGCTAAACAAAAGCAGATAGTGGGTTCAACAAAACGCTGACATCTAGGAGAGCATGCAGCATCCAGCATCCCTAGTATCCTGTGAAATAGCAAACAGTAAACCTGTGACTTAAGGTTAACAGATAATTGAAGTTAATTCATCTCTGTTAAGTTAACATTTGCTAAGAAAGTAAGTCTAATTAATAGTAAATATCTGGTAGCCTACTTTATAGTAGGCTATGTCTCTCTGAGAACAAATGCCCTTAACAGGAGGCCCAACCTTGAAGAATGCACTTTGAAGTCGCTGTCTCAGGGACTGCAATGGAGAATTTCTCCGGTCGCGAAACTTGGACTTTGAGGCTGACACAGAATGTTTGTCATTTCCATTCACAACATATTTCATATCGTCAGAAGCAGGTGACCTCGAAGGAGGGCTGGATCGATCCGCGTCTCCAGACAGAGGGGACGGCACCCGAACAAATCGGTCGGCAGTCCTCTCGGGGTTTTTGTATGGATGGACTCCAGAGGTCAAATTCCTGTCCTCGCGAATAAGATTTTCACATCTCGGATGTACAGCGAATGGGAATGAGTCTGCGCTCCCAGGCGAAGGCTGGTTCCAGCTACGCTCTGATCCATCACTAAGATCAGATGCCCTAGTGACTCTTTGGCCAGGAGACATAGGAGAGGTCCTCCCACATTCAGCAGCGGTCACATAATTTCTAAATATTGTCGAGGTAAAGATAAGTATGGACTCTCTAACAACATTCCCAACGATTGCTTCTGCTGTTGATTGTATCTCAGTTAGAATATCAGGCTGAACAACGTTTACCTCGTCCATAGACTCTGAAAATGCAGCCAAAAGGGCCTTAAGTTATTAAGACACCCTCTCAATAACTTGTGTCCAAATCAGCTTAGGTTTGGGGTGTACAGACAAGCCGAGCAAAAGAACTAAATTATATGTAGAACGTTCTCAGATTTGTCATAAAGGCATGATGGAAGTCTGGTACTTCTACATAGAATCTTTAATATCTGGTTACTAACTCCTGTTTTCTAGAGAATAACTTTCTTTATGAGAGCAGTGTTACAAACAAGCAAAGATTCTAGAGCGTAGCTAAGAAGGTCAAGACTGAATGTAAAACGTCAGCATTCTTTCAGTGTATTGCTGGTAAAGTTGACCTCTTACTGGATATTAAAGTTGACGTGATTATGTTCACTTATACACTTATACTAATAATGTTTACAAATACATGATATAACATGAAATCTACTGCAGTTTTTAAGTTTTAAACAAAAAGTGAGCGGAAAGTGGAATAGTGTTTTTTTTTTTCCTTTTTACTAACAAAATGTACAGGCAATGAAAACACACAAGTCAAAATACATTCAAACAAAACAGGCATATTCTGTAAAGGAGAAAGGCATTTAGAAGAGCTCAAGTACAAGTGGATCTAAGTAAACAACAGGAAGGTCTAGATCACTGTTCAGTTGAACATAAGAACTGTAACCTAACCTTTGTTTTCTTTCAAAGGCTACAGAGAAATATAGGCTTACTGGAATCACATGCATCTTTTAAAATACAGATGCATCTAATGACACTAGTAGTGCTGCATTGAAAATCTCAATACTCCAACTCAAGAAATATCAGTATTTCCCATACATGAAATTACTAGTGAAAAAAGTGTGACTGATCGTGCTTTCCTAAGCAAAGCTCCAAGGGCTCTGCATAGCAGGTCAGAGGGGAGAGGGTATCAGGGTGTGAGGGAGAAGCTGTCAGTCTTCAGTGCAATAAACCCAGCCATAGTGCACTTCATCAACACACACTGAAATGCTGTTAACCCAGTGCATGCAGCACACACACAAACATGAAACACAGACACACAGTGGTCAGAGAGCTGGTTCATGTCCCTCAGACGGTGCATCTGTGCCCTGAGTATCACTTCCAACAGTAAGGCGCAAAAAGCAGCAACTCCTACTCCTCTGCCAGTGTATGACAGAAGACCTAAACATTAACCCGACAACACATCAGAACCATCCACCTAACAATGAATTCCTTCTCTCCTAAGATGGCATGCAGTCAAATTAGCAGCAGCAGCACAGAATCTGCTTCAAAGTGTCCCTGCAGGTGACAAACTGATGTGCATTTAAGTGTCCTAAATGTTTTGAAATATTTATATTTATATATATATATATATATATATTTAAATAAGCTTTTTATTGAAAGTGCCCTTTTTCTGACACAGCCAGCAGGTCAGTTCCTCTGGTTCAGGACCGGCCTGATTCAGATGGGCTGTATAATGCCATGCGATGCGTGGTTACATCAAATCCTCCAGACAGACTGCTGCTACTGGTTGTCTCCAGAAACAGAAGGAGCTGTATTCCGGATAAGGGAAGGCAGACGTCTCCTCTTTGCTTAGCAGTGGAAACACATGATCCACAAGTTCACTGAGTCGGCTGTACCTGCAAGACAACAGAATGCATGAAGGGTAATAGGCAAATACACATCACACCAATTTGCTAATTGACAACTATGCTATGCTATGCTAATTATGCTTTTGCAAGAAGTGAACAGCCATGGCTTATTGACTTGTGTCTACTTACGATGTTTTATTGCTTTTGCTCTGCTCCTGGCTGAGTTCTCCTTTAGGGTTGACGGTGAAAATGCGACAGACAGGCACCATGACATGTTTATAGGCAAACACATCCTAAGACAAACAAACACATAGGAGGCAGAGGAATCAGTTGACCCGTGGAGGAATATTGAATCTCATTGGCAATCCAGCCACTAAGACCCTGGACTGACATCCTGTAGACTGAGTGTATGAATGAGTGTGTGAGTGAGCAAATGTGTGAATGAGTGAGTGAATGAGTGTGTGAATTAGAGAATGTGTGAATGAGTGTGTGATTTAGCGACTGTGTGAAGGAGTGAGTGAATGAAAGAATGTGCGTGTGAAAGAGTTGCTGCTGAGGCTCACATTAGCTCTGTTTCCAAAAGCTGCATAAAAAGGCTGTGTGTCAGGAGGGAAGAGGTTTTTGATGTCTGTCAGGCATTCAATCTTGAACTTCTCTGGCTTCTTCTCAATCACCTCCCTGAGAAAGCAAACACACAGAATCATCAGCAAGTGTGGGACGCAGCATGTAGAGATATATGTGTGTTGTTTTGATGTGTGTGTATATATGTGTGTGTGTGGTGTGTGTGTGTGTGTGTGTGGTGTGTGTGTGTGTTCACAGACCTGTGAAATGCTGAGAAGAGACTGCTGGGTGAGAGCATGAGAGGGCCGCGTGGCAAGATGGTGCCTTGGTCGTTTACCCAGTGCAGGTAGCCCCTAGTCATGCCTGCCATGCCAATGGCCCGCGCTGAGCAGTACAGGAACTTATAGCTATTCCTGCAACAGAAAGCACGCACACACACACACACATGCTCAATAAGATATGGAAGTCATCAGGCTGGGTGGTGTGATATCTACACGCTGTATCACAAACTACATTTAAATTGTGCTTCATGTGATTCATTCCACAGTTTGATGGCTCTGCAGTTGGGTGCAGTTGCTGTTCCATATCCATGGTATCTCCAGAACTGACTAGCACTCATTTGATACAGTATACACAAGGCAATACTCACAATGCCAATCTCCCAAATGTTTTCTTTTAGATGTGGAAACAAATGAATGCTATATGGGTCTTGAAGATGAGGGGATGAATGTGGTCAATGTGTGTGGAAGGCAGGCTTACTGGTGTATGGTGTGGTAGAGCTTTGCAATGCCCTGGTGGGTCCAGTCTTTGCCCAGCTGAGGAAGAATCTGTCCAAACACATCTGACCTGTACGGGATGGAAAGAGAACATTGTTGTTGGCATACAGAACACTTCTAGGATTGTTCTGCTTTTCCTTTAACAACAGACGACTCATTTACTTGGTAATGGTTCCATCGATGTCAGAAATGACAATCTTGTCATCCCAGTTCCACAAGTAGATGGTGCCCTCGCAGCGGCACGTGCCCTGGTACTGAGTGGTGATGCTGAAGGTCACGTCATTGGGGCCCTCTCTGAGCTTCAGACTGGCCTGGCAAACACAAAACAGTCCAGAGGTGAGGTCTACAAGAGCAGCGAGAGGAGCACACAACCTCTACTGAACAAAGCTGTCTTACTATCTGGTCTGAGGACAAGCGGAGAGACTTCTTGTAGGAGTGTGTGTTGATGTGGCCCTCAGCTGGCGGGCGCTCAGGAATGGACATTGGATTGAGCTCTGCCTCCTCTTCACTGGATATGTCCATAACATTCTGTCTGGACATGTCCACAACCTTCTGCCTGGATATGTCCACAACATTCTGTCTGTGCATATGGAAAAGAAAACCTTAGCTGCTATTATACATACTTACTTTGGTGCCAACAACACAATGGAAGAACTCCAGGGAATAGGAGACTTCAAAAATACAATCATGCAGGTTTATACAGACACCTCTGTACTTTAAGTCACAGCTTTGTCCTAAATACTTGGAGATAACAGGGCAAAACCATCACAAATACACTGACTCCATACTGCCCATCTCCACCAGGGTGTACTATTTTGAATGTTTTGGACCATTCTAGAGACTCACTGGGGGCCGGGGCTGGGGCTGTCTTTGGAAAGGACAGGGTCTCCTCTGCTGGGCGTCTCAGATGTCTCCGATTTAGATTCCGACTGAAGAAGAAGACAGGAATATGAGTGGCCAATGCGAGTCAGCATGTTTGGGGTGACTGGGAATATAAGTGAGTGGTGGTGTAGTGTGAAAAGTAGTCTAGACTGACCTGTTTGAAACTCTTCCTCCAGAACCACCAGCGCCCAGACTTCTTAGGCATCCTCTCCTTCACCCATGCATCTTCTGTGGCCTAAAGCACACAAACGCACACACTCACAAACAGCCATAAAGGCAACCAACAGACTTCATAAGCCCTTATGAGAAATACAGAGATTTCATACAGCTCAGTGGGATTAGCCTGATATATGCAGCACATCAGTCAGTGCCGGTCCAGGGCAGCCTCACCTTGGGCAAGCTCTTCTGAAAGGCCTGCAAGCTGAGGACCATGGGAGCTGCTAGGGTCCAGTTGTAATATCTGAGGTTGATAACAAAACAGATGCAAAGATGATGCATTTGTCAGATATGTGGACTGATGCTTACTATTGCCAAAATAGAGCACTGTGCAGAGTTGTATTTGTCTTGATACAATTGCAATGTCCCTTCGGTCAGAGAACTGTTTTAGACAGGACATCTGCAGAGTACTAAATGCTGATGTTCACATAACATGCACCATCAACATACACCTTACCTGTTGTCTATTCGCACTACCAGGTTGGGGTTGTCAATGATGGCTGGGTTTTCAGCAAACTCATGATAGGTGATAATGTGCTCCATGAACTTCTCTATGAAGGACAGGAATGAAAGAGTGAGGAGTCCAGACATGGCTGTAAACACATTGCAATACACACAGTGTATTAAACTGTCAATGTGGGTCTGAGTGGGTGTTTCCTATGGGTGTCCACTGCCTACCTTTGTTGATCTGGGCGTCATCCCCAAGGCCCCCGCAGAGTGACAGGGAGACGTGGGGCAGGTCGCAGGCGGAGTCAGAGAGGCACTCGGTGCCGCTGTCTGCCGCTGCACTGCCCACTGACTGGGGTGACTGGGAGCCTGAGCGCCGGCCCACCTCCACCCAGTGCTGAGTAGTAGAGTCACATTCACTGGTAACACAGCATAGCACAGGACACACAACTTAGAACAAAAACTCTCACAGGATGCTTGAAAAACACCTCACTTTGGAATTACACTATCATGTGTACTTTTTAGGGAAGTAGCGTGCCATCACGTCGGGCTCCAGAGCAGTGATGTCATCCAGGTAAATGTCTTCTGGACCTTGATGCTGACTCCTCTTCCTCACAACTAGCACAAGAGAATCATAGTCATGAATGCGTCAAGTTTGTGGGCAAATACAAGTGCTCATTTCAAGGTGAATCAAAGGTGGAGTACCTTTCCTCTTGCAGATGATGTCTGTTTCGCCATTAGATTTGACATCTGGGAGACCCTCTGTCATGTTGCCCAGCAGACGGGCAGCGGCAGGGGGCACTGCTGACCCATAACCATGACTGCCTGAGGAGTCTGACGGCCGTCTTGAGTAAAGTGCCTTTGGGGCAGAAGCCTCTGCTTTTGAGGAAGTCCCCTCTGTCTTCAGTGGAGGTGCGTCTGACTTCAGGCTGCGTGGTTCTGGCTTGACAATGGGACACACAGGATCAGGGGTGGAGGCTGCCATGGCACTGGAGCTCAGAATGACCCGGAAGTGTGTCGTCTCCGAGGGGGTGATGGTGACCGTCTTCAGTGACTCAGACCTGTCTCTGCGGCTCACCTATGATGGGGTTTCATAACCAGATGCTCAACCGGGTGATACAGTGTACAGTGTCCTAATTCTCAAAATATCTTAATGATCTCGTAAACCACACATTCTTTTAGAAACACATTGTACAGGTTAGGAGACTGTACATAACACATACAAAAAGACTGTGAGCTGTTGTGGAACAGTTGATTTAGATTATTAAATTGGACCGGATAATTTTTGTGCTGTATTTTTAAATGGTCCAGAAGAGGTAGTGAGAGGACAGTGCAATCAGTCAAATTCCAATCATGATTACAATTACTGCTCCCAACAATCTCAAAAATAACATAATTGGGAAGAAACTGTTATTTTGTCACATTCCATTTTGCAAGTAGGCCTAGATTATAAGGCTTTCACTCTGGTTTGTTTACTAAATGACTCAAAATTAAATCTTTTTAAAATTATGAAATTAAATTAAATCTACTTTCTTAAAATTAAATTAAATGATTTTGAAACCAAACCCAATGCACATGTAATATTTTAATTCATTCAGACTTCTCTGGGTGATTAATGACACAGATGGTGTGTGGTATGTGACAATCTCAGAACGCAATGTATTCCTTACTCATTCTGTTATCTTATTGAAGAGGTTTCTCTGCATCCAGTCAGCAGCACTAGCTACCACTGATGCTGGTACAGGTAGAAATTCTAAATCATTTTCTATTAGACTATGCTATGTGTCTGTGCTCTCATTGCCTTGTCTATAGCTATATGTATGCTATAGTTCATTGTTCTTACCCTGGTGGACTCTGGAAACTCGCCCCATGCCCACTGCATATGCGTCTCTGTTCTGCACATGCTCTCTGGAGACCTGATTATCAGCTCCGAGTCACTCTTAGGACTGCTGGGTTGGGACCTGCTGTGGGGGAGGTGAGGAGAGACATCAGGCACACATGTCAAGAGATCCAATACCAGCTTTAAGAAAGATCCACTACTGGTCTTCTTAGAGGAGATCCACGACTAGTATTCTTAGACATCACCAGTGGCAGCTTACAAAAAAGAAACTGTCATTACAAACATTGAATTACTGATGCTGTTACAGTAAGAACAATTTAAAAATCACCTTAATGTTTAAAAATTGAAAGTAAAACATCATTATGTGACTGAAACATGTCAAAGAGTCACCACACACAATCCCACCAACAACAGCACATGGTGGGGATGTTTCAGAATCTGCCATTTACTAAATGACAATTTCCACTGGTCCATAAAACTGACAGTGGGAGGTCAGGGTCCCCCACCAGTCTGAGGGCATCCAGTCGCTGTTTGACAGAGGGTAGCTAGCCTTAGAGACCAGTGCAGGGTGCCTGTGTTCCACAGCCGATTCCTTTACTGCAGACAAGGCTGAGGGTCTGGGAACAGGACACACAACAAAATACATTTACACTTGCAGATATACCCTAAACCAGACTGCATAGCTCAGTTCTGTACTCGCCTGGACTCCAACCTGCAACTCAAAGCACCACAGAATGGAGTTATTCATGTAACGCCAATCTCTGAAGGTCTCGGGAAAGTGGTTTGCCAATGTACATACAGCACAGCACAGTTATCGAGCAGCTGGCTATGTCATACTCACCCCCCCTCACTGCCATTTGGATAATGGCAAAAACAAAACTTATAACAGGTGCATGAGCTAAAAGCCAAGGGTGTTTGTTTCACTTACAAGCAGGTCTGCTAAGACAGTGGGAAGGAGGTTTACCCATGGACACAGCATGGCTACTGACCAGCTGGCTACCATTACACCGACAGACTGAGCAAATATTGATGAGAACACAAACAGGCTCCATGAGGGCATGGGCAAGCACATTTGATCACTGACTGATTTGTGGTATAATGTACCTGTAAGCATGTTTCTGTTTGGAATATACTTTTGTCTTGTTGGACTTTCTCAAGCTCTTATGGATTTAGCTGCATCTAGCGTATCCACTGACTAATTGATACATCTGAATATGACTGAATATTCATTTACCACTTGGCACCATGTATGGGTTTATTGCGGTGTCTGTCTGTGTGTCTGTCTGTCTTTCTTTCTTACCGGCTGGTATGTATGTGGTTATCATCCTCAGAGCTCTTGTCTTTGTCCATCTCAGCATCACTGTTGGTGTCTGCAGTAGTCTCTTCCTTACGTAGGTCCACTTTCTGCTTTTTCCTCCTCTTTCTCCTCTTCTTCACCCCTGAGCTGCCAGTCCCCTCCTCTGTTGGCCCTCCCTCAACATGGGACTCACGGCCCCAGAAGCCTGGATCCTCAGTTGGGATGGGTGAGGTGACAAGATGGGCAGGAATGCTTTCCTGTACAGAACAACATTACAGCCTCAGTAACAATTTACTACTGATCTGATTTTTCCTGATATAGGGGCCGATCCAAAGACCTGATGGGTGAATCCCTACCTGTTACTAATGTATGTATTACTAACACTTTGATTACTATTACTACATTATAACTGACTGTGTTCTGTGTACTCTAGAGCAGCACACATGTGTTGTCTCTAATGTCAAAAGATTATCATATCGTTATCATGTCAGATCTGATGACACAGTAACACATCTGAGGTAATCAGAAGGTAAAGTAAAACCTTTCAGGCAATCCTACTTTCTGACATGACTCTTGCATATGTAGTGGTAACAAAGAGATTAAAGGCTCTACTGAAGGCACTCACATTGTGCTGCTGTGCCTCCTGCACAAAGAAGGCTTCACCATTGTCACCAAGTTTCATATGCAGGTCCACTGGCTCCCCGTTGACCTCTATGTCCACCTGCAATATGCACAGGCAAGCATCAGACACATGAGGGACAAACTAGAGTGGCAGCTATGTGAGGAGCACACAGTCAAAGACAGATTTTATAGACAGTATATGAAAATCACTGAAGTGTTCTGTACACTTACAAATAATAGCATCAGTAAAGAAATAAAAACACCTATGATTTTACTATCTACATCTCATTAAATAAGTATGGCCAATAAAATATCTTTGGCCAGTTAAAAATTCCTTTCAGCTCTCTCTCTCTCTTCCATCTCTCTCTCTCGCACTCTCACTCCCTTTCCCTCCCTCACTCTCATGCCATTGTTGCTTAGTGAAGCAATCAGCTAGGTCCAGCTGTGCTTGAAGGAACACAAGGACATAAAACAGTGCAATTACATAAAGGCTCATATAATCGGATAAGCTACCATTGTAGTAGCCAACAACTTGACCCATTTCTTACCCATGAAGATGTAAGCACAGATGCCATGGCCTCGGGAGCCACAGGTAATTAGTACTTATTTAACAATCTCAGAAATAGCCTACTTCATGTTATCAGAGAGACAATGAGAGAAGCCAGAAAGGTGATAAATTTCAGTTGCATGTGGTGTTTGAGTCAGGTCACATACCACTTTCTCCCGGGACCGCAACACCCCCAGCTTGCCGAATCGAACGTGGAAGGGGGAGCAGAGGAAGGAGCCATCAGGCTGGCGGACCACCACCACATCTATGCAGCCAGACAGTGTGGCCTGGTTGATGCCCTTGTAAAGCTCCTTGACGGTGACCAGCACCTGCCCAGCCAACTGACCCACGTAGTTCATGGTGTCAGCCTGCCAAACAACATTCAAAAATACAAACACACTAAGTACTGTACACATGAGCAATAAATGGAAAAAAAAATGTTTAAAAAATTGCTTCACGTTATTCATCTCATCCCATAATTCCTAATTAAATACATGCAGTTCTCCCAATTCCTCCTACATGTCCAAAATAGAAAACCAAAGGGAAACCTTGAAAGTGGGGCATTTCACTTAGACTTCAAACATAACAGATTCAAACACAAAAAATGTCTACATCCTTAATCCTAAGCTGCTAGAACATCAAACATAAATGGAGGTCCTTCTAAGAAGTAAAGCTTACAATATAACATGACTCTCACCACAAAGCTGCACAACTTAAACTGTTTGTGGTTCATGTGGAGAACATCCCCCTATCCATCCAGCACTTACATGCCAATGCTGCTTCAATATTTCATCATCAGCCTGAGAAACTCAATTTAAACCGTTTGGCTTCAGATTAGTATTGAAGGAATTGATTTGATTTGGAGGTCTGATGAGATGAGAATCTGGTTGGACTGTAAGTTTCAATCACTTCCCCAAGTCTGACCTGCGACAAAGAGACCCTAACCCAACAGTGTTTCTGTATTCAAGATCAACTCCAAATGAAATTAGCTGTGTGTCTGAACTTGGAGAGGGGAAGGCAGATAACAGCCATTTAATGTTAGAATGGAGGTAACAAAGGTGACTCAACTTGGACCATCATGGCCAGACGACTACCGGTAGTGAATTAGCACGTCTATAGGAAGGAGGTGATCACCTGACCACCACCCTGTCACACCTGAAGCCAGACAAGACCATCAAAGGGTATTTGTAATTAGCCACCTCATTGTTAACTATTAATGACTCCATGGTATATAGGGTAGGGGACCTCAGTTGATCATTGTTCACTCCGACGCCGGTGTTCCCATAGTATCTTTGTATGCTGGGTTACTACCTTTTCTCGGAATAAAGACAGAATTACTGACTTGAGAAGACGTCCTGTTTCCTTACAGTATCAAAAGTAAAAGAAGTGCTCACACTGCTGCTGTGTGTTTACACAGAATACACTTGGAGACTGAAGAGACCTTAAGTATTCAGAAACTTGGTTCATAGGTCTACAAAACAATGAGTCAGGATAAATAAGCAAGCACTACTCATGTCAGTAGTTCAGTATTATGCCCCCAGCTATCCGTAAGCACTGATCTGTTTGTACATGTGCAAGTATAGCTACATGTCCAGAACATTTACACTACTGTCAGAGATTTACCTATCAAATAAACGCTGAAGAATGTCTTGTGTCTTGAGTCAACCAAGTTCCAGTGTTGACAATACACCCTCCAAGGACTTACTCACAGACAGCAACACTTGGTAAACAGGATTATCACACATCGGATTACACTGCACGGGAGCTAGAAGATTCACACCTCCACTGGCCCTAATCAATCTAGACAGTATATTAATCTGTGTTGATAAACTGAACTGAAATCAGTACCCTGGGTGTAAACACTGTACATGTAGCGGAATGTTCCTGATCCATGGTATCTCATGTTAGCCTCATTTTAGCACACATTAGATAACACACATGCAGTTCCATCCTGAGATTAGCCAGACTGCTGAAGAAAAGCACATCTGGTGTGTAAGAAACTGGAATAAGGAAAAGACCAGCATGTCTGAGTTGAGCCCCACCACAAACAGGAGCTTTAAGCTCCTTACCACCAACAATCAGAACAATTTCTCAACTTTTTCAGTTTGGCTACTTCTCCACGCCTAGGACTTTGTTCCGTGTTGAGGCAAGACAAGCTATGTGAAATGACCAACTTAATGACTAGACTACTTTATTTGAACATTCACATCCTGGAGCTGTGCATGCTGCTTTTCTGCAAGTCGGTCTGCAAGCAGAGACTGATTTCCCCACAGCACTCTCCACACACGCACGCACGCACGCACACACACACACACACACACACACACACACACACACATACATACAGTAAATGAAACCACACACTTGCACACCCTGACAAAGCTGAGACATGCTCACCAGAGTCCATGATGGCTTTGAGGAAGAGCAGTGGTCCTGGATCCATCCTCCTCCATCCATGTCAATACCCCCACAACCCCTTGAGCTCAGCTAATCCCTGACTGTCTGCTCACCTGCCTTTCACTCTTTCTGGGTCTGGGTCTTTCTAATCATCTCTTTCCGTTTGTCTGTCAGTCCATCTGTCCTGCTGTCTTTGGTCTGTCTGTGTGTCCTGGTGTGCCACCCCCCACTGTGGTCCGTCTCCCTCCACTGGCCTCCTCCCCTCCATGCTGCTGGCCCCACTCTGGCCGTGCCACGTTCCACCACTCTCCTGACCTAAGCCCACCCCCAGGTCACCCCAGTGGAAAAAGCCTCAAGAAGGGGCTTAAGCCTCTTACATAACCAATCAACCAACCTCCACACTCAAATAGGTAAACATGCTCCACTTGTGGGGTTTTGGCAATCTGATATCGTTCCATCAAGATTCAATTATATCTGGCATGAAAGCACCTGTAATCTGAGACCACACTGTCACTCTTTCTTGCATGTGTCTAGGTCTGGAGAGATGAGTCAGGTAAGCACCCCATTATGTAAACATTTTGTGACTAACAAACAAGTGTAACACTTACATTAATAAGTAAATAGCTGGACAACAGGTGTTTACACTAAACACCAAGCTGCATTGTGCAAAAACATTTCCAAAGATATACATTCAGCCTATACATTCAGTGCAATATCTTGTCTACTCAATTTTACCTTGAGTCTGACTCAATTTTAGCTGAGATTTTAAAAAGAACTTTGCCACCAGCTCCTTTGACCATTATGGCCATTACCACACAGATGGCTAAGCCATGTTACAGTAAGGGAGGACAGGCTGGCAGTGGACCACACATGGGGCAAAAAGGGAAGTGCAGCCCCAGACAGAATGCATCTGTAAGAGCTATTTTCAGCATTTACACCTCTCTTTCTTTGTCATGACTTCACTCCACCCCAAAGCCTGTTCCTGTGGTTACCATATATCTTCTATATGTGATCATTCTCCTCTAGACTCAATTACAGAGTGAGACAGAAAGAGAGAGGACGAGCTTCTGCTGCCTAGAGAAAGATTTTGTAAGAGAACAGAGCAGCAGACCAGCGCAGGTGTCACAGCCCAGTTCTTAACAACTCCTATTGTGAAGTGGAAAAACCCAGACGGCAGCACGCTGTCACACCATGTAAGCCATATCCTGTTCTGGACCACATGTTGTTTTCATACTCTCAGTTCCACAGAGGCCACATATTCTTTCACTCTTCTTGCCTAGACAAACTCTGACGGTTACTGTAAGAACAAACATCATCACGACTAGGCTATCGGTTCCCATCAATGATAACCCTAATATGAAAACGTAAGAGGCATTTCTGTCTCTGAGACACGACTATTAATTTTAGCTGCCAAATTCCTGTTAATGAATTTTATTAGCTATCAAATAACTAACGTAAAATGTTCTTAAATGAGAAAAGTATCCAGATGAACAATGGTGAAATAAAAAGGGCAGACAAGTGTCAGTTTCCGCGAGCCACCATCCTTTCCTGTAGGTCTATATTGAGAATATTATGGAACCTTTAAGCCTTGAAATGGGATTACACACGAAGCAAGTCTGCAGGTAGTCCCGCGGGTCACCGACCGTATGTCATGATCGCGCGATCGGTAACCGACCAGTGGAATCCTCCGGGAGAATCCCATGACCAGATTCATGCAAAGTAAAGTCGGTGTCACGCGTCAAGGCGATTATATACACATAGGAGAGTGAGACCGCAGATGCCAATGCGAAAAATATCATAAGGCAAGGCAAGGGAGTTTATTTATATAGCGCATTTCATACACACCGGCAACTCAACGTGCTTCACAGATGAAAAAAATAAATCAAAGAATTGGAAAACGCAGTGGATAAAAACAAGCAGTAAACCAGACAAACATGTAAAAGACTTAAAAAGCACATAAAACATGTTGTAGAAGAAATAAAATGCAAAATAAAATAAAATGCACACACACACATATATATATAAACACAAAAAGACAGATTATGCCGCAAATGCCATCATAGCAATGTTGAAACTATTCATGGTCTTCTTATCTGACTGCTGCCAATGACGCCAACCAAGCCACACTGCCTGAAAATAACGACAGAATCTTATCAAGGCCAATAAATAAGATACATTTTTAACTTTCTACATAAGTGACGCGACTGTCTTAATGTTAACGCCGATGATCCACTATAGCAAGCGATGCGAACTACGCTACGCAGTAACCCTTTTCATTTCTATGGGACGACTCCGACCGTTTAGTTTGGCAAACTCATTACATGGACCTAATGTCCACACCCATTCACAGGCTAGCTTGCAATCACCTTCAATATAAAATCTCTATGTAAGGACATGAGAGGGGCAACCTGTCGCCAACAACTTGATGGTCTCTTACCTGTACACACCAGAGAAGACAGTTCTTTCATCTAAATTGCTGTTTATGTGAGAGCTCCTCTTTCATTCTTCCAAACAGTAGCCGATTTCTTCTCCGGGCCAGTAACGAGATGCGAAAACAGATTTCTCCGCAGGTGGAATAACAACACCTGCCGGCAGTAACTCGCTCACTGATGATCCCCTACCTCCCTGTCCTAAGAGCCCGAAGAGTGACATGTGACTTCCCTGAGAGGAGGTTCGCGTGATTTAGGGCGCTCCCCTGTAAAGCGCTTAAACAAAAGTAAAACTCACTTAGGCCCATGTTTCAAGTGGTGGGACATGCCGAAAGAAACTGGATATATTTGTTTAAATAAACCTGATGCAGAGACGTTGGAAAAGTTGGAAACGCATAAAGTCTGATTGAACAAAGACAAAATACACGCGACATGACCGACTTCTAATTTAATTAATTCACCAGAAAACTCGTGCGCTGATGCTGAGAAGTAGAAATAAAGTAATCAGAAATTGACTGACCTAGTTGCCTGAGATGTGCCCTAGATACTGGCGTACTGCAGACATTTTTTTCCCAAAGGTTCCCAAAGTCTTGCATCGAGGACTTAGACTGTGCTAGCTCATATTTAGTTCGCCATGTGTTTGTGTCAGTGGGTGCTGTGTTTTGTTGTGGCGGTTGTTGTTGTTGTCGTCGTTGTTATGGAGAGGGGATATGCCATAGGGTTGATGGCAGTGTTTCTCATGCCTCATTGACATATACTATACATTTCTGCCTGTTATGTTCAGGTACCAGGTCATTTATTAGGCTACCTCCGCCAAGGAGGTTGTTTGTGTGTGCAAAATAAGTCGAAAAGTACTCCACGGATTTGGATGAAATTTTCGGACAACGTGAGTATTAGGACAAATACCTAACAGATGATCCGGAACACCGTCTGGAATTTGTATTGCGTCTGTGACCCTATTTTGACTTGGAGGTCTGCGCTCTTCCGAGTCTTTTTCTAGTTTTAATTAATAACTTAATGATTAAGTATCTGACGCCTTGTTAGAAAAATAAATAATACAGAATGTGTGTCCCTCTGCTTGCAGTTTATTTGAGACGAGCCTCATATTCAAAATAGTAATACTGTACTTTTATTCAGAGGATTCCTCAGATCTGTTATTTCACTGCAATCAAGTAAGATATGATAGGCTACACAATAGGCTTCATATCTGCACCTCAGTTTGTGCTAAAACCTACTGTATATACTTGTGTAAAAATCTAGGCACACTGAAGTGATTAATGTCTTTTGAAAAGCAGCCTCTCTTTGCTCAGTAACCTTTTACATTGCTCTTTACCAATATCTGTTAAGGCCATTCAATGAAAAACCACATTCTACTCTCCATCATTGCTTCTCTCTTGTCTCCAAATGAAATCCACCATCAGAAGAGTCTTTTGCCCCTCCAGCAGATGTGATGTTTAATCCTCTGGTGGCTGAGGGGTGGCAGCAGGGGTAGATGCTGGGGTGGTTTCAGTGCTCCCACCAGGGCTCTTCAGAACTGCAGAGTCTGTAAGAGAGGCATATTTTCAGCAGAGCCAAGAGATAGCATTCATATCAGCATAAAATTCTTGAACTTGTCTATAAATACAGTGTCTCTCACTGCAACAGACCGTTTGCTGTTTGTTGTCTGGTGAAAATTGTGTGTTATAAACACATCCTGTCTGTGGTGTCTGCCTTGAGGCCTACCTTTCCTCTTTGTCACCTTCCTGACCGTCTTCTTCTTGTCCTTGGGTCCATCACCAGGTGTGGGTGTAGGGGTAGGGGTTGGTGGGGTGGACGCGGTGTCAGGGACTTCTGGGGTTGGGGTAGGGGTTGGGGGAGTTGGGGTGGTGGGCACAGGGGTCTGTGCTGGTGTTGGGGTGGAGGGCAGAGGGGTCTGTGCTGGTGTTGGGGTGGCTGGTACTGGGGTCTCTGCTGGTGTTGGAGTCGGTGGTGTGGGTGTTTTTGGTGTAGGAGTCTTGGGGGGTTTAGGAGTTGCAGGTTTAGGTGTCATTGGTGGTGGCTGGCCAACTATCACATTGCCTTGAGCGTCGGTCAGATAGGATGTCACGCCCAGATCACCAAGGCTTTCTGTCACTTTCAGCTGGCGAGGAAGAGTAGGAGAGTTTACACCCACACACGCCAGCACACAAGCATCCAGCTTTCATACACTCACCTGGCATCCTTTTCACTGAATAACAGCCAGAGAGAAAGGCAAGGTTGTAATTTTACAATCAGTCCATACGCTAGATGGATTTTTTGATAAGATAGTGTAGACCATAAACATTCTCAAATATTCTTTGATGTCTACTTTAGCCTCTTGCTATTCTTCTCTTTCCCTCTAAGACCTGGTCTGGGATGAATGTTGCTGTCTGTACTGAGTGAACTCTTTGCTCTTCTCAATACTAATACAGTCCAAATTCCTTCTGACTATGAACCTATGCTTTCCGGTCAGTGATTTCTTTCAATGGCAAATACACACTTGGCCTGACAATGTAGTCATCCCAGAGATGGCTAGTCATTTTCTCTCACATGCAGCAGGCACACACACACAGGCATTTATGCATTCTGTAAATGACCAAACTGACACACACACACACACACACAAACACACACACAGACACACACTGAGTGCTGGCCAGCTTTGTTCTAGCCGGAATTGTGGTGAGATGTGGGATTAGTGAAAGTGAAATTTGGTAATCGTATTAATCATGATTGGGATATGAAGCACTGAATCTCAAGCTGGACTTGAGTGCCTTTCAGTGAAAGAGTACGCACTCAAACAAACTATAGCCCCGCACCAAATTTATTACACTATGACTTATATGAATAACTATATACTATAAAATAGTCCTATAATATTATACTGTATTTATATGGTGGTGCTAATGATCATGTAATTTTACCATATTTATATGAACAACTATCTACAGTTCAGGAATTCATGCCACCTTTCAATGGTATTCATCTGAATGTTTTCCAAGAAATTCAAGTGTGTGTTAGATGCCTAAGACTGAAAACTTTCCTTATATAGAATGAATCTGGTGCTTGAGGTTAACTAAATAACATTGGTAGATAAAGCACAAGTGTAAATGTTCATTGGTGTAAATGTCTATTAGGACATTAGGAACTACTTGGAGTGTGAGCTGAAAAGTGAATTCTTATCCTAGGTCAGGTGGTCAGACAGCATCACGGACATCACATGAAGGACCAGGATTTGAAAAGGTGAGGACAGGACGAAAAAATAGGAAAAAAGAACGACTGGTAGGGTGCAGCGAGGTGAGACAAAGAGGGAGATTGCTGCACACGCACACATACACATACACACGCACACACACAGAGAAAGGAAAGTTCCATTTCACAAGAACAGGAGACATTGAATTCACACAGAGAAAAGGTGAGGGAATACGTGCTCCATTTATTAGAAAGAGGTGACAAAAAAGTGATGTCATAGTCTTTATTGTGACATAGCAGGGTATGTCATCGAGGTCTGTGCAGTGATAAAGCATATTATGCCATTATCTCTGTGCACTGAAACAGGAAGTGCCATCCTCACTATTATGCAATAATTTAGAGGGTGACATGATAATCTATGCAGTGTGTGAGTGACAGTGATGTAACTATGGATCTCTATGCAGTGGAAGGAAGTGATGCAACAATGATAGTGCAGGGAGTGTAACGGACGTGGACACACATTGAAACACAAGAAACATTTATAATCCACTGAACAAAACACTTAGAAGAGATTCTCGACTTAAACAGGACACCATGATTCCCCCGGTTAAACATATGGAGGTGACATTCCCCTCACATTTTGAACATCTGCCTTCTTTTCCTCAAACACTTGCACATGCACAGTGGTGCAAAACCCTCTTACAAGCAGCAATAACCGTTCACAAAAACAGGACACACAGTCAAATACATCAGGAACTTGTCTCACTTCAGCTGTCATACTATTCCATCCCAACCCAATTAGTTCAGTTGATATTTAATATACTAATTACTATTTATTATTTTGGATAGTAGCCAGTTAATTATAACATTATTACCAAAAGTAGTTTTGCCATTTTCCATAATTTATGATTATTTCAGGCTAACATTTTATTATCAGACACATTTGAGCAACATTATTCATATCTATTTTGAGCTCCATCTGTAAACCTCTGTCTGTAAACCTTTGCTCTGAGCTGTGAAACCCCAAACCCCTTTAGGCCCGGTCTCTTGCCTTCTACACGACACTAGAAAGAGGGTGAATATAACAGTGCTGGAGTCTAACACTCAGCACTAAGCCTAGCAGCCTACATATGTGCTTCTCTCAACTGTCCACATCTCTGTCACATTTATACATATTTACTTATTTGTCGGGATCCTGTGATTTTACTTCTTTTTGACAGGGGGATTTGCCTCGTCAGGGATGAACACACTTACGGTGAATTCACCACTCTCTGTGCCGTACTTGTTCTTCACCAGGATGCTGTACTTGCCGGAGTCCGCTGTGTTCACCTGGGAGATTGTAAAACTGGCAAACTTGCCCGACTCGAACTTAAGGATGTAGTGGTCGTCAGACACCATCTCTCTCTCGTTCTTCAGCCAGGTGACCTCTGGAACTGGGTCACCTGAGATGTTGCAGGTCAGGTTGAGGGCCTGTGTGAAGAAAAAAGATATACAGAAAGAGCAAGAGCTACAGAAATACAGCGGACAAGATAAAGTTTGAAATTTCACAATGATTTTTAAATTACAGCTCTCTTTCACACACACACACACACACACACACGCGCGTTCACACACACACACACACGCGCGTTCACACACACACACACACACACACACACACACACACACGCACACACTGACCTTGCCCTCCTGGATAGTGACCACATCTGGTAAACCACCTGCAACACGAGCACGATCTACAAAAAGACAGAGAGTAGCAAGATCATTGGATGGATCAATAATCAACTGCACACACTCAAGTGAAAATCATCAGCTTGAAACGTGAACACTCACTTCTCTCTGCAATGGCTGCCGCTCTACATGACCAAAGGGAGGACAGAAAGAGAGAGAGAAAAGGCAGACATACAGTTACAACAGACAACATCTTTCCAACATATGCTTTAAAACAATGTTCAAGCAAACTCTCTAAATAAACAGTCCCCCTTAGATTTTGCAAGGGATTGTTGAGATAATGATCATGGGTGAATTCTCAAAAATCTGAGTAAAGATTTCATTGACTTTGCGTTGTTTTGCTGTTGTTCTTTGTCATATAGCCTTAATCCCTCTGGGATCTTGCAAACATAAGACAGACATTCCCTGACTAAGCTTCAAATGAGGGAAACCTTTACATTTGTTATGATTTGACCACACAAGATGAGTGGAGTGGAATTCACTGACCAAAAGGTTCTGATTCATTTGGACTTACTTAAGTCTCTGGAACTCTGCATAGGCATCATCAAATGCTGCAAAGAGAATGAACAGAACCGATCATAACACCAGTCCCTAGTAGCAGATGTAGATAGGTGTAGTAGTATGTAGTATGTAGGATGCACACTCAGGCCATCATCACACACCTTGCCCAGACAGCTCCACGGTCCTCTTCAGGCCTCCTTTGCCATCGAAGAACTCAATGGCATACTTGCCCTTGTCCTTCTCTGTCGGCTCCGAGATCTGCAGCCACAGCTGCTCTCCCACCACACCACTCTTAATCCGGTCACTGAAGGCTATGGGGGCATCCCTGAACACACACACACACACACACACAGAAAGAGAGTTCAAGTCAATACACACACATTTCCTCATTCTTATCAGTCTTTCCAAAGGGGAAATAAACACATACTTGTAATGCCAGGTCACATGCAGCTCATCATTATAGTAGTTGACAAAGGTGTACAGTCTGATGCCTTCCTCAGTGCTCTGGATCTTCAGTGGAGTAGATGAGTTGGCTGTCAGCGCACATACACACACACACACACACACACACACACACACACACACAGACACACAGACACACAGACACACACACAGACACACACACACACACACACATACAAACACACAATGTTAGATTTCTGGACTAGTTCTTAAAATCTCATTCAAGGATCATGTATCCATCTAATCGTTCATAGATTCAGACACAGTTAGGTTAATATAAAAAAAAATGAGAACTTACCGATCACACTAAACACTTCATTCATCAGGTCTTTGAACCCTAAAGAGAGGAAACAAGGAGATGTGCCGTTATGTATGCACCCTGAAGACAGGTCCAGCCATGTGTGACTCTATATGTGTTGGTTAAATTAGGAATACGTGTGTATGTGTTGTATACTACCTTGGTCTGTAAGGTTGAGTGTTGAAGTGTCTTTTCCCCGATCATCCTTCACAACCACCTCGTACACGCCTGCATCCTTCTTAGAGATCTGATTGAAATACAGACACCATGCTCAGAAGCAGACATAAAAGACAGGCTAAAAATGACACATGTTCACCTTAGATGCACTACTCTATAAAGGATGGTATTTAACACTGTTCGGAAAAGCTGGGCTTTTCTCCCCTGCTAATGATGCTGCAGGACATGGATCTGATGCTGAGAGCAAAAAAGCCAAAAGACAAAAGCTCCCCGATGACAACATGTACTTCACAGAAATAAAGAGACGTAGGTCGTCAAAAAACGGACAAAACTGATGGTACACTGCAGATTACGGTGACAAAAAGACGAATTGCAATTCTGTTAGACAGATGGATAGATAGATAGACTGATAGACAGACAGACAGGTAGATGTAAATGTATTTTGGCAAGCAAAGTTCCAGGCCACATAAACCAAACTGATTAGAGATTAGGGGTCCAGACTTTGAGTTTCTTCCAGATGGTGTCATCACCAGCAGCGCCAGTTCGCTGTAATCAGACACATAAAATATTGGCACGTGCTTGATGTTAAAAACTCTTTCATCATTTGCATGCATCCTTATACTGCTTAACATATTAATGGAATGCACCATTCTTTGTGATTCAATGATTAGGGATCATTAAAGAATATATAAAACAACAGTGAAGTGATAACAATGGTCTTCCTGCATTATGCCATTAGTTAATGTGAATATTTAATGAGGTTCACTCAACAATTCTTCACTAGTACATACTTATTTCATGTCATGTAGAATAGTTAAATACTGTGAAGTTACATTATCAAGCAAGAGAATACCAAAAGGATTTTGTAAAGGTGCTAATTCCTATTAGCCATGTTAGCCAGCTGAATGTTATGCCTCATGTGAGAGTTCTTAACCCTTCAGATGGGTTCAGTCTGATTCATTTACATGATTTTCCTTCAATAAATAGATTATTTATGTGATGATGCTCAGATACTGATCTACTGATCACTGATCACAGTTGCACATTTTTCAACTGAATTTGGAGAATCTGGTCAAATGACTATGTGTGGGCTAATTTGAGTCAATTCTTTCAGTTCTTCTGTGCTGGGTTAGGTTACAGTTCTAAGACAAAATACGGTAGAAAGGAATGAGTACAACTGAAGGGTTAAAACTGTCTTTAAACCACACATTCACACAGCAAATAGACCTCCTCCATCCCATGGCGTCATGATGGCCTACTAGTCTTTTAATCACGGACAAGAAGGAACACGTTTAATTTTACAGCAGATGATGTAAATCTGTTCAACCAACTGACCACATTTCACATTGATAAGTTTCACTTAGAAATAAAACACATGATCAGAACACAAAGATAAAAGTGTACAAGGATGGTATGGCACTAGAAGACCCAATCCACCTGTGGAATATAGTGTATAGAATCACTCTGCATGTGGTTTCTCACCTGTGCAATCTCCAGGTAGAGCATCCCCTCGCTGAAGTCCAGTTTCTCATTTGCCTGGACCTCACGGCCATCTTTATACCACAGAGCAACAGACTCCTTCTTCATGTTGCCAACCTAAACACAAGAAGAACACCACTGACTTCTCCTCATACATACTGGTATACAAACACAGTCTCTCTCTCTGTCCCACACACCCACAAACACACACACACATACACACACACACAGATACACTCAGTGACTTACCTTGCACTTCAGTCTTACAATGCAGTCGGGGGTGACCTCGTAGCTGAGGTACTCCACAAAATGAGGACCTGCAGGATGTTTGAGTTTAGCTGAAATGACTCACAGAAACACTAGCTCCATAACCACAATGCAAGTACCCTTAAAGCCGTTCGCTAAGAGAGATACGTAGTACTGTACCCACCTTGCTTTCTGATCCATTCTTTCCTCTGGAATTCTGCCTCCTTTTTCAGCTTCTGGAAAACTGTGAAAAGAAAAATGTTTCTTTAAAATAACATGCTTACGTGTGTCTGTGTCTGTCTGTGTGTGTGTGTGTGTGTGTGTGTGTGTGTGTGTGTGTGTGTGTGTGTGTGTTTACCATCTCCAATGAGCACCAGGCTAGACTGGTTGGTAGCTTTTCCGTCTTGCAGCTGGAAGGTGTATGTTCCCTCATCCTGATTGCTCAGTGTTTCCATAAACATCTCAATCACACCTGTGTTCTTGTCAAAGTTCATCTTGTATTTCTGGAGGTGCACACAAACATATGTCAAACATATCAACATATCAGGTGTCTGTGATTAGGCTTCTTATTTGCATTTTTGCATGTGTGTGTGTGTGTGTGTGCACGAGTGTGTGTGTGTGTGTGTGTGTGTGTGCATGTGTACATGCATGTGTGTGTGTGTAAAGGGCAGAGAAGACTCTCACCTCTCCCTGGGAGATAACATTATCGTTGAAAACATATTCCACTTTTCCGTTAGCGCTGATCTTCTCAGCCTGCAGCCAGAAGCGCACTCTGCCTTTCTCCTGAAGCTCCACGGCCAGCTCTGTCTTCAGTGGAATAACTAGCCACACACACACACACACACACACACACATATCAGCAGCTGCCCGGCACACTATGGTATAATTGTATATGATTCTCCAGCTAGAACATGTGTGCAGGTTAACATTGAAGCTCTTTACAATAAACTCACTGGGGAATTTGTGGTCATGGCTGATTTTCAGCAGTTCCTTCAGCCCTGGGAGCAAAAAGGAAATGTATATAAAATGAAATTAATGACTTTATGAAATTTTTAACTAATTTTAACTAAATTAATTTCCCCTCTCATCTTTCCATTCTCTCCATCTCAGTTTCTCCAACACACACACACGCACACACACACACACATTAACACACAGACTCACAGACACACACACACACACGCACACACACTAACCCTCTTCAGTGAGCGTGTAGCTGCCAGATGAGCCATCGGTGTGTGAGACCAGGCAGGAGTAAACACCGATGTCCTCCACGTCGGGAGTGTTAAAGATGGCTCTCGACCTGTGACAGTCACAACCATCTAGTCACCCTTGAGAGTTATTTACAAATGCTACACCTGCAAACATCTCCCAAGCCTCCTACATGTCACTTTCATTCCTCCATGATATGGAGCACTGCTACTATCTTGCAGCACTCACTTGCCCCCTTTGGTTTCAATGGTCATGCGTGAGTTGTCCGTCATCTCCTCATAGTTCTTGGACCAGATGAACTTGGAGTCGGGCGTGAGTGAATCACACTCAAAGATGAGAGAAATCACACCGTCATCATCCACATCCACCACCATGTCCTTAGTGCCTGAGGAAGAAAGATGAGGAAAAGAGGGAAAAAAAATGAGTGAAAAAAAAAAACAACGCACAGAGAAAGCAGAAGGGAAAGATGAACATGTGATATGCAGGTAGACTGTACAAAGATTCCCACTCCAGGTAAGCGTTTCCACTCATTGCGTGCTCACTGTGTGCTGTGTGTGTGTGTGTGTGTGTGTGTGTGTGTGTGTGTGTGTGTGTGTGTGTGTGTGAAAGAGAGCTGTAATTTAAAAATTATTTTGAAATTTCAAACTTTATCTTGTCCGCTGTATTTCTGTAGCTCTTGCTCTTTCTGTATATCTTATGGGATCAAGAGTATATACTTGATTCACTGTTCTAAAGTGCAATGTCTCACTGTCTCCTACCAGGTTTGGTGATAGCCAGGACTGGTTCTGTGGATTCCGAGGGCTTGCTCACTCCGGCCTTGTTCTGAGCGCGCACACGGAAAACGTACGTCTCTCCCTCTTTCAGGTTACTGACCTGCACCAATCAAGAGATAGAGTGGCAGTTAGGTCTCTGATAATCTTCTTCATAGCATTCATCTAGTTCTTTTCTCTTTCATAAAGTATGGTTGGTAACATTTAGGATGGCGACCTTGATGTATCTGTTGGGGCAGGCCTTCTCGTTGACACTCCTCCAAGCCTCGATGTCAGCCTCAGCCTCTTTGATGTCAATGTAGTAGCCGTTCACCTCATCACGGCCTTGGTACACTGGAGGTTTCCATAGCAACACCAGGGAGGTCTTCCTCACCTCCAAGGCCTGGAGGTCATGGGGAGGCCCTGTGGCACAGGAGAAGGTCAGGAATTGAACTTTATTTGTTAACCTTGTCCATAAAAACATAATGTAGAGTAAATAAGACAGAATGAGCGCATGGGATTAAATGAAGAAAAGTCAGAGCAGTCAGCATGGTGGTAGACTGCTATACTGTACATAGACAAAAACCTGTGGCACACCTGGCACAGCGATGGTCCACTCTTTACATTCAAAGACCTCACTGGGGAGAGATGGGATACCAACACCTGCCATATTTGCAGCACGGACCTGGAACTGGTATTTCACGTTCTCCTTCAAGTCAGACACCTAGAAATGTAGACAGAAATGATTAAACAAAACTACTAGAACACATTAACAATGTCTATTTCAAAGACGTAAAAGGCACAATATTGACTTCACAATATTTCTTTCTGTGCTAAAGACTCACCCTGTATGCTCTCTCACTGACTGCTTTGATGTTAGCCTCATGCCATTTCCCTGGCACACCACCGACGACCTCCCGGTAGTCCACAAAGTAGCCGGTGATGTCCGCACCTCCAATGAAAGTGGGCTGCTTCCAGGCCAACACCATAGAGTCCCTCACACACTCCAGCACATTGATACCAAAAGGGGGAGCAGGGGAAGCTGGGATGGTGGGGAGGATTCTCAGTTAGCACTGTCATCACTGCACATGCTCAGTGTGTTCAGACTAATTAATCTTAATTGACTAATTAATCATAACTGCATATCTAATTCTCAGTGCTAACTGTTCACGCTTTTCACTGCATACTGGAATGTAGGTAAATGTAGGTGTATGTTTGTCTCTTAGCCTGAACATCTATCTTTGGATTGTATGCAAACATATTGTTATCTGTGTTGCTAACACCTCTTTTTCAATTCCATATTTGTGTTTGACTGGCAGTGTGTGTATGTTGCTTGGTAACAGAATAAGGCAGTAGTCTAGTGCATATTTGTGAGTTACCGTGCTGGCTTTGACAAACGTGACCATAGAGTAAGAAGGGAGAGGGTGGCCAGTGAATTGCTGCAGCGTGTGTGTAACAGAGACTGAAGAGCCTCTCCAGTGGTCCACAGTGGCCAGGTGACTGGTGAACTACTTAAAGCTGTGACTTAACCCAGTGCACGTTATTACAACACCTTACCTTAGGGCAGATGCACTTTCAGGTGTATATGCTAGGACTGAACCACGTTTTTCTGCCTTACCTGCACATTTATGGGCAGAGCTGTGCAAAAGTAACCATGGTTTTTCTCCAACACATGGACTTAAGCGATCAATAGATTACATTTGTTTGAAAAGTGAAGATTCTGTGTTGTGTCTTCTCAAGTGCTACAAATGCTATCTTACAGCTAGAAATATTGGGGATTGCTACAGCAAATGTACAAAACTCAATATGCTACTGTTGTGATGAGTTTATGATGCACATACAGAAAATGAATCATTGGGGTAAATACATGACAAATGAAACATGGAAATTGATGAAAACAAAATGGCTTAGACCAGTGGAATGAAAAGTTGCGGAAAATACAACTCCTAGGAATTCTTTCATAAGAGTAAAGATCCAGAGAGTTGCTGATGAGGGAAGTGGAGTGATTTGTTTTTCATCTCTCATGGATGCTCACCTTCCGAGTCTCTTCGAGCTTTGTCTCTGCCCCGACCAGGCGACTCATCTAGTGAGGACTTACGTGCCTGAGCCCTGCCCTTTGCTTTGGGAGCCCCGTGTGTCTGTGGCTCAGAGAGTGTCTCTGTTACCTGCTCTGGGATCAGCCCAGCTGAGGGCTCTCCCAAAGGCCCAGTGCCCTGCTGATGGCCCATCGAGGGATCTGACTCAAAGGCCCCCGTTTGCGTGCTCTTGTCTTTGCCTGCTTCCCTGGGGGGCAGGTGGGCACTGGGTTCGTCCACCCAGCTCACGCTGCCCCTCTTGGGCCCCCGGCCCCTACTGAGTGCACTGTGCAGACCCAGAGGGCCCCCCTCCCCGGCCCCAGCCCCGTTCCCCCCGTCAGCAGATTGAGTTCTGAGCATTAGCGCGGTGTCAAGAGGGTTTGGGGGGGGCACATGCCTGCCTCCCCCACGTGGGCTGTGCTGGGTTAGTCCGACCCCATTACCCCCTGTTGCCAGACACACACCATGAGGAATACCGCCCCCTACAGGAGTTAGCAGAGAACAGCAAGAGAAGCAGATCTTAAATCAAGCATTGATATAGAAAAACTGCTTTACAAATCTACACACACAACATACAATTACAGCAAGACACAGATTTACAGTTGTAAATGACACAGTAACAACACATCTCTACACAAATAACACACTGTAAAGAAATGACTACCACACTAGAGACATATTATAAGCATTTGAGAGGCATTTGAGAAAGCATTAAATGCTATAAAACAGACAATCACACATTCATTGATTATACCTAAACTACAGGGACAGAGACGTCTAAGTTATAGAGAACTAGAGTCTTCATCTGGCTGTAGAAAACAAAATGAAGACAAGATGGCTGAAGAGAGACATCTGAGATTGATAGCAGGCAGTGAAACAGAACAGACAGAATGAGAGAAGAAAAAAGAAAGAAAGAAAGAACGGGAGAAGAGAATGGGGAGGGAGTGGGAAAGACAGTGAATAGAAACAGTGGAGAGAGGAGTAAAAGAGTGAAGGATGAGGGAAGGGGAGATCACAGGGAGTGCACGTCAGAGGAGAGTGAAAGTGAGTGCTGAGTGTGAGTGTGAGTGAGTGGGGGAGGGAGGGAGGGAGTTAGCTGGCATCTTGTATTAAAAGCAAAAGCAGGCTTTGCACCAACCCTTGCTTGAAAATGATGATACAGCATCTAGTTAGGAAGCCAATGGATTTCACTCAACCACCAACCACTGGAAATGGCTCTTCATTTGTTTTCACTGTGCACATCTACCATCTGAGAGCAATGGCTGTAGCTTACCAGCGCTATCACTATTTATTAATATAAATCAATTCCTACTAGACATTTCATACTGTGTACCAATGATATACATAGATGTACATATTCTATATTGCAGCCATTTCAGTGTTATGGGATTCTTCATGATTACTGTTAGCTCAGAGCAAAATCAGTTGGCATGGTAACCAGACGTGTTCCAAAGGGTCCTAAAAGAGCATGCTGCTTGGCGCAAAGACAGGACTAGCAGAGGGAGCAGTGGGAGTTACAGCAGGAGCCAATGACAGCAAGGGGGCGTTACATGTGTGCCGGTGCTCAGGGAGGAGTGTGTGGGACATAGGGACTGCATGGGATGTGGGGTGGAACAGTGACCGGATGGGGCGGCAGGTGAGCTGGTTTTGTAACCAACCGCTACGTTGGATCACTCGACCCAATCTAGTGGAAGTCTACAAGTCCTGACCCAGCCTCCGGTACATGTTGGGTGGGAGAGTGGACAAGGTCTGATATTACAAACGGTGCAGCAGAACGTTGTGAGTTAAACCATGACGTGGAAGAACACGAAACACTGGGACAGGATCGGAGGTCTGATGATACACAGACTCGGGACGCTCCAGATGAAGAGAGAGAAGAGAGAACTAACTGATGGAGAGAACAGCATACAAACACAAACAAACCCAGCCTGAAGAGAGACCTGATTTTTCCAAAGATATCTGGACTATGATAGTTAAACTAAATAACTCATCCACCTCATATACTTCTTTGTGATCATCTCACCATTTAGTGCCATACTGTATATCGTCTAATAGACTCACCAATGGCAGCTTTAACCTCGATGGCCTCTGATTCCTGGGAGCACTCACTCAGCCCTGCGGCGTTCACAGCACGCACCCTGAAGACATAGCTCTCACCCGTGGTCAGGCCGTGGCACACAAACCTGGGGAGCAACGAGGAAGGCTGTTATAAAACTGACCTCTAGTATTTGCGGCACAGGAGGTGTGTGCTGTGCTCTGCTGCTACCTTGTGCCTTTGACGGGTTTGTTGTTGCAGGGCTCCCATAGATTTTTGCCAGCAAGGCTGGTGTCAATGTAGTAGCCAACCAGCTCCTTAGCGTTCTTAGACGCCTCCCATGACACCACCACAGAGGTGTCTGTGTTCCGAGTGGGAACCACACGGCCAGGGGCAGATGGGATATCTGAGGACATAAATACACAGAGGGGGAGAGGAGTGTGGATGAGGTTAGTTATAGTCTGGACATTAGTCATTGTTGACATTTCTTGCATTTCTACACAAAGCCAACATGGACTAAAATGAAGGCTACATTGGTTAGATTTCTATAGTAAGGCTATCTAGACTCTGGGCCCATGGTCTGTAGCTGGGATTCTGCAGCCAAAGAGTGTAGTCTGTAGTGTACAACATCACTCCACAATGGGAATTAAAAACCATCTCCTATTGTTCTACCATCCAGTGCAGCACACTCTTGTTGTGAAGCAGCAGTGCTGTGGTCCACTAACTCACCAAGCTTGTCTCCAGCAGTGATGGCCTCGGTGGGCTCTGAGGGCTCTCCCACCCCTGCTGAGTTGCAGGCACGCACACGGAAGCTGTAGGCCTTCCCCTCGGCCAGGTCGAACAGAGCGAAACGAGGTGACTTCACTGGGATCTCTGTGTTGACGCGCTGCCAGCTGTCTGTGCCTGCCGCACACTACCCCACACACACACACACACACACACACACACAGAGTGTTATCATTCCAAAAACAAAGATCTGATTTTACCAACTGCAAATCATTAGCCACGTTCAAGTGATCTTAACCGATAACACATGAGAGGAATGCCATGTGGAATATGGTGCATATTGCGATCTGTTGTTTGTCAGCATGTTTACCTTCTCCACATAGTACATAACACCCTCGGATTTCTCACCAGGGGGCTTCCAGCTCAGGACCACATAGTTCTTGGTTGCCTCAGTAATTGTGAGCTCACATGGCTTGCTGGGCACCACTGCCTCTGTATTAAAGAAAGCCCAGAAAGAGATGGGTCACATTTGAGATACTACTCACCGCTGACATCACCTGCTTCTCTAACCAGTGGAAAGAGTAGGCAGTGGTTATTAAACTGATGTGCTATTCTTTCTTCTATCACTGAAAGGTCTTTTCTGACCTGATGGTTCCTCCTCAGTGACGATGATCTGGCCGGTAAAGGGAGCAGAGGTGCCTGGCAGCACAGGGACAGAGGGCAGACAGAGAAGTTAAGATGGGAGGAGAAGGAGACACAGGGAGCAAGATGGTGGTTCAGCATGGCAAGACACTAAGTGGAGTGAGGTGGCTGGGGTTTGGAGTTGTGGAGATACCTTTGCGGGCGCGGTCAGCGGGGTCCATGGCGGCGACAGGCAGAGAGGCACGGGATGGGTGGCTCATGCCAGCCTTATTGACGGCGCGCACCCGGAAGATGTAGCTACGACCCTCCACCAGGCCGGTGACCGGGTAGCGGGCAAACTTGACCGGGGTGTCATTGCACTGGATCCAGTGAGTGGTGCCAACCTCACATCTTTCAGAGAGGGACAGCAGTCACCGAAAGGTTAATGGACAGTGTTGATACATGAGAGCATGGTATGAGAATATCAATCATGGATCTGCCATGGCAATAGCAAATGTCATAATGTCATTACATGATCTCTATTTCAACTTTATCTAATTGCATTAATATAAAAGCATAAAAGCAACCACCACTACATATATCTATATCTATCTATATATATATATATATATATATATATATATATATATATAGAGAGAGAGAGAGAGAGAGAGAGAGAGAGAGAGAAAGAGAGATAGATAGATAAATAGATATAGATATATAGATACATATGGATATAAATACATATATAGAGAGAGAGAGAGAGCGAGAGAGAGAGAGAGAGAGAGAGAGAGAAAGAAAATTACAGACAACATTTTTGCTCATTTACATGTTAAAAA
Source organism: Tenualosa ilisha (assembly GCA_015244755.2). Lineage (NCBI taxonomy): Eukaryota > Metazoa > Chordata > Actinopteri > Clupeiformes > Clupeidae > Tenualosa > Tenualosa ilisha. Next base: position 1,304,179 of record PYXC01000003.1, read on the forward strand.
TGCTATTCTAACATTTCTACATATTTTCCTTTATTCAGACAGGTCAGTGGAGATAGCCAGGAAGCAAGTGGGAGCGAGAAGGGATGGGATAGCTTACTGTTGTGCACCCCCCCTACACACACACACTTTTAAGAGGAGATATTTGGAGTGCATGGACTTGAGGTTCGCAAAGGTAGGTCTTTGTTTATGATTGCTGTAGCAATGCGGAAGTAAACTACCCTGTCACCAAAGTGGAAAAAAGACAGTAACAACAATCGCTACAATGGATGAAATCAAACAGATTTAGTTTCATCTTGGTAAGCTGCTGTTTGCCACAATGCAGACATGTGTTTGGGGGCTAGTATTACTCACTCTACCAGAGGTCCTGTCATGCTAACACTGACAGCTACCTGCTGAGGGCTTGTTCAGAATGTTTACATTATGACACTGGTGATAATAATGATGACTCAGTAACCTCCAGTATTTACATGTCATCATTTAGTAATGCTTTGGCACGCTTGGAACCTAGACAGACATGGTGCCTAAATTGGTAACAGGTCCCACCAGGTCAAGGTGGAAGAGGGCCATTAGACTCCACTTGTGTGTGCGGTGGTGTGCTGGTACAGTGCATTGTCTTCTAAAACTGACCGGTCCACAAAGTAACCCATAATTGGGCTGCCACCATCCACAGCGGGCTGCTTCCAGGAGATGATGATGTAATCCTTGTTGGCATCCTGGCACTCCACATCAAGGGGAGCAGCAGGGGCACCTGCCACCTCCGCATCCGAATCTGCCACACACAGGATGGTCCATGTGATCAACAGACAGGTAGACTACACAGGCAAATACACTTCACAACACCCCCATACAGACATACACACATGAATACCCCCACACACACAGGCATAGACACACACTAGATTGCATGATGAACACATCAACATAAACACACAACATACAGTGCTGCATTTATGAATGACCATATACACCTCAATCAATCCACCCAGGACCTCGCACATACACACACTTCCACTGGAGGGTGCTTTTAAGGGTGGGCTTTGGTGTCCAGTTACACTTTGATTCTATTTCTGCTTTTAGCAGAATGCTGTGTGTGTATGTGTGTATGTGTGTGTGTGTGTGTGGTGTTGGTGATGAACCAGAGCACTCACGTGCCCAGTCCTCTCTGGTATGACTGTGTATGGATACATGACTGCGTCTACAGTTTCTCATGTACAGTACACAGTCCCCATGGCCAACAGCCTTTTGTAGACTACCTCTCACTATGTCACTCTCTCTCTCTCTCTCTCTCTCACACACACACACACACACACAGGCCATTTAAATCAGTCTTTGTATCACTCTTCTTTATTTCAGAACCTTGACACCGTGTGTATGAGTTGACATCACATTCTTGGCAAGGACAGCGGATCCCACTGGGCTTTATTCTGGGTGAGCCTGAGTGATCCAGGAAGTGAAAGGTCACTTACTGTGAACGGGACAAACTTGATCAACAGTTTTTTCCATCCCAGAGAAGCAAAGGGATCATCCAAGTATGTGTGTGCATGTGTGTGTGTGTGTGTGTGTGTGTGTGTGTGTGTTTGATTTTGACAGAGAGAGAGATATACAACAGATAAGGTGCATACCCCTTTCATGTCACATTCATACACACACCACACACAAACACACAGCACATTGCCAAACCTACAATGGTGCCAGGTCAGATGCTGCCAGTGTGTCCTTGCAAAAATGTCAACATGTCCTTCCCCACTGACCCTTAGTCTCACTGAGCGTAGTTGCACATCAAAAAAATGATAATTATCTGGTTATTGTAGTTACCTGATTATTAAGTGCTTATGTAAACGGAATAAAGCGATATTCCTCATCAGATTACTGACGTTATCGCTTTATAAGAAATCAATTTAACACGACTAGGTTTTCATCAATATTCAGTTTTAATCAATATAATACACACCTTCATCAGGTTCATTTTGGTCTTTTATATCTGCGCCTGTGCTGGACACATTGGCGAACATACAAACTTGAAGAAACCTGTTAACAATTGAAGCCTGTTTGGATTTCTTGTATGTATGTAAACACCTAAAACCAGATTATTACAGTTCCTTATTTTTGCCTTATTTTGTCAGTTTATCGTGATCAAGTAAATACGACTTCATCTCTTCTTCACTACTCTATTCCCCTGGCCCACACCAGGACATTACTGTCAACCTCATGTTAACCCCTCCTCAAGAGCACTGGCACTACTGCACTAGTCCCTACTAAAGACGCATGGACAACATGGGGCGTGTGGAGAACAGATCCCTCCCCTCCTCTCTGCTGTCCCCACTAAAGACGCATGGACAACATGGGGCGTGTGGAGAACAGATCCCTCCCCTCCTCTCTGCTGTCCCCACTAAAGACGCATGGACAACATGGGGCGTGTGGAGAACAGATCCCTCCCCTCCTCTCTGCTGTCCCCACTAAAGACACATGGACAACATGGGGCGTGTGGAGAACAGATCCCTCCCCTCCTCTCTGCTGTCCCCACTAAAGACACATGGACAACATGGGGCATGTGGAGAACAGATCCCTCCCCTCCTCTCTGCTGTCCCCACTAAAGACACATGGACAACATGGGGCGTGTGGAGAACAGATCCCTCCCCTCCTCTCTGCTGTCTATGTTCAGAAAAAGTCTGGCCAGGATGGCACCTTAAATGCAGTGATTTTAGCACAATTACAACAAATTGATATATTGCAATGAATAATTCCATAACAACTCTGACTAAATGTTCTGGTTTCAGCTAGATGTTCTCACACAGGTATAATTGGTTATCGATGAAGTCTATAGAAAACTGAAATCTGCATTGCTCAACTTTGAAGAAGCCCAAATATGCAGGCAAGGAGCTGATGGCAAATAAAGCAAGCCATGTTTCTCACCTCTGACAAAGACATAGGCAGAGTGGGACTCATAGCCAGACTTGGTGATGATGCGGAGGGTGTACAGGCCCTCGTCCTCCTTGTTGAGGTGAGTGAGTGTGAGTGTGGCTCTCTCTCCACTCCAGTGCATCTGAACCCATTTTGAGGGAGTCAGCAGCTTATCTGCGCCCAGGGGAAAAATAAAAGGCACAGTCTCATCGACAGAACTGAAAAGAGCAGACAGCATTTCACCAAACAAGACATCTCACTTCAGAAATGATATTGCAACACAAGAAGAAAGAGACCCACCGACCCACCTATCATTTAATACATTGATTTTGCTAAATGTCTTCATCTATGAGGTTAACACATGGGTGAGGGCTACATACAGGATTCCTTTTTTTCAGCATTCTATTTGATCTGATTGTGATTCAATGGGTAATGTTTAGTAAACTGAGGTTAATACATGGGTGAGGTTAATACAAGGGTGAGGGCAATACATGGTTTTTGGTGATGGTGATTGAGCTCTCTGAAATTACCATGTATAACTGCTTCTGGTAACCAATGTGTCTGGGTTCAGGTAGTGGAAGGTAGGTGGATGTTAACAAAACTTATTGAAGAGTTATTTAAAGGAAAGAGTCACTCGCTCCACATTACATCACATTACTCATTCCGAGGAGTCCTACTCTGCTCTCTCTATGCTCAATCTCTTACTTTGACCTTTTTTCTCATATCATTCTTTGGTGTTTGTTTCTCTTGCGTATCACTTGGCATGTCAGGGATGGTGTGACAGACTATCTACATACAGTATCATTACACAATAAAAACCATTTTAGAAATATTTTGTCCAGTTTCATTGGATAAATGTGTTTGGCAAATACCATGATGATAAATGAATACTTGTGTCCTTACCATCTCTGTACCACTCGATCTCGGGTTTGTAGCGCTGCAGAGACGGGTAGATGACTACAGTGCAGCCCAGGCTCATCGTCTCGCCCTCGCGGCCAAAGGACACGCCAAACTTGTCCACAATGTGGGTCTCGAAGGTGATGCCATATTCACACACCCAGCCATCTGCCAGATGAGAAAACACGCAGTTAGCTGTGATGCCCAAGGCAGAAGGCTGCTACTCTCACCAGTCAGGGCCAACCCTTAGGAACCAGATCTGTTCCTAGATCAGATCCCACCAGGCTGCCAACAACATGGCCAGCAGCAGCCTGAGAAAATGGACTGCAGATCAGGTCTGACAGACACAAGAGGAGGAGGAAGACGAGCTTGTAGATCACAGAGAGGACATTGCTGTTGTGAGGACACACAAACAGTCCAAAGGGAAGAAGAAGAGCTTTGAGACACCCAAAGACACAGCAGAGCCTGTGGAGGTTATTAAGTGTGCAGACACACACACATCAGCAGTGTGCAAAGACTCGGACATCAGGTGCAGCTTTTAGGACATGGACTATTTCCATGCAGACATTCACACATCACATATAAAGAACTTTACACCATACAAAATGTTACATGACAAAACTCACAATATTACACTCACACTCACACACACACACACACACACACACACACACACACACACACAGATACATACATATATACACACATAAATAAATACAAACAAACAAATGAACATTTTGCTCTTCTCACACATATCCATGTGTAACACACAGTAGGCCTGCTTATGTGTGCAATCTGCAGAGCTACACTAAGTCTCATAAGAGGCATGTTAGGGCAACGGACTTGCTCACTTAAACAACAGGCTAGAATCACGCTGCACTCTTTGCAGGCCATTTCAGACTAGCATGTCCTTATATCATCTAATCATCATCTAATCAAATCATCGAATTGATTTGATATTTCAACTTAAGTTGTTGCTCTATATAGCTTAAAGAATGAAAAACAGCAATAAATGTTGCAACACACAATAAAGTAAAGTAGAAAATTACTATTTTGTATAAAATAGAAGAAAAATTTTGTTTTGATTTCAAAAGACTGAAGAGTGGAGAAAACAAAGATTCCAGAAATGACAGGCTACAGAACAGACAGAAAACTGACCATGCACATAAACAGTCATACAAGAAGAGTTTCACTCAACACAGAACACACAGGTCACATAAAAGTCACAGAAATACCAAAGAAGCCGTCACCCAGCAGAGTGCGAGGGCTCAGTTACCTGTTTCGGAGTTTGCCTTTTCTGCAATGCATCCAGCGGACAAAGAACAAAATCAGCCGTTAGCATGGCAGAATTAGCATGTTAGCTCATGTCAGCCCCCTGCCCCTCAAGTGGGTTTCACATTGATGGCGTAAAGGGCACTACTGGACATCTGCAGAAGCACTAGCCAGCTGAAGCACATCTCATTGGATCTTATTGCATATAGACTCTGTGTGCTCTCAATGTGAAGCCACACAAAATCAGAATCAGAAAGAAGGCAAATCAGCACACAGTAAAAGCAGTCAGCAGCACGCTATCATTTTGTAAAACTTACGTTGGCTGGGAGTTGGCAAGCCTTCCTCAAATTCACCTTTGAACCCTATGCAGAATGAAGACCACGTATAAGGCATTAGGTAACTCAGGGTCAAAACTCCAGAAAATAACTGCTGTTAATATCATAATAATAAACCATTGCCAAATTACTACACCATACAGTCTCACTATTCATGTCATCAACTTTGCCATGACTTTCACATGGACGCATGCAGTTTGTATCAACCAACAAAAACATTACTATCACCGTCACAACTACAGGTCTATCAATGTAATGCTTTTGTGTGAACTTTATTTGGGAATAAATGTTCCCTAAATTTCAGTCAATGTCAGCAGCCCCTTCAAGACCAAGAGTCTGGGTCCTGAATGAAAAGGCTTTAGTGTCTTTAGTGTTTTCACTCAATTACATCCATCTACAGTGTATCTGATTATTTTCTTGACATTTCCCCCATGGTGGTGGGGAGCCTGGCAGCCTGCGGGGAGTGGGAGACGTACTCTTGACGACGACTGAGGCGAAAGCAGAGAGCTCTCCCTTGCTGTTCATGGCCGACACGCGATACTGTGCCGTGTCATCAAAGTCACACCTGAAATGAGAGAGGACCACGTGACCAATGGGGTGAGGACGTGCGCATTAAGACTGGACCACCGCACAGGCATCAATCACACACATACGTATGTGCAGATATCCTGTCCCCAAACACGCGCACGCACACACACACACACACACACACACACACACACACACACACACACACACAGCTGCATTGTAATTCATAAATTAATTCTCACAATTGACAGTGACATAGGAGCATAGTTTAACATAAAACATAATACACACACACACACACAGTTACAATGTGTTGCCTGCAGCTTGCACTTAGGTAGACAGTACACACTCGCAAACACTCCTGATCCACATGGGGGCACTGCTTTCTTTTTCCGTCTAGGTAGCTAACAACTAGCTTTAAAAGCCCATGAGGAAATTTCAGTGGAGGAATTGTTTGGCATGGGGGGACTGGACTGTTTATGGGCCCACCAGTGCCTTGGTAAATCAGCTCATACACACTGACTTTCACATCTTTGCACAGACTTAGATTAGGAACTCTCAGACTAGGTGACACAACCCCTAGACAAGTTTCAGAGCTGGTTCCCAGTCTTTGGTGGGATTTCCAAATAACACACACACACAATAGTCTATTCCCATTAACTGAAAGTCACAGTAAAACAGTTTAACATAAAATATAGTTAACACACACACACACACACACACACTGTGACACCCAGTGTAAATCATGCCAAAGCATGTGTGTGGAGACTGTAAAGAGCTCCCTGAATCCAAGCCCAGCATGCTGGGGAATAAATAGACTGTGGAGTGATGTCATGGCAGCCAGGTGCTGGGGGTTGGCATTACAGTAATTCACAGGCTCGCATTCGACCACTTCTAATGTACGACGTATGATACTGAACATCCACCATTTCGCCTTCATGGTGGGTCTGTGTTTTTGTGTGTGTGTGTGTGTTTTGTGCATGTGACAGCAGTGGTTGTGTGTATCAGCTGTGTTTAATGGCAGTGTACTATAATAAGGCACAGAAGTGGCCAGTCTGAGAAAGAATGTCACTTGTGTGTGTGTGTGTGTGTGTGTGTGTGTGTGTGTGTGTGTGTGTGTGTGTGTGTGTGTGTGTGTGTGTGTGTGTGTGAGTGAGTGTGTCTCTGCTGCAGGTATTTTTAGATGTCCTCGTTGTTATCAGTCAACAGCAGAGGGAAACAGAGAAGCACTTAAGCCAGGAATTCAACAAGAGTGTAGCAAAGTTAACGAGACCATTCACACCTTCATTTGGATCCTACAGATCTCTATTTTGTGTGTCTGCTGTGTTTGTTGTGGTGGGACTGGAATACCTGTTGATCTCCAGAGAGTGGACATTGTATTTGCTCTCCACCTTATACTTGCCAGGGTTGGTCATAGGGTCAATGCTGACATTGTTCTTGTACCTGAGTGGAGAGTGAGAGTGGAGGAAAGAAGGAGGGGAGAAAAAGAGAAAGGAGGAAAAATAAGGGCAAAGAGAGAGTGACAGAAGAAGGAGCAGAGGAGACACGTGCTGAAAGTGTGTCTCAGCAGTGTTTCACAGCACTGAGCTGCGAGTGGAATGACATTTATTAGACAAAATGGAAAAAGATGGAAAAGAGGCAGAAAGGGAACAGAGGTGGAGCACTCATGTTAGAGAGGACAGAGTACACGCTTTTCTATGCTAAACTTACAATATGTGTCAGTAACATACCTTAAACTGTGTGTGTGTGTGTGTGTGTGTGTGTGTGTTTGAAAGAGAGAGAGAGAGCTGTTTGTGTGTGTGTGAAAGAGAAAGAGAGAGCTGTTTGTGTGTGTGTGTGTGTGTGTGTGTGTGTGTGTGTGTTTGAAAGAGAGAGAGAGAGCTGTTTGTGTGTGTGTGTGTGAAAGAGAAAGAGAGAGCTGTTTGTGTGTGTGTGTGTGTGTGTGTGTGTGTTCATGTATATATACTCTTTTGATCCCGTGAGGGAAATTTAGCCTCTGCATTTATCCCAATGGTGACTTAGAGAAACACACACAGCACACAGTGAGGTGAAGCACACGGTAACCCAGAGCAGTGGGCTGCCTGCTACAGCGGCCACAGCTGTCCCCAAGCCGTCATATCTATATTGAACTTACAATATGCATTAGTACCATACCTTACACAGTATGTTTGTGTGTGTGTGTGATAGATAGAGAGAGAGAGGTGTGTGTATGTGTTCCTGCTTTGAAGGGGCCCCAGACTCACCAGACCACTCTGGGCTCAGGCCAGCCACTCACGGTGCAGTGGAGCCTCACACACTGTTTCTCCCACACAGTGTGTGAGCGCGGCTTTATCACAAACTCGGGGGTATGCATCAGGTTGTCCTCGTTCATACGCCTGTGGTACTCCTCGTTTTCATGGATCTGAGGGGCAGGCCAGTCACAAACCTTCACTCACAACAACCCAACCCAAGCATATAGAGCTGTCTTACACAATGCATACAGTCAGCATGTAGCAATGATGATTCATTTTTAGATCATCTCAGGATGTACCATTCAAACAACTCACAATGCATTAAACAAGCACAATGCATTTACATCTGTAGTGCCTCCTGAATGCTGTCTCCTTCTGTCGTTTGTATGCTGCCAGTGTTCACTTGCTTTTTTACAGTGTCAAACAGCATGTGTGTATGCGTGTGTGCATGTGTATGTGCGTGTGTTTGTGCGTGTGTTTGTGTGTGCGCGCATGTGTCTCATGGTCTCGTATGTCCATTTATTGCCACAGGAATCACCACCTTCTTAAGACACCCCGAGGTCATTAACACACAGAACCAACAACACGTCCCCAGACGGCCAGCTATCCGAGTTGCTGCCAACAGCCAAGCCAGTGCCACCGCAGGGCACCAGAATGGCAGTCTGAGGGAAAGGGGCCAGGGGGCCGGCCTATAAAGAGGCTAAAGTTATACCCTTCTGTCTAGGAGTCAAGGCCGCATTAAAAGCTCAAGGAAACTGACTCCTGCCCTGCGGTGTAGTGAATGACTCGGTCACTGTCAGGGAATTAGCATGCGTGTATGCATGTGTGTGTGTGTGTGTGTGTGTGTGTGTGTGTGTGTGTGTGTGTGTGTTTGTGCGGGTGGGTGTGGGGAGGGGTTGTGTCTGATTGGCAGCTGTGGTAGACAACTGACCCTCTTGGTGAGTGAGATGCGCTCGGCCGACTCCCTCATGACAGCACGGCGGGACGTGCGCTGCTCGCTTCGCTCCATCTCCACGCCGCTGGAGAAGAGGCCGCGGCGTGCCATGTAGGCCGAACTCTCCTTCAGGCGCGCGTCCTCTGTGTCTGAAAGCCCGCTCGCAAACTCCTGACTAGAGTAGAAAGGGTGGGGTTGAGGTTGGGGGAGGGGGGAGGAGTCAACATTGGCAACTTGCCTCTCCCCCTCTCTGCCACATCTAAATCCCAAGCTACACTGGAAAGTGTAGACTTCAATAAGTGGCCTGCCCCTGCGGGGGTCATTACCTGCCCCTGAAGATGGGCACTACATAGCCGATGATCTGGTTCTCCTTGTCCATGGCCAGGTAGGTGGGCTTGGCCCGCTTGGGCAGTGGACTCAAGCTGCTCTCATCCAAAGCACTGAAGGTTGCTGCAAGACTACAGTAGTACAGATAGCACACAATCATACTGCATAGCTGTGTGGACTGGCGTGTATATGTGCATAGATGGGAAACGCATGTTGCAGGGTGAATGGGAAGAGAAAATGGAGCTGGAAAGTTGAGCAGCCAAAGGTGAAGGAAATTAAAGGAATGATTGGAGAGAAGGATTAATCAGGAATAAAGGAATGAAGATCTAGAGATTAATCAGGAATAAAGGAATGAAGATGGAAAGATTAATCAAGATTAATTGTGTGAAATCAAAAGAAAGTTAATGCCTTAGCTGACTGGTGGTTTCAAAAAAATATGGAATCAGGCCATCCACAGCATCGGTTGTCAAAATGTGAAATATGCAAATGCCAAGACCAACAGAAAAGTAATTGATGATCACACTGCTCACAATGATGCAAATAAGAAACTTAAAATCCAACCTTAATTGAAATGTGATTATCAGTTGCTGCCATCCAAGAACATAAGGTCTCACACAGGCCTCTCACACAACCACACATCTCTCACACTTGCATTCTGAAAAATTATCAAATGCCCACTGAAACCACAGTCCCGTTTCAACCATCTCTGATGTAACTGCTACAAGGCTTCTGCGATAGATGACTACAAATGACTGATTAAGTATATAAACTATAAGACAGCTGGAAGTGCACCATGACTCACTGGAAAGACTCATGTTTGTTTGTTTTCTTGTTTGTTTGTCTCTGTGTGTGTGTGTGTGTGTGTGTGTGTGTGTGTATGTGTGTGTGTGAGTGCATGTCTCCAGCAGAATATCTGAGGGCTACCACTTTGAGGGTGATGAGACAAAACTATCAGTGTACGGCAACAGTGATGTGGAAATACTCCAATGGAAACCTAAAGGTTCACACAGACAGATCAACTGATCTGATTTAAGAGGCAGGGTGAGTAGTGCTCTCAAGAATCATTTGAAGGCTGATTCACATGGAACCATTCTGGAAAAATATGGACTACAGTGAACATGCTCCATCCGCAAATGCCCTTAAGCTCTGTGTCACATTCTCTGCACAGCGCCTCTAGGAAACAGTAATCCTGCAGCTCCCAAATGTCTATGCATCAGGATCAGCTAGGAGCACTGAGCTATGCTAGCAGGTGGGTTGAAGAAGGCGGTCACTCCTCCAGCCTCTCCACAACACAACAGCCAATTCAGAGGCTTGCACCCTGACCCACGTGGCCCACCCGGGAACTTCTCCCCTCACAGACTCAGGTCAGAATGCTCCATGATGAGTGGGGGAGCTCACCTTTCACCATGGGAACGCCAGCATTCCTAACCATCCATCCACAACATGGAATAAAACTCTCTAACAGCTGACTGGGAAATGTAATCAGACCACCATGTAATACTTTGGTAATATCAACAAATGTTTCATGTGTCTTCTTTGTTAAACGTAATAATACATTTCAGTTCTACATGATCTGCTGTTGACACTCATGTCTGAGTTGACTGAGTGCTACAAACACTAAGCTATGCCACAAATTGGCAACTGGGCCCAAAGGGTCCTAAACATTCACAGTGACAGTCATATTTGTTTTCATATTGTCAGAATATAGCCAGAAATTCAAATCATTTTTCAGACCATAATTTATAGCACTCTGACTTGTCCTTGGAGCTTGACCTGTCCCAGGAAAGAAGCAGGACTGTTGAGTTTACATGGCCTCTGTGCCTTTCTTGTCTATATGCTCATGCCTGACCCTTATAGACCTTTCCCTTTAACCCTTTAATGCTCTATCCACTCTCAAGGCTGAGGTGACAGAGTGGTGAAACAATATCTGAATCTACTTTATTAAGGAAACAATATTAGGAAACACCATTCAAATAATCTGAATCTGCAAAACTTCAATTCAATTCAATTCAATTCAGTTTTTCCGCAAAACCAGTTTAAAACACACACACACAGTCAGTGATAGCAAAAAAAGACCTAAAACACTTGCTTTTACATTATATGAATCTACAGCCCTTGCCTTCAGAAAGCTCTTCTAAACAGCCAAAAATAATTAGCCATGTGCAAGAAGGAAACGTGATCTGTCACCCAGACATATAGACTGGACATGTTATAAATATTATGTCACGGTGGACCACTTATGTTCTAATCGTTTCAGCACCTTGGGTGTTTACCATGCCTGCTTTGGATGGGGACAGAAAAATGCACTGTAAAGTTTAAAAAGATAATTTGGTAAAATAATTCAGCCAAAGAACTCACTTTCAAAACAACTTTCTAGACAAACACTTTAAAAGTAAAGTTATCCTGTCACTCAGATTCCCTGCACAAAATACTACACAATTTCTCCGATGGCCAGATGGGCCCTTAGGGGCTCCACTCTATAAATACCTAAGTGATGTATGGAAAAACTTGGCAACAACACAGTGGTACACAACACATGTATGTATGAGTGGTAGAGCCACTAAGCTTAAAATATGTAAAATGTGTACAATCAAGGTGGACATACAAACTGTGACACAACTCATAATCCACTGGCATTGGCCAACCTGTCAATGGCTAAGGTTTTCACTGTGTGCATACCACAACAAAACATTACATAACACCACACAGCCAACCCAATCAGCTACTTGCTTCAGAATCTACTAGAATGCCCAGAAGATCAATAAAAAGCATAATAATGAAACAATCAATCAAAAACAAACCAGCCAACATTCAAGTTTAGCTAAATATGAGCTATGGGTCAGAAGGGAGCTGTATGAAGGGAGCTGTGTGGTATGACAGTTTAAAGCACTATAAAAGCAGCACAGAGGGAATTCACATGCAAACATGCCGTATTCACAGACATATGAAGGCTTTGTTGTTATCTTTTGTGAGGGGATAAGGTGCTTGGGGTGTGGGTAAAAAAGAAGAGGTCAGTGAGATTATGAAAACTGGGTAGGTAGGAAACAGAGAGATTTAAGGGAAATTTAGTCTCTCTAGTAGACAGGAAAGGTTGATGCATGTTTAGGGAGTTGACTAAAGTTATGGGATGGGGATTGAGTTTCGGGGAGGCTCCAAACCCTGCTGGACTACACCCTCTTACCCCTTGGAGCTGCTCTTGCTCTGGGAGGAGTAGCTGCTGGAGCTCTGCTGGTATTGGCTGATAGCAGACTGGGTCTCCCGACTACGATATCCACGATCATAGTGTCTGTGATGTTTCTGATAGAATGGCAATGATCCCGACATCCTGCACGTCTGTCTTCCCAATCCAAAGGTGTATCCACAAACTACCTGTAAACTATGTGTCTCTCACTGGTAATGGAGAATAGGCTACTGATCAATGGCATTACCAAGCAATATGTTCAGACAGGCCATTTATATATATTTATTTAATTAAATTAATTAACTTATTTATCGGAATGGACTAAACACAGTCATTAAATATTTCCCCACCATTTCCTTTGCAAGGTTGTTCTTCTCGTTTTGATACATTGATCTGATTGCCAAATGAGGACATGAATTTCGCAAATTTAAGGAAGGCCTATAGGGTTTCATACTGAAGCTATGTACACCTAAGTTTCTTGCCAAAGGCCTGTGAATATGGAATTCCAATTCCATCAGTTGCATTCAGGCTAGCATTCACATCCACCATGCAGAAAAAAATCAACACCACACAGTAGGCTATATTAGTCCACTGATAGGTCTTACAGTAACGTCCCATCAATTGTTCGCATAATGTCTCGTTATTAAATAATAATTCTTTCATTATTAATCAGGACAATAAGGTGAATCATAATTTCTCTTACCAAGTCCAAAGTGACTTTGAGTCGCTGAAAGCCGCTCTATGAGTTGTCCAACTCCGGGTGCTAGCAACCAAGCCTTGAAATCCACGCAAAGCCACAAGGAGGTGCGGACGCAGTGGACAGGGCTGCCGTCTACACAACAAAAATAATGTTGGCGCTCGGCGGAATGTCGAAGCCACAGTCAAGTCCTTTTATGGCCAGACAGACCGTTAAATATAGCCGAGAGAGGAGAGGCAAGGCTATCTCACCTCTCAACTGCCTGGCGTTCAGCACACCGGTGGAGAGAACCTCGAAACTATAAACTGTCATGCCCCCAGAGGTCAAATCAGCCAAATGCTGGTGGTTACCATAGTGGCAGTACGTGTAGGCCTGTCTGTTCAATTCATTTCCATGGGTCAAGATAACGTCCTGAGTCGTCATTAAAGCACCAACTGCGGCATGAAATTAAAAGCTATTCCCCTTGCATAGTTACAGTTATATAGGCTATCTGAGCAGCTGACTCTGAACTAACTGCCTGGTCCTCAGTCTCTCTCATGACATGAGGGAATTTTGTGATTAAGACATGAATGTGCCTGAGCTAAAAAAAAAAATACATTGCCTTGTTAAGTTCACACTTTCTTTTGTGTCACCACAGCACTCCTCATCTCCCATGTGTTTTTTGAGACAGCTTTGGGCATCATTTTATCACTGCCGCCTCAATTATTGTCAGGTCATCAAACATCTATTTGATGTTTCTCTAGGTAAATTCAAGTTTTATTTAACACACTCATTTTATTCTAATTTGATCTGGGCAGGGGTTAGGGGAAACTATTGGTGGATGCTGGGCTTATCTTTTTTACTGCCTGGGACTCAGCTGTGGTTGAGACTAACTTTAGACATGCTATTGTTACCTCTGTCACATACAACACATACCATCAGACAAAGAGAGTATGCCTGAGTGTCTATGTGGTGTGTGTGTCTCTCCTCGGATGGTAGTTTGGCCATTGTCATTTCTCTCTTCTACACGAGACAAGGCCACGTGCTGTCCTGCAGATAACATGTATACACACCTCACTCCTAAACCTCACCCCTATCCATTCATTGAGTAGCCTAACATATGCACTCAAATGACAGCGACCTGTCTGTTGTGTGTGCTATTGTGCCTGCATGGCGTCTCAGAGTCACTGGTAAATATGGTGCTTGGTTGTCATTAAGGGTGTTATTCTGAGTGTGGGAATGGACTAATAGATAAAAGACACCCATTCAATTACATCTACTGTATCAGTGTGTTTATACACAGCTGAGTTTGTGTGTGTGCGTGTGTGTGTGTGTGTGTGTTGGGATGTGGGAATGCAAAGGAATAAGTGTGGCAGGGAACACAAGTTGCCTGCTGTCAATCTCCTGATACATCAAAGGACACTGGATGATGGGTATATCATAGCTTAGTCTTAGAGATTATTGTCAACAGAAGGTTAAGCCTCAATTACCTGTCCATCAGTTTCAATCCAAAGATCACATGGAAAATGTCATTGAGGAATAAGCCTACACTGTAAGAGAGAGAGAGGGGGAGAGAGAGATGGTCCAGAATGTGCTTGAATGTTCAAAGGCATTTTGTCAAGAGTCAGTCGTGTGTGTTTTTATAAAGATAATCTATATTTTATGACCAAGAGTTCTGGCTGCATGCAATATGCAGGGTTACCCTACACAGATAGATTAGTTTAAAGATAATAGCCTTTCTATTAAATTCCTCATTATTGACAGTCTCATTTAAAGTCAACTTATGTCATGTTGTTTGTTATGTCAAATAATGTACCTATAGACTGACCCGCCAGTGCAGGATTATCATAGTGATGTATGTATTAGATAGCAAATATTTTGGCTTGTTAATTCAAACCGAGGCTGTTATCAATTAATGTGAATATTTGTCAATATACTCAGTATTATCCTTTTCACTTCTGGCTATAATACTTGCTAAAAAAACAACTAATCCAACTAAATTACGATCCATAACAATAAGTTGAATTGTTACAGTCTTTCTATGGTTCATTTTTTTTCTTTTAACAGCTAGTTAGACTTGACTGTTTTTGGCTATATTAGTTATCTTTGTTGTTGTTGATGCCTATATAAACAAATTAGCAAGCATGCACAAACATCTGTAAAACCAGTCTACAGAGCACATCCATAAGCAAACATTTCCTTTTCCACATACTGAGCAGGTTAAGTGTACTCCACTGATACAGAAATTACACTCAGGATATCAGGGGAGGAAGTAAATTCTTTTTTCCTCTGTGCAATATGGTTGACATCTGAGGTCTAGCCATTCTGTTGACAACAGATGAGTTTCCTTTCAGCTTACTTCTTGCAAGGACTTAGACAAAGCACTGGGTGATCATCACTGCAGCAGCCATTCGCTGTGCACAGTCCATCTCTGCATTACTACCAATGGCACCTAAATCTGCATCAGTCACTTTGGTCTGTTTCCAAACAAAACTCAATTTAAAAAAAGGATTGTTAAGGATTGTATATTTGAATTTACATTAGTGGAATATGTAATGCATAGCCCATTTCCTGATACTTTCTGAGTAAACTGCTCCCACTAGTGGTTAATTTGTTGTTCTCCCAAGGAGCAGAGCCTCAAACAGTTTGTGTAACACAAGACTCCCATCTTGGACATGAAAAGACCGAAATGAAGGAAGTTATTAACTTAGCATACTTTCAGGAAGGGTGATACAGTTCTGATACTCAATGCAGACCTTCTTGTTTCATGGTTGACTCCTATAATGGAGAGTTAATGTAAATCAAGTGGTTGTAACAAATTTTCTCAAAAACTATGATTTCTTAATTTTCTCACCAGATTGCAATAACTCAACATTTTCTGCAGACATGCAATGATGCAGATCTTGAAAATCAGTTAAAAAAGCTGACATTATATGTCAATGTAAAGTCAAAAAGACACGAGAATACTCTGTTTAAAAAACACAAAGAGTTAAGTTTATTGACGTAAGTCGGTCAAGTTCAAAAGGGTATTAACAGTGCTTGCCTGAAACGTCCATTACAGTTATACAAATATTAAACCTATGTAATAGAACTACTCGCCAGAAACCATATCTGTCTTGCCCCAGTATATGCAACGGATGCCTGCTAGACTTGCTGTGTGCGTAGAACCTGGGGCTGGACTGCACAGAATTACAGTGGTTACATTGATGCTCTTATCTGCATGGGAGTGAGGTTTAAGAACTGACTTAATCAGGGCCCCTATGGGAGGAGGGGCCTTGAGAAAATAAAGTGTCTGGTTGATTGATTTTTGGTTTGTCTGAGAAAGGGGACTCACAGATGCTGCTTATATGGAGTTTTGCGCTACACTCTACACCATGTACACAAAACAAAACAAGAACAGGTAACTTTTCATGGAATCATGTTTGTTCATGAGAAGAAATTTGGAGCTTATCAACAAATATTCAAAGTGGGTATGGCATATAAGAATGACTATCAAAGTGTTGGTGGAGAGGCCTCTGGGGTTCATGGGCATTTTTAAATCAACACCTTTTTCATGATTTCATAATCCAGCAAATTCATGATGCAATGTACATGTCTAGATCAACACAAAGTTTCTGTTATGGTCAGGCCCATCTCAGTTCCCTGACAGGAAATCCACACAAATCCAGGGCAAGGAGAATGTACAAAAAGGACACATCTTGATGTCCTGGTCATATCCTGTGGAATGCCCTCGAAACCCCTTCTATGTATTCTCCGACTTCATGAGCCGAGGAAAAGACTTTAGGTCATGGCTATTGTTTAAATCAACACCTGTGCCAGTGTGCTAAAAAGAGGCTATGATTGGACCATTCAGTAGGTCAGTGATCTGTACTCCATATGGTGATCTGTATGGTATGGAGGAAGAGTGAACAGCTTTCAATTCATGTTATGTCACATCTAGATGTGATTTAACATACCAGTCTAGTGTATGAATTTAATGAAAATCGAACATTTACCTGGAATATTTACCGGTAATATCAACAAAAATACAACAAAAATATCGTCAGTTTTTGGAACTAGAGACAACAAACAAATGTAAACAACAAGAGACATACACCCTCTCCCTCAATCCCATCCCAAGACTTCCTGGTGTACTGTGTGACAATATTCAGGCAGTCAAATCATATTATAAATGAACACAACTTGATCAGTCAATGTACTGGAGAAGGGGATACCAGAACTTTTCAAATTTGTTTGTTTGTTTGGACAAACTGTATCCATTCCAGGTGCAACAGTCTAATCATTTCCTCCTGCCACATTTTAGCAGAAGGGGTCTCCAAAACTGTAAAGTTCATTTCTTAGCTGTAATTAACATGTAGGAAACAAATCATTGTTTGTTGCTGACATGATAGAAGTGAGTAAAACTTATCTGAGACTCCAAGCACCACCAAGAGTGGATCTGCTTTCAGCAATGTCTCTAGCATGTCTGATATTGAGTGAAATATCTGGACCCAGAACGGTATTAACTTGGGGCAAAAAAAATAACTGTGAAGAAGAGAGGCTTCATCTGCCATGTATTTATCACACAGTGAGGAAATGTCTGAGAATATGCTATGTAGTTCTGTTTTAGCAAGGTGAAGTCTATTGATTATCTTAACTGAACAAGGCAGTGTCTTGACTTAGAAGAACACTTGTATGTTCTCTAAAGCATTATCCCAGAGCTCATCACTTCTCCTCTCTTTAAACTCTTGTTCCCAGAGTATTCTGAAGTTGTGGGTTCCACACCATCTAGTTTGGGTAAATGTTTCTTCACATAATCTCTCACTTGTAAGTAATTATACAAAATGATTTTGATGTAGACCATACTGGCTTTGGGGCTGACTGAAAGAAGATAAATTTCTATGATGCAAGATGGGGCAAAAGATGGGTTTCTATACATGTAAAGAGAAGGATGGGGACTTAACGCTGAATTTAGACTTAATCTGCTGCCATATGCAGATAACATTATGGATGATGCCGTTATGACTGTAACATGAATTACCAATTTTTGTTGGTGCTGAAACCAATGTGCCAATGTCATATGGAGCACAATCTGCTTGTTCCATTACAATCCAGGTTGGATCTGTAAATGTGTAATCCAACCACATTATAATGGTGTGGAGAGTACATATCTAGTAATAATAATAATAATAATAATAATAATAATAATAATAATAATAATCCGAGAGGGCCATCCCACCATCTGGCTTAAATTTGCAAATATGTGCTTTTCTTATTCTAAGCGTTTTGCAGTCCCACAAAAATGACTTTATAATTGAATCAAGCTGTTTAAAGAATCTCTTAGAGAGAAATATTGGGATATTTTGAAAGAGATACATAATTTGAGGGAGAAAGACCATCTTTATTGCAATAACTCATCCTGTCAATGAAATGAGCAGTGATCTCCAAAATTGAATGTTGTAATGCAGCTTGGATATTAAAGGAGAGAACTATCTCTAGGGTGGCACACCTTGCCAAAACACACAATGACACTTACTGCGGTTGAGTGGTAACAATGAGCCAATGAGCTAATCTACATGCTAGACTGCTTAAAGATACCAGATGCAAAGGACATAATATCATGTCGAAGGCTTGTCACTAGAATAAAATATAAGATCAACAATATTAGCACAACTTATAGGTGGCTTAAATTACACCACAACCACTCTTCTGAAAAGCACTTCTCAGATAACACTCAAAATTTTGCTCAGCAGCCACAATTATGCCTACTTTTAAAAGCTGCAGCTCTGATATGTGGCCTATGAAAGGTTATCTCAAAATCACATGTACACTTCTAAGCATGATGGACTATGGCCTAAATTTTAATACATTTTAGGCTAAACCTCAAACAAAGCCCTTAGTTTTGGGACAAAACATTATGGGAACCTAGCTGTTCTTACAGTGCTAGGCTACAGGCTATTTAAAACCTAAGAGCTACACAGAATGAAAGATTAGGGAGTGCTACAGAACAACATTATAAATATTATCAGCAGTACATGACTAATTCTAATACTAGTTCTGTTGAGGACTGAATGAAATATCAGTTAAAATGATGTCATATTATTAATTTTAGAAATGGGAAATGGCTGGATCTAACAGGTGTAGCATGGAATGTGGGCTTGGGAGGCCATTGTCTATTAGGGACAATGAGTCATCTCTGTAACAGGGACATTATTTTTTCTGCACCGTCTTTCTGATTACACAGCTAGTCCTCTTTCAAATAGACACTTCCATTTTCAAACAGAGAATTATTGAAGAACACTTTTCACTGACTTTAACAAAATAAAACATAGCCTTGGCCTACTAGATGAGCCTGAAGAAAACCAGACCACAACATGTAATTACCCAAGTCTTCTAACAAACTGGTAACTTATAAGAGAATCAAAACTTCCCATCGTCATTACTCTAATTATTTTCAGGATGTGCTCATCTCAGACAGGCAACTGCTCTGTTCTCCCTAAAAGGGCATCCTTGAAAGAATGTGGACGTCGACACAGGTTTGGGGGTGGGGCAAATGAGAATGAACTAAAACAAAAACAATAGGGGTATTGTGTTTCGGCGTCGGACACTTTATGGATAAAGCTAAGATATGCGTTTCTTTATTATTATGTTTGTATATGATTTCACTCTAAGCCATGCATGACAAATGTGTAAATGCATTTAATTAATAAGGAACTCTGTTTAGTCGCACTTAGACAGAAAGATGGGCGCGCGATTGGGATACAGAGGTCCCCTATTTTTGGAATCGTCTGCGTTTCCTGTGCGGAACCCACACCGATATCAGGAAGTTTGGGCGGTGGTTGAAGAACAGCCGTACCTCCTGTGTGAACGCCGTTTCTCGACGAAGTGTAAGTTTCAGCTTTGTGACATATCCTAGTCGAAATGTATAGTTTTACTACCTAATATGGATTAAATTGCCAGTATAATATTGTTTATACTTGTCAGAAGTCGCGTTCGGTATTACATTTAGGCTAGCAAAAGAAAAAAAGCGTTAAATCATGTAGCCAGTGTACGCTAGCTTGTGATATTTAGGGATATCTTAAGCGTCATTCGCAATTATAGAATATTTCAGGGTTACTTTGGTAGTGAGAACTCGGTGAATTTACAAAGCCTTTTTTAGATTCTACGCTCTGCGAAGACATTGTCACATATACGTATGATTAAAATCATGTCAAATGGTCGATCTTACAAGCTGCGCAAGCGAGGGTACAAGTGTAGTTAGCCGATATCAGCTAACTTTAGCTATCGTTGTTACGCTAGCCGAAGCTCGTCAATCTAGTGGTTCGAAAATTTAGTATATTGCTCGTCATGAATTGGATATAATGCAACAAACTGTCGATTTTCAAGTAGTTATAGTAATACTATGACCCCTGAAAGCGCGGACATGAACCTTATAGTTACGTCAATGGTAGCAGCTTAATGTTACCGTAGCGTTCCAAGAGGCCCAACCTTTCTTACTGTTTGCCAGCAGCTTACCTTAACTTTTGGCTGGGATAATGGCTAGCCTTTAGGGTGGGTTTATCGGCCGCTTCTCGTGCTCAGTTAATGAAACTACATATTTTGTTTGGCTGGGCTGTACGTATATGCAAAAACGTAGACACAAACAATAAGTGCCAAAATCCCGACAGCTTAGGCTCCATTTAGGTCATGATCTAATATAAATCTATATTCGGCTTCCCCATGTCTCCAGGGTTCTCTATGTAGGACGCTAGGTTACTTGATGCGCTTTCTCTCTCTGTAGTCACAACATCGGCCTATTATTCTCTTCCGATTAGGTTAAGGTTACGCACAACAATTACGTAATGCCGCTGTGTTACTACTGTTCTTAAACTTGGACTATAGGCAAGTTGAATTGCCATTCTGACTCTCTTGTGTTGCTTAGACACTATCCTAGTTTAACTGAGCCTTTAGAAAGTCTGTCAGACTTAAGCTAGGGGAAAAGACGTCTCGTCACCCCTAGCTTCCCACGGGAAACATTGGCATGCCTGAATAAGGACTCCGTTTTCGCATCACCAGTTTTTAGTGTCCAACGTGATCCCAATGGGACAAAGCTTTGGATGTGGCTGTACTTTTGCCTTTTATAGAGTTGCTGTGACATCCCACAGGGAATCGTGGCCACATTATTAGATTCCCTTGGCCAGACCCTGTTAGGCATGACTTCTTAAATCCTATTTTAAGTAATTGTTGCACTGCTCACGGTGCCTCTCAAGGTTCAGTTAGTTGTTTTCAGGGATCAAGATATCATCTGTGATGGATATGTAATTAATGAATGGATCTGTAATGAATTTTGCATATGCACTGAATTGTTTTTAACCTCTGTAGATGTATGATTTCCTCTACCATGAAATATATTATCTTCACCTGTAAAGATGTGTCCAAGTTTCAAGAAGATGGTTTAGTGATGAACCTGGCTAAGAGAACCTAGAGGAAGTGGTAAACCTTCCAGTAGAGTAGCCTGTTAGCTTTACTTAGATGAGATAATGAAGACTTAATGTTCTTCTGTTATTAGGTTGACCACTACCTCTGGGTTCACTTGCCCAGATTTGTCAGTTAACCACCTTCTTGGAATGGTGGTGACATTTTGGCTTAGACTGATTTAAAACTGCTCCTATTCTGTCCAGGTAAGAACCCCAAAACAGCAACATGTCTAGCAAAAGGACCAAGGCAAAGACCACCAAGAAGCGCCCTCAGCGTGCCACCTCCAATGTCTTTGCTATGTTTGATCAGTCACAAATTCAAGAGTTCAAGGAGGCTTTCAATATGATCGACCAGAATCGTGATGGCTTCGTAGATAAGGAGGATTTGCACGATATGTTGGCATCTCTGGGTGAGTCGCTTAAATAAGTAAATAATAACTTGTCTACATGTAATTTGGACGTGATGTTATAAAGCATGTGGTATTATTAGTATCTTCAAATGATCAGAGATGTAGGTCACATCATTGTACTGAGTATGCTTGCATTCTTTTAAAGTGGCTAAGTGGGACTAACTCTCCATCATAAATATGCTCCTGTTTCCAGGCAAGAACCCAACAGATGAATACCTGGAGGCCATGATGAATGAAGCACCAGGGCCCATCAACTTCACCATGTTCCTTACCATGTTTGGGGAGAAGCTGAATGGCACAGACCCAGAGGACGTCATCAGAAATGCCTTTGCGTGCTTTGACGAGGAGGGCACAGGTAGGATCCAGGGTCTTGATTAGCCATCAGCCTCCTACACTGGTTAATGCGGTTACTGCTGGTATTCAGGAATTTGGGGGGGGGGTTTGATGTAATCTTGGTGTGGTGCTGTTAGATTTAACCTCCCTCACCTGGATGATTAGTTTTGTGCTTGAAGTTGCTGAAGTGTTGCCATTACATTAGCTGAAGTTCACATGGTGACTAAAGTGGGTGTATCTAATTTGACTTTCAAAGTAGAACTTGTCCTAAATGATGTGAGATGGTGAAATTGTATAGAATGATGCTGTTTAGACCTCCATGCAGGCTTCTGTGGATGGGTTTGTCTGTTTGCTTTAGATGTCTATTTTGCATATAATCTCATTGGGGCAATAAACAGATTGTGGTTGAATGAGCTCATTCCCTTTTCCTTCTCTTAGTCTTTACCCAGTAATCAGACGGTGTGCTTGTAGTCTTGGTCTGTTCTCTCCAGTGGCATGTTGACACAGGTTCCAAATCACAAGATGCTTGTTATTTCATCTAGCCTTTATGGCCTTTACTTTGTAAATGTGACAACTCCTTTTATACTTTTTCCTGTAATGGCAATAAGTGATGACCATACTGATTACCAGTACATGTCATGTCATCTATGCAGGTTTCATTCAGGAGGACTACCTGCGGGAGCTGCTGACCACCATGGGTGATCGTTTCACAGATGAGGAAGTGGATGAGCTGTTCAGGGAAGCGCCCATTGACAAGAAAAACAATTTCAACTATGTTGAATTTACCCGCATCCTCAAGCACGGAGCTAAGGACAAGGACGATTGAAAACACTGCTTTATTCTGATTACATCTCCCCTTTTTGTCTTCGATAAACCTTTTCCCTCCCTCACTCCGGTTAGAACTCTGCATGTCTGCTGTAAACCTTGGGAGTTTCATGGAACTAGGGGGTACCTCAGTGTACGTATATGGGCGATAGTGTGTGTCAAACATGCTTACTTACAAGATTCCTGAATATTCCACCCCATCATGCAGGTCTTTTTATTTTGTGCTTAAAAATAAAACCAGTTCAAATGTGAAGTCTCAACATTGAATTATGGAAAGCACCTCTGGTTAAAGCAATGGCCTGATTTAGCTGAATTTTTACATTTTGTAATAAATATGAAACTTTTTAAATAAATCTACTCTATCCAGATGTCCTTAGCGATTCCTAACGTGTGTTTGTAGAAAATGCTCAACGGGGTGGGATTCATGTGGTGTTTTCAAAGCAGTTATCTTCAGTGCAAAGCTCTTTAACAGCAAAACCCGGGGTTTAGAGAATTATCCTTCAAACATCAGATAACCAATAACTGCATAGTGTGAATTCAGAAATAAAAGTGACAAGTCTTAAAATTAAAACAAGAACACCACAATATCTTATTGGTCTACTGACAGGGTTTAATTTAAAAGCCGCTTTCGCCTACCAAACTCTGGGTTAGACGATGAGTATGTATTATGACGGGTAAACTTGTGCTGCTTCCGAAATGGCGTACTGCTGTTCTCTACAGAATGTGCCCCAGTACACAGTGGAAAACACTGCTGTCCAGCCTCGCCCCACAAATTAACTGTAAGTGCTCTACCTGACTGGCTCAAAGTTTACTGGGCCCCATACACTAATCCTGTGCTGTTTTGCATGTACTGTATACAACACAGTGCTTTCAGTAGAGGTCAGTGCGGGTAGTAGGCATGTTCGGAAATGGCATTAGTTTTTGAAAAGACCAGTGAGGTGTTCCATCAAAGCTGCTAATGATAACGGTGCTTAGCTTCGTTTGAAGTAGCGTAAACTTTTACATGAAGCTGAAGCCATTCCACTAATCCGAGTTAGTCACTCAGACGAGACTCAAATCAGATGCTCGTGCACGAGCTCAACACTAGACCTAAAGAGGTGATTTAGGAATACCCGATCAACTGTCCTAAAATTAAGGCAGAACTAAGAGATTTGCAAAAAAGAAACTTAGATTTACACACGCCCCCGGCAGAATTTTGAGTGAAACAGCTGAATATCAAGAATAAAAATAAGTTATACCACTGATAATACAGACACTGGAGAAGATAATCGTTTGAAATAACATACTGAATCACATTTTGGTCTTTCACTTTTATTTTTGTCTTCTGTTTAGTATTATCACAGCAATACTACTTTAAAACAAATGATTTTACCCGTGTTTGCGCTCATTTAGTGATTATGTTTTTGCCCTCTCACGCAAGCCTAATTCCCACCCAATAAAGACAATTTCATGCTTTGACTAACCAATTCTAGTAACGTTACAGTTTAATGATCAGTCCTAAAACCATCTCTCACCTTCTTTGTTAGCTTGGTACATCCAGCCAAATGATCAGGTAGTTGTGGTCAATGTTATCCAAATATCCAAAAATAAATATGTGGAGTGTATTTGAAACGGTGACTGAGGTACCAAGTGTGAGATTCCAGGCAGTAAGCATACCTTTATTCCTCTGGGCATGTGTAGACATGAAACCTTCCAGGGAACAGGCTGAATGATCGTAGTTTACCAAGCATCAGTTGAAAGAGAAAAGTCTACTATAGTCGAAATAGATTTTGGATAGTAAGATAACTGTATTTTCAGTATTTGTAGTTGGTAGAAGGCTAGGTGCTACAATAAATAACTTGAGTATAACTTGTCATGGTGACCAACTTTTTTATAGGTAAGAGTTGATGTACACTTACCTCTAGTTGAGAACTGAGAGCAGCTGTCTAGATTACAGGAAGGTAATCACTGAAGCCATATACAGAAACATTAATTTATTCAACATTTTTCACACCCTGAAGTGACATTAAACATGCAATTTAACTACACTCATCTCCATGTGTGTAACAATAAAATCTTTGAATCCTTGAGCTCTCCTTTTCAGTGTGGCCAATGCCCAGAATATAGGCTCAGCAGTTATGAAGGCTAGACGTGGAAGGTCTGATGGCCTTTTAAATAGCAGTAACCAGAGTCTCTTGTCTTCCTGGCCAACCAACATTAAGACTGCATTGTAACATCTGGGGAAAAATAAAATACTCTTAAATCTTTCATGACTGAGACTAGCCTACATATGTATGTCTACCCAGACATATATTCTCTATCATATGCCTATAGTCTCAAACTGGTACATCTATTAAATGTATTACTCAGTTAACACAGTGTTCTCCATGTGCTCATAATATGAGAATCATCAACCTGTTTACATCTGCCTTTCATTTGTTCTAAGAAACAGAAAAGTTAGATTAGATTATTGTGTCAGCACCGGATTATGATCTTATGATGTGTTTTTTTCTGTACACGTTCTCCTTGAGACTGAGACATCTGTTAAATTAGTTTTGTTTGATTCTCACTTGCCATTAATATAAGAATAGTCCAACTGTTTTGGTTTGGCCTTGGACCTCTTGAATATAAAATATAAGAAACAGGATTTGAATCAGCAGAGACACCACCAGAAACAATCCAAGAGAAAATCCATGAGGATCAAAAAGGGTAAGCCTCCTAATCATTCTAAAAATGCAAAAAAAATTGTTGTTGTTTCTTACTTATATTTTGCAGTTTATTATTGTTTATTATTATATCTCAATAAAGAAATTACTCCATACTAATCCTCTTTCCTAATGGATGAACTTAGATCATGGATAAAATTTTGGACTTTCACCTGAATTAACATGTGCAGGGATGTTGTCAGTGGGTAATTGTGTATTGTGCATTCCAGTAATTCAAACATAATTTCTATTACACTATTATGGTTTTCTTAGGCGACATCAGCATACTGTCCACCCTATCCTTACTCCTTCTGTTAAGTCACCTGTGTGTCGTGCACACCTGTCGGACAGGTACTCTTCAGGAGTGCCAAGATGCACCCTTTGTCCCTGGTCATAACCTTGCTGGAGAAGAGTTTGATGTGGTCACACTGCAGCACAAAGGAGCCTATGTGCTGGACTTCCAGACATATCTCACCCCAACAAACACCTACACGCTGTGTGAGAACCCACGGCGCTCTTTCAACAACTGTAAACAGGAGCTCACCAGTGCACTGCTGAGTTCAGTCACTAGTGTAGCAGAGAGTTCCAATTCTATGACTGAGAATGATTGGAGCCTGGGGCTAGAACTGAATGACATGGTAGACATGAATGTGGGGGGCAGTCATTCTACTGTTATGGAATATGCCATGGCCCAATCAAAAATAGACAAGTCAGCTTTTATCTCCCATCAACTCAGTTGTACACATTACAAATATGTTACTGTATTTCCCTGCTACATAAAATGTATTTTTTATTATTATGCACAGCTGTAGTTTACTGTAGTTTAATTGAGAGAATGTTTTACAAAACATCCTGGTCCTAGGTTTAATATTTTTGAATATTAAATATGCCCTTCCTTGATATTTATTTCCTCCGTAGCCATTTTTGGGCTCCGTTGAGAACCACTTTGGGAACTTTTTCTGCTACCTAAAATAAATGTTTATTCCTCTCCTAACTTTGCACAGTTACCGTGTCCCAAGCAGTCCTTCTCTCAGCCCAGAGTTCCTTGCACATGTGCAGTCTCTTCCAGCAGAGTACACTGCTGAGACTCAAGGCCTCTACCGTCGGTTCATTGAAACATACGGCACCCATTACATTCAACAAGTATGTCTCGGAGGTCGTCTCACCTGGTTCACTTCCATCCGCTCCTGTCTGGCCACTGTAAACGGTCACTCAGCTTCCCAGGCAAAGGACTGCATTAACACTGGACTTTCCATTGGCTTGGGCTTCGTTGAGCCGTCATTAACTACCAGCAAGTCCAAATCACTTATACAGAATCAGGACTTTCAAACAGAGTCTCAGTTGTCTTATTTAAGCCATGTTACAGAGGTGCTGGGTGGCAACAAGTGGCTGGGAGAGGTGTCACTACTGAAGAATGACTCAGCTGAATTCAGAAGCTGAATGCAGAGCCTGAGGAACATACCTGACATCGTCTCCTACCCTCTTATTCCAATCCATGAGCTGGTAGCTGATTCCACTGTTCGGGGAAATGTGAAAGCCATAGTGAGACAGTTTCCTAAGGACAAAGCTGTGCCCAAAGAGAAGCCTTCACAGCAGTGCACCAACCAGCCCAACCTCTCCTCTGAGTGTTGCCTGCTGTCACCAAGGAAGGGAAAGCTCTGTGTTAGCATCAACAGTGGCTGGAGTATCGGGCCTGGACTGGATCCTATTGGACCGCCTGATCCTTATGTCAAGATGTGGTACTGGAATCATTTCCGACAGACACACTACATCAAAGACACTAAAAATCCCCACTGGAACTCCCTGGATCTTGGACATGTAGAAGCTATTCATGAGATTGTTTCTGAGGTGTGGGACAAGGACTTAAATTATGATGATCATCTTGGAACATGCTGCATTCGACTCAATGAAGGCTCTCACTCAGGTAGTTGTAGTCTTAAAAAGGGGGGATTTTCATACTCCTATACCCTCACCTGTGACCCATACCTTATGGGTTTTCAGTGCTCTCGGTACAAGGTAAGCTACAGAGGGAAATGATGAGAAAATAGTAGAATCAAGAAACAAAGTCAGACCATTTTGTACAAATATGCATGTGGGTTTGAATAAAGTTTTTGACTTGAATCTTTCAGTTTTGTCATGGATGCTCTTTCACTGTGGAACGCACAACTTTCTCCCTCTGTTAGCTGATTGGCTCACCGCTCAGAGCTGGCGGACACATAGATTTCTGATGCAGTGGTGGAGCTGAATGAAAAATTGAGCGGAGGCTCTAGTTGGCACTAGCCTGGCTAAATGTATATGTGGATATGAATAAACATTTTCAGAACTTTTTCAATTTTGTCATGGTTGTTCTAGGTATTAGGTTTATTACGAAGCCATAATAAAACATCATAAAAAGCACAAATCAGAGAGTGAATGATACTAATGAAAAAATACTATGCTACATAAATGAATATAATAAGGCAAGAGAGAATAATAAGCCTTAATAAATAATAGATTACATAGCCAAAGGAAAGAAATGCACTAAAGTTATTTTATTAGCCTTTTTAACTAACATAGTGGTCCTAAGTGACTTCTGTTACCAACCTCCTAAAATCTGCTCTCTGGCTCACTCTAGGGGAGAGAAATATTAGAACACAGTCTTCGCAAGTCAAAAAAAGTGCCCTTCTTTAATCAGTAGACCTATGTGAAGGGGGTCTTCTAAAGTGAAAGAAACAATACGCAAGTGTTCTTGTTTGTGCCATAGATTGTGTTCTATAGGCTTCAAGATAAATAGGATAATCTGTCGCAAAATAACGTTTTGTAACGTTATTACAAAATGACATCCGGGTATCCTCTTTGTCCCCGCCCAAATACAGCGAGGCTGAAGCGTGACTGGTTTGACCAAAGAGGCGCATGTTGTTGGAGCTGAAGTGATAGGGAGCTGCGGCGGTGGCGGCTGTGTAAAGCGGTATGTGATGCAGAAGGTTATAGTATTGTATTATGTTTTGTTCAGTAGCGAGCATACTTTGTTTGGTAACATTTATGTTTGTATGTGCTCACTTATCTTTCTGTCACATTCTGTTGAATTATCCCCTACGCTTGCGGCTAGTTGGGACTGGTGATATGTAACAACTTCCGCTTAACGTTAGCTAACCGCTACAAGGGCAAAGGCATGTCAAGTTAGTTATATTGTCCTTTCCAAAATACGTTTGTATATGGAGTTTAGGCGTAAGTAATGTTGTCAGACGCTTCAGCTCCCAAACCATCAAGATGCTGTTAAATTGACCACGTGAATCATTATTTCATTGTCAGTGATTTATTATAGCCTGAATGAATTAACTCACGTGCAGTGACCACATAGTATAATGTTAACAGGTCGTTTGCCTTTGCATGTCGGTTTACAGTCAGCGCGAAATGTTTTCTTTTTCCTAGGGAGGGGGGGGGGCGTAACAGAAAATAATTACTGGTTTACCTAAATGTTTGAGTTTGTCCTTGGATTAACTATGGAACAAAATTAACTTCTGTGCTGGTTGACTGCATCACAGTATATCACATCTCTGTCCTAGGTGTAGCTGGCCACTTTGACATCCAGCCATGGCTCTCAAGGTATTACATCGGTCTCAGCTGCTAGGCTTGATTGGGTCGCCACTCCTCTCCTCTGCACGCTTTTTGAGTGTGTGTGCCCTTAGGGATCATGGCTGTGTAGTGTGCCAGTGGACTTCCTCCAGCCGCTGCTCCCTGCGGCACGGTTGTCTCCGGGCCCATAGGTCACTGCCAGCACTGTTGCCATTACCAGGGAGGATGGGTGTCTGCTCCTTGACAGTCCGTGACCCATTGATGGGTGTGTCAGGAACAGTACGTCTGCATCAGGACTCTCCACCAGATGGTGGGGTGCGCCTGTCCCTGGCAGTGGTGACACTGGGCACCAGGCAAGAGGAGCAAGCCATGTTGAACCACGTATCTTCCTGTGGCTCCTCACAGCAGCTGCTGCGAATGTTGCGCTCCTCGCCACTCCTCTCTGACAGTGTGGCTGCCGCCGTCCTCCACAGGCTAGCCGACCTCGAGCAGGACAAAGCAGGGGGTGGGCTGCGGGACCCTTCGGTTCTTTCGGACATAGCCTTGCGAGGACTGTGCCAGAGGCTGGAACAGGAGAGCAGTCGTCTGGGGGACACGGCACTGGTGTCTACCCTCTTGGCTTGCACCCGCCTCTACCTGGACCCCTGGAGCCGGCTGCTGGTACGCCTTGTGTCGGAGAGCCAGGAACGTCTGGACCAGCAGAGACTTGGCATGGCAGAACTGTGCATACTTGCCAGAGCCCTGCTGGCCCTGGAGGGCCCTGAGTGCACCATGCTGGGGCAGGTGATGGAGCAGCTCCAGCACAGCAAGCCAGCCCAGTGGAGCCTGGATGAGCTGGTTGCCGTGTACGGGGCCCTGGGTGCGGGTGTAGCTGAGGGTGGGCGCTACCAGGACCTGCTGAACGCCATGCACACCCACACGCTGTCCGTGGCAGGACGCTTGGAGCCAATGGCAGTGAGTGAGGTGCTCGGAGCCTTGGTTGCCATGGGTCAGAACCAAGCGCTGCCACTAGTCATCGCCCTCTGTAAGCAGGCTGTGCGCCACGTGCCCACCTTCACTGATTCTCAGCTGGCAGCTGTGCTCTCTGCTTTGATATACTTTGGCCACAGTGATCACTTTCTAGTGCAGGCATTGGAGCATCATATTCCCAAGATGGCCTTTACTACACATCCAGAAACTGTCACTAAAGTGATGCAGTACTTTGGCCAGCGTCACATCTGGTCGCCAGCTGTCTTCGACGCGGTCGCCGAGAGCTTTGTCTACCGCGCTGACGACTACACCACCAGTCAGGTGACGAGGCAACTGGAGGCACTGGGGGTGCTGGGATATGTGCCAACCAACGCAGCACAGTTCTTCCGAAAGGTGGAGGCGTTGCTTCATGCACGCTTCCCCCAGTTCCAGCCTCAGATGCTTCTGGAGTTGCTGCATGCCTGCACGCTGCTGCAGAGATTCCCTCTCAACTTTGTCTCCAAAGTGTTTAGCCCCTATTTTCTCCAACAGCTGCAAGGTACACATTGTGACAGTGAGCTTAACATTAACATAATATTTGATCTAATTGTATCATTGGACAATGTTTACCACTTAAGAAAAATGCTAATATTGTGATGACAGATGACACTTTTTATCTAGTATCTAATTGTGTAGGATAGTGAATTGAGTGCTGCCTTTAGTGTGACATATGATATTCATTGTGTGTGTGTGTGTGTGTGTGTTAACAGAAAAAGTCTCGAGAACAGACAGAATAGTGCTGGCTCAGCTCACACAACTCTACATGACCGTGAAGCTGGAATGTCCCTTTTATAATGTAAGTGCTCTGGTACTAGATTGATAAGTTTTCTCATGTCTGCATGTCCTCTTCCCCCTCTGCAGACTCCTGTGCTGTAGATTTTAGATGCCTTTGTTTGCTCATGTGCATTTCTCCCCCATGACCAGGGCCCACACCTTTTGCCAAAATACCGTGTGAAGTCCTTCCTGATGCCAGGGCACTCTCTGGAGTCAAAAGTTGATGTCCACTTCTATAACGGTGTCAAGTCAGGATTAGTGGACTTGCTGGGGGCAAGAGCTTATTTTGCCTCAAAAGTTCTAACTCCTTACTGCTATACATTAGGTAAGTAGACACCCACTCATACTCCAAGGTGTAATACTTTTTCTCAAATTCAGTTAATTGCTTCTCACTATCCTCAAGGTTTTATCTTTCTGTTGGGTTGGCACCCAAAAAATATTGTAATTCGTACAGTTAAGTATTCTGTCTATGTGCAGTCTTGGTCTGATAAACAATTCCAGCCAGTCTGCACTGTTTTTGAGAGCAATGAATGAGGAGCATAAATGTATTAGTCGTTTAGTTGAAATATCAACCAACCTCTTCAGAATCATGGACTTGGCTACATTGGATAACTTTTGATGACTATTAACAAAATACTACTAATGATGGTTTGTTCACTCCTGGTCATGTGTGAATGGTGCCACAAACTGTGTACATTGTAACTGGATGGATG
Organism: Tenualosa ilisha; assembly: GCA_015244755.2. Lineage (NCBI taxonomy): Eukaryota > Metazoa > Chordata > Actinopteri > Clupeiformes > Clupeidae > Tenualosa > Tenualosa ilisha. The sequence continues at coordinate 1,336,198 of PYXC01000003.1, forward strand.
CAATGTTGTTGTGAATTAGGGGGAAAGATTGATCATGTTGCTCTGTCTTCAAGAACTCCACCCCCACCTCCGTTTAGAGTTTTAATCCCAAAAATGTCAAGGGAGAGCATTTGTTTGTCCATTTGGAAACACTTCATACTGTGTAATGCATGTATAATGTGAACTGTGAGAATATCATTATTCTGAGATGAGCTGTGCAAAGAGACAGTGATTCTCCCTTATGTTGTAAGATGTGGAGATCAAGTTGGATGAAGAGGGATATGTGTTACCAGCCAGTCACATAGATGAGATCCACAAGAGGTAAGAGTTTTTTTCAGAGCCAACTGCTGACACAAGCATTTAGTGTTGATGGGGGTCTTTCAGCATCTGTGTTGTTGCACCTAGTCACTTTCAGTCCTGTGTACAGAATCGCTGTGTGCATCAACGGGCCCAAGCGCTTTGCTGTGAATGCACAACAGCTGCTGGGAAAAGAAACCATCAAACAGAGACATCTCCGGCTCCTGGGCTATGAAGTAGTGGAAGTAAGTTTGTTTTGTTTTTTTGTCCCCCCCCCAATTGTGGATGTTTGGGGATATTTTGTTCTGATGAGTTTTTGAGTTACATCGACTTTATAGTTACAAAATTCTGTTATTTTCCCCCTCCAACAGATTCCATATTATGAGTTTGAGAAGCTCAAAGGCCAAAGAGAAATAGTGGAGTATCTTCACAAGAAGATATTCCCTCTAAGCTACCGACTCAGCTGGTGAACACAGACAGGCTCCTAATGCATAGGTCATAAATGACACTGCTAGGCAGTTGTTCACACTAACGCACACTCACACTGCAGTTCATGCAATCATATGAGTGTACAGTGTTTCAATCAACATATTTATTAACTTGATTATGATCTACCATGTACCATAATGTAAGACATTAAAGTACTTTCACTCACTTAAGTGTAGTTGCTCTGATGTAAAAACTGTGACAAATCACCTCATGCAAACTTGAAAGCCAAGTCTAGGATGCTGAACTGTTAAATTAAAATTCATACAAGCAGAAAATAACCACTCAAGAAAAGTCTTCTTGAGAAAGAAGAGAAATGAAATATAGAATAATTTATTATGTCACTTATTGGCAACATTGTTGCAGTACAAAGTCAGTCAACCATAAACCAAGATCCCTGTTATAACTACAGAAACAATACTTCTTCTTACGCCCCTTAGATAGAACTAAAATCAAAAGAAATATAGAAAAAGAATTAAACAAATTTGATTGCAGCAGATACATTCCTGATATTGATAGCCATAACAGGTTAGTCTCTGGATAAGCATAAGACAGAGGTGCTTGCCATCTCAGCATACCCTTTTCCTTCCCAGGCAGATTGGCTGTGTTTATAGGCTTGAGTTTAATATAAACATGATTTTCATATAAAATAAGGACGCTCGTTGTTAATGTGGGCTTTATGTGGCAGGGATCTGAGGCAAGCCAAATTCGTCCACCAGAACGCCATCCTGAAATGCAAACGTGAGACATGAAAATTACAGCTGGACAAAGCACTTCTCACGTAGAACCATTATGTTATTGATTCAAGTGTACTCAAGTGTTGTAATGAGATTTGTGTGAAAACAGAAAAGACTGAAACACAGGACTGAACCCAAGCTCCGAATCTCTATCTCTATGGATTGGTTCCCCTGCGATAAATAGTCCTTTATCTGGACACCAAGCTGTGCACTATCAGTCTTCTGCAGTATGAATCTCTGCTGTCAGTTACACAGCCAATACCAATTTCCCACTATTGGCTCAAAGCTAGCTGGTGGACAGGGGCCAAGCCCATTACACAGCTGGTCCCGTTCCACTGCGCTCTCCTCACCATGGGCATTTGTCATGCCGCTGTGCTGCCTTTGTCACCAAGAGGTGTGGAATGAACTTCCCAACTCTCTTTGATGAGAAGGGAACAATACTTTACCAGAGAGTAGCGTGCTTGTAGACAATGAGAGAGGAGAAGAAGAAGAAGGAAAAAAAGCATTTACCCTGTTCGTAGATTTGTCTCCAGGTAGGCCCTCGGGAATGGCTGGAGCAGTCGAGGCTTCATCAAGGTAAGACGAGTCATCATCCAAGAGCAGTTCATCACCAAGCGCATCCAGTTCTAAGACCAAAGACACATGAACCAATGAACACTCAATCTATCCTCATTAATTCAAACTATTTAATATCCTTTAGAGTGGCTGATGTTACTTTTACGTGTCTGGAGCTGGTTTGGTCAGCTGTGTAAAGTTATTCAGGGATGCAAACAGCTTGCTTTTTGGCCATTCTCATTTATTTCAAGACGATTTGTGTGTGTGTGTGGGGTGGTGGTGGGGTGGAAATTAATCAAATCTCTCTAAATCATATTCTTATCCACAAGGCTTTCTTTAGGGAACTGCAGGGCAAAAATCTGCCCTGTCAAAAAAATACAATAATCTCACAATATTTTGCAACCAAAAACCTGTAGGAGTCTTATTTACATTTACATTTAGGCATTTAGCAGATGCTTTTATCCAAAGCAACTTACAAAAGAGGATTACATTCAAGCTACAACACAATGAAAGGAGTGCATATTGTTTATATTATTTTGGGACTTCAGTAGGTCTACCATAAGACTGTACACAAAGAAAATAACAGTGTTGAGGAGAGCTGTGGTCCTGTGGTGGAGATGTTTGGACATTAATTGCCTATATTAAATATATTATTCCCAACATTTGTTTGTACTTGGCAGCAATCACTGTTTTGTCTACATTTTTCGTGGTGTGCTAATATTTCACTAAAAATGTTGAAATGCATAGGCAAACAGCAGTTTTGGAAAAATTATTTGCAGTTCACTTGCAAACATGCACAATTTTGGGCAAAAAAAGGTTGCGCTGGATGTAATACTTTTAAGATTTCAATGCACAAACATTATTACAGAGAAGTGTCTTTAAGACACCTTTGGGAACTGTTGGCTAGACATGCATGCCTAAGATGGTGATTACGTAGCGACACAGAATGAACCTATATCATTATCCTCTACCTGCATCGTGCCCCTACACACCCATAGTGACCATACTACACCTCAGCATCGCGCCCCATACACCCCTAGTGACCATACTACACCTCAGCCTCCAAAAGAGGCTCTGCATTGAACACCCCGACACCCTCTCTTTTTTTAACACGTGTGCGTTGGCATCCTTAGTTATTAGACACCTTTTCTCAATGTATCAAAGGTCTAGTCCTAGGCTGATTTTGGTCAGGCTGTAGACCTTATTCTAATCTAAGAGCGTTATTTTGGGTTCATGAGTGAATCTGGCTACGGCTGTATCTGTTGACGTGGTGTAGTACAAGATAAGTTTCACGACCAGACTTTAATACACAAGTGTTAAAGTACACTTCTGTAAGTGTACAGTTTGGGTTTGTTTTGGATAGTGTTACTGACCAGCTTCAAGGTCGTCTTCATCAATTTCGGGTGTGCCATAGCTGCGGCTCAGGGCCTCCTGCACCTCACTGGCATCCTCCATCATGTCCTCCAGCTGATCCTGGAGGTCCTGCAACCAGCACAGAAGTCCCAATATCATCCATCACCAATATGTTGACTGATCACATTGCTTCACATATCTGTAAGGCACATTATCAATGCATTTTAAAAATAGAGAGAATATTGTAAATGTGAGCAAAGGTTACCTCGATCTGATCAATCTTGACGTTTTTGTATGCCTTCTTCATGTCTTTGGCTGCCACCTTCATTGCATCCACCTACAAACAGAAAATGTGAGAGGTGAATTCATGGCATCTGTAAATTGCTCTCGGTTTGTTTCTGCTAATCTGTGGTACGTGAAAGTCCTTACGGTGGTTTTAGTGTCCTTAAGGGTCTGGATGGTATAGTTAGCTTGCTCCATGTTGAAGGATTGTTGCATCAACTGATCTCTCTGCCCCTCATACCTACAGAACAGAGATACAGACATATCAACACATGCCTATGGGATGTAACCAATCCAGTAAGCACACAGCACCATATTCACATCATACTGAGGTACATATAGATGCCTTACGGTCATCATTTGTTGACTGTTGGTGATGAGCTTTAGTAGTCTTTAGGAGTCTGTTTGGTAGCCTAGGCACAGTGGCTGAGCTATGGGGTGGCCAGAGGCCGTGGCCATGCCAACGGTATTTTTATTTAAATTCCAATTTAATTTTTTCATCTAAATTTTCTCGCGAACCATTTATCACAGCGACTAGAGAGCAACACTGTTGGCAAGCTCAGGTCATGCAGTTTCACGTGATGTATGTATATGTGTGTATATATATATTTATATATATTTTTATTTTACTATGTGACTAGTGCCTATGATTACAAATCCAATCACATATAAAATGTGATGAAACATTTACACCAATGTACAATTTTTGTGTGTGTAAATTATACTTATACAACCGACTTACATTTATCTAGAAATAAGTTTGTAAAGAGAAAATGTATGTGATTTACTTACATTCTCTTCTGCTTTAGGACCCGCATAGCTTTCTGCTTCACCATGTTCTGGAAACATTTACAGGGTAAAATTTCTTTCAATCATTACGCTCTAATAGGCTCTGAACTGAAAATCAACAGAAATACACTACTGGTCAAACGTTTTGGGTCCCTTGGATTTCCTTGTTTTTCATGGAGACATTCAATAATTATTGTGTCAATAGGAAACAGGAAATGAACAAGGCATATGTTTGTTAGATAGATAATTAATAATAAATAATTTTATTTGAAATGACGAATGTGTTCCTTAGACTTTGTGTCCATTTAAAATGTTACCTTTTGTGGCAATTATAGGCTGGAAGACATGAGGCATGCCAGATGTAATTTTTTTCCTAAGTAATCAGATGAGATTTCAAGAGCATCGTCCACAATATAGATTAACCCAGTGGACACTTCCTCCATAGCAAACAGTCAGGTTTCTCTGACAAAAGCGCCATAATATTCATACAAAGAAACAGTCGTGGCTACTCCATTCAGAATTGCTTCCAGCTGTAAAAATTCAGATTAACCAATTTTCTTTACATGTTACTAGCACACAGGAGTTTGTAGGTGTATATTAGGTTTTTATTGTGTTGCAGGATTAATTTGGCCCAATAATGTGTCCAAAGGATATTGTATGGCCTTGCAAAATTTTATGATATTCTTTCCTCTATTCCTTTCCTCAATGTCCCCTGAATTCTGTACAAATCTCCCCTTTTAACACCTCCAAGGCATCCTGAGATTGTCAAACCATGCTTGATAGATGACGTTAAGCACAGTTCTTGCATCATTTAATTCGTACTTTACAAATGAGATTTGCCTGTCTACATCAAATCCCAGCAAAAGGTGACTTTTTAAATGGGAGCGAAGTTTTAAAAACACATTCTTCATTTCAGATGAAATCATTAATTATATCTCTAACAAGGACCACGTCTTGTTCCTTTGTAATATTTCCTATTCACATTAATTTTATAAGTGTTTCCTTGGAAAACAAGGAAATATCTAGGTGACTTAAAACTTTTGACTGGTAGTGTAGGTCAGTGATTCCCAAGCAGGGGTACGCAAGCACATTGCAGGGGGTACGTGGAAATATTTCATAATCATTTATCTCCAAGATGATAAACAAATATTCTCAGTAATTTCATATTAAGCCCGTCAATAAAATGGTACGTGTGCGCTACAACTAGTTTCCCTGGGGAGACAATAACCAGTGGCACTCCACGCCAATAATAATTGTGTTACTTCTACTTTTGGAGAATCATCGAGTGAGGGGGTCCTCATGGTATGACAAAAAGGCTCTGAGGGCACACAACACAAAAAAGGTTGGGAAACACTGGTGTAGGTTACCTGTATTTGATTGCTAATTCGGACAAAAAAAAGTTGATATTTCAGCTAGCTAGGGGGTTCACCCTGCATTTGTGTTGTGAAGTTCTTTGCCACCGCCTCGTTCATTAATTCCGTATAACAACACACCTTGGTGGCCATTATCCCGTACATCTCACTCATCTGGGTTTATAGATCCAGCCACTATATCTTTTCATTATATGTATGCATCAACAGCTCCAGGCACCTATAAACAGACTACTCAATACATCTGTTAATGTTAGGTGAGTACAGGTTGGCATTACCTTTGAGGGTCCATCTCGCATCTTCTTCATCTGATCCTTGTATTTCGCCAGCTCTGCATCTAACCTGGCTATTTTCTTGTCAATGGATTCAGCCCGTGAATCCACCTAGGTGTGATGAGGGGCAAGAAGCAACTTTGTAACATGCTGCTTATTTGACTCGGTCTAAAAATCCTTATTTTATCATTGGCTGTTCCTAAATCTGATCGCTCATACAACCTGTCTTTCAAGTCTGGCAGTTAACGCCCCTTATAGTGTAATCATTCCATTACCCGGAAGGATATTTTGCTATTGATGTTTTCATTTATTTCTACAAGTAAACATCGTACATTTGGTTACATAGGTACTGGTCTTGATGGGGGTCATTTTCAACTTCCTGTGTTATGGGCTCTAGACGCTAGGAACGCTACAAACTAACAAAGCGGCAATAAAATTGGCAGAAGAGCATTTCGACCAAGGCAAAAACTAATGTTAATGTCCGTCATTCCCGACTGCAGTTATTTTTAGAAAGGACACTAACGTTGCAAGCCATATCGCTGTCAAGAAACAAATAAACATTAAACAAGAAAATTATGTGACTTGTCGACGTAACATGTTAGCTAAAGAGCTAGATGATCTGTTTGATGAATTGCCAATTCATGGGGACTATTAGTTCGTCTGGACTCGTGTCACAGAACAAATTCTGCATTACGGAAGATAGCATTGATCTACAGTCAGACGAGCATAGCCACACTGTCATTTTGTCTTAGCTAAGTTTTGACACAGCTGAGGCATCGTCAACAAGCCTCTTTGAATTTATTCTGTGAATGTTAGCTTACGTTAGCAGTCACGACAGCTTACTAACAATGAACAAAGTTCCTTTGTTTGTTTGGTACAACAAGGTATTCAAAAGTTATTTGGATTTATACTTACACCTCCTATACAATCTGATAAGTTTGGTGGTGGTCCCTTGGGTTTCCCTCGACCAAAAATTCGATTCATTTTGTCTTAAGTTCAAATAAAGCAGAATAACTATCTGGAGACTTTCCCGTATCAACCCTACAAGGAAACCGAACAGCTATACCGGAAATAACCTCATGATGACGTTTCCAGTCACATGTCGCAGAGTCATGTCTACAAACCTGACCTGTGTGCCATCGACATGTAAACAAAATAAAAAGAGGCTATTCCAAAAAGTGTGTTTACCTGCTGAACTGGATATTTTAACCCAGAGTAAGCATTAAACCTGGGCTTTCAGTTCCAAAATGGTCAGGTTAAGTTAGTCAGTATGGTAACATAAGCTCTGAACATAATCTGGTAGGGGGCGGGTTATGTTCGGGTATTTAAATTGTATGTTCAAGCAAGGCCGCTGCAGAACTTGCTACTAAATAATGTTCTTTCCTTTTCAGAAACGTCGCAATATTGACATTGAAGCCCAAATTGTCTGTGCTATTAACCGTGAAAGGGTGATATCACAATATGACATCTTGGCTTTTTACACTAATGTTTTAATATTTAACCTTATCCTTCCTGGTATTTTGTTTACGCACGTGACACATTATACACTCACTTCTCTCCAATGTGCATTAATATCTTTTTTTGTGACTGGGAGTTTTGTACAGTGTTATACACTCGGTGTAAAATATGCATAAAGGGTGCCTTGCGCTAAAGTGGTTCATGCCTTCATTCATTTTTGTGGACACAATCCTGCGAGGATATTATGATAAAAATAATAGGTGGCATTTGGGACTCTCAAGGAGAGGATTCATTGTTTGACTCAGAGTCAGTCCTGAAGGGCCTGCGATATAATTGCATGTGTCAGTGTGCCGTATTGCACAACATCGCGCAATTAATCACCCTTAATTGAAGTGCCGGTACCCGAGGAACTCATTTACTAGGATGATGTGAGAGATGGTCAAAGAGTGCAGGATTAAATCCGTCACAAGCACTTAAATTTAAAGAATACATACATGTTGCATGCTTCATCGTCTGAAAAGACAAACACTGCAATAGATACAATAATGCCATCATGCAGTGACGGGTTGTTCTTCTATGCATAGCACTTCTACCTCGTTATTCCATCTCCAAATGGTATCTCCGGTCTATCGTCCTTATTGAGAACGGCAATAGGCTACCCACTGTGTACTTAGCCTACTAATGACTGTACAATATATTGCCATTACAATTCTCTTCTCCTCACAGGCCTTGAAAAAAACGTGCTGCTCTGCTCCTGAGAAATACGGTGCACGTCGTTTGGTTTAATCATATTCACTCATGATTTCGACTCAATAGATGATGTCTTTTCAGCGTGAGCGTGCACAACTCAATCCCTCAGCAGAATTTTGGAACCAACTGCTCGGGTTTAGTCGTCATGGGTTCAGTTAACCTCGAGTTCAGAGGAGGTAACTCTAGGGGCTTTTTGAATACGTTGCATGTAGCATGTAGGTCTTCTTGAACATTTTCATCCCAACTAAAGTTACTTGCCATCTTTGGAGACCTCAGAGAAAAATTTGAAGTACCATGCAGCAGTATGGCAGAGCACCTTTAAGACTTGTCCCCTTTATCACCTCTTTATTGGCAACAGTCCAATTCACCCCTGACCAAGACCTTTCCCCTCCATCACCCATAGTCCTATATGTTTATAAACTGATAATAGCAGAACTACGATCTGTGCCCTATCCCTTCACCTCAAAGGCTCTCTGCCCCTCTACTTTAGTGCTTTTGCTCTCAGTCATTATCTTACTTTTAGCTTTTACCTTGTGCTCACCCATTAGGAAATTGAAACATTAAGAAAATTGCAAAGTTTGGTCTAAAACTACTTGGATAAGGTCTGCTGTGTGCTTACTGCCTCAAGATGGATAAATTCAACCAATATGTCAGTGATCTCATCCAGTGTATTGCTGAGCAGGCCAGCTCTCTCCACTCTCTGTTAGCTCATTTTCTGTTTAGTCTCCATCCTGCTGCTCTCCAGTGTCTTTAGTATCAGCATGCTGTCTTCCTCAGGCTCTTTCCTCCCTGGTGTCTCATGGTTCCATTCTCTTCCTCTACAGCACCACTCTTGCCAGCCCCCTCAAAAGAACTTTCTTAGCTCCCTCCTCAGTGTCCTCTCAGTCCTAGGAGACTTTTCTGTCCCTGCCTTAATCACACTGACACCCCAAACTTCCACTTCTCTCTTAAACTCCTCTAATTTATTTTTCCTTCAGTGCTCTAAGTTTTCCCTTAGTTCTCATCACTTCTCCCTCTGTAGTGAGGTTAATTAGATATTTCTGAATATTATACAATACAATCAAGTAATTGTGCTATACAACTGTGTGTGTGTGTGTGTATGTGTGTGTGTGTCCACAAAGTGTTTTTTTTTTTTTGTTTGTTTGTTTTTTATTTTATAATACATCTGAGACTCATACAATAACCCTGCAATACTAAGCCGAAAAACATTATTGCAATGCTGGTTACAGTTCCTCCTATTCTTCTTAACATTGTTGTTGTTGAATAATTCTTTTGAGATCAGTGGTTGCACCACCTCTAATTACTTTCTTCTTCTTCATCACCATCTTGTTCTTCACTATAAGGAGTACTGTTCAAATTCGATTTTCTCCATGTTTTCACATACAATCTGAGCAAATCTTTTTGGATGCTGTCATGCTAATGTTAGCTTATCACAACTGACCTATAGCCTATGGTGAACAGTAATAAAATGAAATTTCGAATTTTCAGATTCCTAGATTAAAGATTACTCCCCCACTCCCTACTCTTTCTGTAGCTTCTGTGGTCATCCTACCATGTCTGAGTTGCTGCAGCAGTTGCTTGTTACTGTCAGTTACTGAGAGTGCCTAAATATTAAAAAGCAGTTCCATACTGTAATTTTTTTTTTTACAGTAACAAAAAGCAGTGACTTACTGCAAATCCAAAAAATGAAACAAACACCAAAATATTTTTGTCCACCCAAATTCCCAGGATGCAATGCTAACTACAGTTATTTACTTCAAAAATAATTTAAAGTATTTTACTGTTTGATATGGAGAAAAATACTGTTGAAAGTCTTCTTCTTCTTTTATTATTATTATTATTATTATTAGTCAAAAATTAAGAAAGTCACAGTAAATTAGCTGTCTTCTTATAACCTTTTACACAGTAAACTGAGAGCCCCTTTGATTAAATGTTGATTAAATGCACCAAAACTGAATGTGTGCAACTAATATGCTGACAACCATATGTAGAGGGAGGAGTGCTGCACTACCCATTCTCTGCCTCTAGGTTTTGCTCAAATACAGCCGTGAGCAGAGTGGTATATACCGCTCTGACCATGAGTTGAGTAGATCGACGATCTGGCTGTAGGCATAAATGTTGCATGGATTATTAGTTGCCCAGTGTGTTCACAAAAATGTCTTACTGTATAACTTAACTTGTACTTCTGTAAAACAGTGTCTGTAAGATTACTTATTATGGTAATATTTACATAGCCCGTACATAACTAAATGTAAATGATAAATTAGATATTGCCTAATTGTTGGATTGTCGATCATATGGCCTTCATGTTTTTCAGGCCTTTACATTTGAAATGAAAAGGCATTATTTGCTGATATATACAGTCCATCTGCCATGCTTTTAGCTGTTTTGACGCAGACACTGCAAAGGGCACTAATGCATCAGTGTCAGTTTTAGTTTTTTTGCCCTGCTTTTTCCTACTTAAAACATTTGCCCACACATACTCTATACATAACACACACCCTATTTATCTGTCTGGAGCCATGGTTGTCCTCATAATCAGTTTTATTGTTCATATGCTGTTCAGTGCCATTGAGAATAGATTTAGCCCAGGCACTGAAATGTCAAAGGAGGCTACATATTATCACTAAGCCACTGGCAGAGAGCAAAAACCACAGAGCTGCTATTGAAGTGGGGAGTTGACTTTAAAGAAAGTAAGACCTCGGGTTTGTGACAGGGGGTTGTGACACTCTGGGCCAGATATCTGAAATCCTGTGCTTCTGTCCCCCTAGGCTGTGTGTGTTGCCATGACAACCTTTTGATCCTTGATTGCCCAAGTCAAATGTAGAATTGGAACTCTCAGAGGTCAGAGAGGCAGAACCACAGAGCCTGAAGACATCTGTTGAAACTGAATTTGTTTCCCTGCACCCAAGGTATAAGCTGTCACATCCCCTATTGTGCAGCACTGCAACAACCAAATCAAGACCAAATCCACACAGGTAAGACAACAGCTGAACCATGAAGTCATTTTTTTCAGCCATTTGGTTGTCATCTATGGTCATATTGCATCTAAGACTGTAACAAAAACCGAACTGGATTTGTTTCAACTGCCCATCGCCTTTGAAGGTTACTGCTGAGGAAAATGATTGTTCAGTGGAATGATTCATCAGTCATTATTCACTTGGGCCTGGCACACAATATCAACAACAGATGGCAAAGGCCATGTTATCTTTTGAGGAGTATATCAACTTGGGCTGTGTCTCTTGTGCTCTCCTTACGTATCTGCTTTTATAATGCTCTTATTTGTCAGAGCTCATAGGCTATAGTTACTTTCACTCCAGGAATGTTGATGAAAATAATTGCAGTAAACAAAAGGTACAATTAAAACTGAAGCTTGTTGCCTTTCTAGACAAGATAGTGAAGAATCACACAGACTTCAGACAAGACAGGTACATTTTTGATTCGATCCAAGTATGTATTCTATTTTATGCATTACATATTTGGTTAGAGAGCAAAATTATTTAAGCAAACATACACTGGACATTTGGCCTATTCGAAAGCAAGAACATTTTGGACACATTTAGACTGACATACTGCAGAGAAGAAAAGCAGCCATTTTCACATTGTGAATCCCACACCACACACCAGCCAGAGGTCTAAATACAATATATTTATATAGTTAAAAAAATCTAAACATTTTAGCAGAAAAGAAAACTTCAGAGCTATAATGAATATAGTTACCACTTATGTTTTTCATCATTAAGATGAAAAGATGTGATATTATTATAATAATATATTATTATATGCAAGCTGTTTTCTATTATTATTATTGTTATTATTATTATTATTATTTAATAATATTAATATTAATAATAATAATAACAGCTATAATAATAATAATTATTATTATCATTTTCAGAACAAATTTTCCTGTAACGGTACTTGAGCTCATAATGGGCAACAACATATAGGGTAGCTCTATAGAGAGATTCAATTCTAATTGGTTATGCAGTTCAGGGGCTGGGAGCTCTGCATCAAGGCACTGTTTTTACTCAGCCATAAACCCACGAGCACTGAGCCCCTATTTTAACACATAGGAATTGTACTTCACATATTTAATAAGAAAAATAAAACAATACATTAAAAATAAAGTCATGGGGTAGTTAACAAACAGAGATCATAAAAGTCATGTCACAAAAATCACGTTTTCAAGTTTACTCATTATAGCGCTTTACAAGTGTTGAGATATTTCATCCATATACTATAGATTAAAAATACAGAAGAAACCGTGACTCCTAGGAAAGCATACACATTTTGCTTTTTGTTCATACAATAAAGATCCTGTAGCATTACACACACACACACACACACACACACATATGGAGTCCTCTTTGCCTTTTTCATACATTCCTGTACAAAGTCAGTGGGATTTGACAGATGCGCACAAAGTGTTTTCTGACCTTACGAGCCATTGCTGATGACTGAAGGAGGTACACTCTTACATACATTTCAAACATATGTACATCAAAAAGCATATATACATCTACATATATATACATATACATTTACTGATGTGGAAACACATTTCTCTCCAAAACCATAAAAAACTGAGTGTATAAAACATTGGATGTAGGGGAAATACAATTTGTCAGCAAAGTAACAATTGTAGGAACTTACTGTAGATTGCGCCTGCAAGCTGTTTTCTATGACACATCACATTACCTCTGAAGCACTTTGAACTAGTTTAGCCTAAGGTAGATTATTCAGCTAATATCCAGGGTCTGTGACTAAAATAACATAATTCTGAAATGTACAAAGCAGGCCCTACTGCAGATGAACTGATGCTACACCACAAACACACCTCAATCACAAGGTCTAACATGATAAAATATTTAAAACTCAAACTGCTTGGTGAAATTCCAGCAGCCAACATTGAGTTTGAGCCCTCTGTCAAATTTAAGATCATTCAGGTCCAGGATTTTCTCTAGCAAAACCACCAGCTCTACAGTCGTGTTATTCTATTCATTATACAGTCTAGTGTACTCAGAAGTCATATGTTCATTTGTCATTGTGTGAATGTGTTCATCAATGGGATTCATTACATCCTGGACCACTAAGTGCACTTTTGGCCAAAATCCGGATCAGAAACCGCTCTGAACTGTTTCTTTGAAAACAAATATACAGTAGAAAATGTTTCTCAAAATTATGCACAACAATACAGAAACGATTAAATGTAAATAAAATCAACAAACGAACAGAGCAATTTGTTATCGTGATGCAAATGTAGTGTGATGCTCAACAGAAAGGCTGAGTGTTTTAAAAGGCAGAGCTGTCCCTGAGGAATGCACTACCCACAGTCCCAAAGCTTCCCAGAGGCATCGGTGCTGCAGTCTCCCTTAAGAGACTCATGGCTCATTAATTAATCCCATGCACAGTTCACTGCTATACTGATTAAAAAAATGAGCAAAATATTAATTATCAAATTAATCTCCTACACTGAATACTGTAGCCTACATAAAAAGCTGTACAACTACTCTCTGGCCGTGCCCTTGCCTGTCCCTGTTCATCCAGCTCTTCAGCTCATCTGACTCGTGGAAACCAGTCCTCCTATTCAATTGCGAAATACATTTTCATGAGGAGTTGTGAAGGCTCTGAGAGATGGTGTGACACCTACGTCTTTGTGAATAATGCAGCTGGAGTCAGACTCCGTTGTCAGACAGGAGGGACACACTCATTACTGCATGGCCATGCCTGAGAATCAAGATGCCTGAAGACATTAGCAACTTTATCAGATGGAGCACAGCACAGGAGCCATGATGAGAGTCACATCAGCACAAGAGATGGGAAGGGTTCTTTGCGAATGTAATAGGTTATTTTCCATTCAGTAGGTAAGAACACTATGAATTAATCTAAACCTTTTCAACTGTCACTTTTAGAGTGGTTTTCATGATAAGATGGAGCCCAGCAATCATTCCTTCACATAAAAGAGTATAATCCTATGCCACAGGTAATTTTACAATTTTTATGTTGAAAAATAGCCACTAGAATTTAGATTAGATGTACAATGAAAAGAGAATTCCAGTGTCAAATGTCTTGTTCATTGTCACTGAATTCTGTGGATGTATGTAGGAAAAAGAACCAAGAACCACTTAGTGTTAGTTGCTGGTTCACTATTTGGTCTGTGTTGTATCAAATTATCGTGTTCTTTTTCCAACCAAAAGCACTTGGTGACCTTGAACTACAGGGCTATAGATTGATTCACACCGGATTTCTCCTTTAAGTACTAAAGTTAATGGTCAATAATAATAAAGTTACTTTGAGCTGACAGGCTCCACAATGGACTCATGAGAATCAGTCCTATAGCAGCACATAAGCAGCAGTGTATAAGATGTCAAAGCTGATTGATGGAGCACATTTTTCTTGCAATAAAGACTTGTCACTACATTGTGCATTCACAACACTATGATGACAGTATATAAAAAATGAATAAATGAGAAAACACACACACACACACACACACACACACACACACACACTCACACATACTTAAATACATAAATAATATGCATGTATAAAATATAAATTTCGATTTTAATAATATCAATAACATAAATTATTATGTCTCTGCCCTAAAGGATATGTCCAGGATAAACCAACCCATAACCCTGTTGTTCGAGTGCTGTCAGAAAGAAGAACGAGAACCTTTGGTACGACACAGACTCAATTCACAAACTGGCAGCTAACACTATTGATTGAGGCAAGGGAAAATGAAAGATGAATGAGTTTCCTTATCAGTTAGTGTTAGCTGCCGTTTCACTGTTTGTTCTTGTTCTATGTTTCTTCCTGACTCAGTTACCTGAAACAACAGGGATATGGGTTGATCAGCTACTTTTGAAATACTAAAAACTACTTTTGAATAACCAATTATGACAGTTATAGAATGTCAATGCTGCATGTGAGACCAGTGTGAGGGTTCATTTTAGGTGTCCAACAGGCACCTTTCAGTGTGATCACAATACTGAAGTGACCTGAGTTAGACCCAGGTCATGGGAGTCCTCCTTCCCAGCCTGTGTGATGGAGGACAGTTCCACGGCTAGTCAGGCCGGCTTTGCGGTCCGCGGTGGGCTCTCAGCGGGACGGGGGAGCTGCCGCACCCCAGGCTCCCCCTGCCTGCTGCTCCCCCTGGCCTGACGCCCAGATCGCCCCCTGCCCCCGTGCACGGGGAAGCAGAAGTCCTTGAAGCAGCGCTTGAAATTCTCGTCCAGGAAGGCATAGAGCACAGGGTTGAGGCTGCTGTTGGTGTAGCCCAGCGCCACGCAGAAGAAGTAGGCGGCCATGACGGGTGTGGTCTCAGGCACCGCCACCAGAGCTTTGACCAGGATGAAGATGTGGATGGGCATCCAGCACACCACAAACACAAGCACCACGACCAGCACCAATCGTGTGATGCGCCGCAGGTTGCGGTCCTTCTCCCGTGAGCCTGACAGCATGCGCACGCTGCGCAGACGCAAGATCATCAGCGAGTAGCACACAGTGATGATGAGCACGGGCACCACGAAGGCCAGCACAAACACACACAGATTCATCAGCTTGTCCCAGTACTCATACGGGTCAGGGAACTGCAGGGCGCACTCTGTGGTGCCTGGTAAAAGCACAGGGGGTGGGGGCGGGGGTAGAGGGATAGAGACAGGGGCGAGAGAGGGGAAACAGGAGCCGAGGGTTAATGAGAACGACCAATCTGGCACATTTAGAAATAAATAAATGATAAATGCAGTAATTACTGCAGTACTGTTTTACAATGTCTGCTTTGAGATTAAGCTGGCCTCAGGGGGCTCAATTAGTTTTGATGAGGGGATCAACAATCCATCAGACAGGCCAGGTGAGCTCTCTAATGAAACTACCAATCAAAAGATCTGCAGCCAACAGCTCAGCAGTGTGTAGACTTCAGCACGTGCATATTCCTGCTAGATGGTGAGGTAGAAATACAGCATATGGGTATATGGGCATGTGTCTCTCTTACCATTATTGGTTTGGGTACCTCCTAACACCATGGCAGGCACCCCAGCAGCTGAAGAGATCACCCAGATGCCCACATTGATGCCCTTGGCTTTGAGTGGTGTGCGAAAGTCCAACGCCTTCACTGGGTGGCACACAGCCACATAGCGATCCACGCTCATCATAGTGAGGGTTAATATGCTGGTGAACATGTTGTAGTAGTCAATGGAGATGAAGATTTTGCACACCACCTCACCAAAAGGCCAGGAGTGGAGCAAATAGTCTGCGTTCTGGAAGGGCATGGTGGTGGTCACCAAGGCATCGGCCAGGGCCAGATTGAAGATGTAAATGTTTGTGGCCGTCTTCATCTTGGTGTACCTTGGCAGAGGAAAAAGAGCTAAAGATGAGAGGGGAAGGTGGGGAGCACAGAGACACTAGCCCAGAGACTTCTGGAGCAACTCAACAATAGATGTTTAAAGTGCAAAAGTAATGGCATGGTCAACAGGACAATTTTGGTTGCTCAGCTTCACATTCCCAATTGAAGATTTGCTGAACGCTTCACTAAAGGCACACTAGGTTTTTAGGTTAATTCATCTGCTTCGTAGTCAGCTTGATGATTAAAGGACTCATTACGGGGTGAATGAAGGCTCTCTCACCCGCCTCTAGCATAGGTTCCGCGGTTAATACACTTGCAGGATCTGAAATGCCGGGTTGAGGAAACAAAACTGAAAGTAAATGAAATCGAAATTGAATTTATTACCGGCTTCTTAGTGAACATAACGCACGAAAATGATCATCGCTGGTTCCTATTCTTTTGTTTGCAAGTAAATTCACATGGATTGGTGAGAATGTACAATGTTGTTGCCATTTAAAGCTGTAGGGAGAGCTCCGGAGATAAAAAAAAATCCCAGTCTTGCCTGGTATGCCTTTAAATAGAACTGTTGTTAAAAGGTGCCATGGTGCTTTTTAACCATGAAATAGCAACAGAATGAGAAAAATCAACGTTTTCATGAAATGTCCAAAAACAACATGTTGTTCCATGTCTACCCAAATTAGCATGCAAACCAGCCAGCACCAGACCAGCACTCTTGCAATGCCAGCTTGTTTTTGTGTGTGTCTGCTGCAAAAAATACACTGCAAGAGAGCAGCATGTATGTACTCAAAATAACTCAAAGTCCATAGAATTCAGCATAGCTCCTTTATAGTATGGACAACACATCCGGGAGAGAGACTGAATTTTTAAAAATGCGCTCAGTGAAAAAAAAAAAAATTCTTGTAAGCTCTTCAGATGGAACACTGAATGAGGTAATAAGATCCCCATTTATGATGATGTCATGATCTCCATTTTCTACAACCTTCTGTAATGCATGTCTTTTTGCTAATAAGTGATGTAAAGACAGAACTTTAGGTAAACTACATTTCCCAAACTGCTTTGATTGGATTCAAATGTATAGCAAAGACAACCATTCAGCACTGTTGACATTTTCCCATGTTTTCCATGCCCCACTTTTGACATTTTAAAGACCTATGTATCAAATATTTTTCAGTATAATCAATCAATTAGATCAATGACTCACTAAACTGGCTCAGTAAATCACTCCGTAACAGGTTCAATTTGTTACATAAAAGTCGCTAATCAGCAGCTCGTAGCCTCTATGTGACAGACCGGGGATACTCAGGAATGTGGTTTGTTATCGATTTGTCAGTGAAATGACACTTCAGGGCTTTCAGTTGCTCTCTCTCTCTCTCTCTCTCACACACACACACACACACACACACACACACACACACACACACACAGGTACAAATATGCTGTATATCAACTGCTCACACACACATGCACTTAGATTTATTTGTGTCCCTCATCGTAAATACAGAGACACCTGCTACAGGCGCCTGAAAAACGGTGATAAAAACAACTGAATCAGCACGCTATGTGTCAGAGCACGGAATCACTCCATTAAATCACATTTAATCACACAGCCTCCCACACACACACCCACACACACATTCTAAAACACATACGCATACACTCAGGTCTGCCAGACATAAACATACACGCAGGTCTAGCCACACAGCTTCACACTGCAAATGCAGATTGCAGATAAGGGTCACAGACAATGCATTCTCTCTCTCTCTCTCTCTCTCTCTCACTCACACTCACACACACATACACATACACACAAATACACATCCATGTTGCATAAGATGCACAAAAGAATCCTAAGAAAAAAATCCATCAGAAAACTGACCGTAATTGCAAACAAAAATAAAAAAGACATAGCCTAGTCATGTAAATGTTTAATACAAAACTTGAAAACAAGGAAGGACTGATGTGTGCATACATCCACACATACACAAACTCACACACACACATTGCATCAGAAACAGCAACCTACAGAGGGGCCTAGGATTACTGAAGCAATGTACAGATGTAATCTGTTTGTGGACTGTGTTTTACAACAAAGGCACCCTAAGTCATATAACAACTTCACAGAAAATCACTGTAAAACGTAACACATGGGCAGACACACACACACATACACACACACAGAGAGAGAGAGAGGATTTAGCACAAAAGCATAAAATGAATTTGCTCCAGGCAGGGTCAGATAAGCATCAAATGGACAAAAGCCAATCAAATGGATATAGACAAAATAAACCAATTTACCCTTTAATGTCATGGATCGTTAACAAGCAATAAAAGGCATGTGTGTAATAGGAGTCCCATAGTAGACCCATAACCTCATATAACATCATAAATGTTAATAGACAGACCGTTTAAACAGAACAGTATTAAAGGAAACAATAACAATACCTGATAATGACGTACATGACGAGGCAATTGCCTACCAGTCCCACCACAAAAACCACGGAATAGACTGCCGTGATAATCGGTATGATTGGGGACATGGGCTCGTGCGCCCAGTTCCCGCTGTTGTTATGCGTCAAGTTGCGCGTGTCGGACAGAGAGGAGTTGGATAGACAGTCTTCCACTAAAGACGACAGGCATTTGTCGTCCTTGTAGATTTCTACCAAATTTTGATCCATCTTCCGAAATTATGCAAAAGGACGGTCAGACATGAGACGGTGAAGTCTGCTGAAACCTAAAGTACAAAAGAGAAAAGAATCCGAGAGACGCAAAGAGGAGAGGGAGCATGAGTGGAGAGAAAATGCGCGGGGACATATGATCGAACGTTTTAACTCCGTAAACTGCTTTGTACCGAAGAATTGTTAGCATTAAAACTTACAATGTCGAAATGAGATTGGAATGAAACAACGATTGTTCAACACAAGAATAGCACTGTACTCACTCAACTTTAACCTGTATTTCTTACCTTATAAAAACAGTCCCGCGTCGTTGTCCTTCTGCTGCGTGTATATATGGAGGATATTATAGCAACCAGCGTAATCTTGAAGCAGAAAAGGGATCGTGCTGATGGTGGTCACTCAGTAAACTTTGACAGCACAAGGCAGACTGGGGGATACTGTGCCACCGCGCTTAACCGATCCAGTGGCATTGGGAACGTGCGATTGTGCCTCCTCCTCCCTCGATTCTAATATGACCTCAGATAAATTGACAATTAGACGTAAGCGTGCGCGATTCACTACGCATTAACAGCCTACTGACTTTGCGCTGTTAATGGCGATATTACAAACGAACGTACTTACAGTGTACGTGTAATTTTGTGTACACAGATTGTGCACAGGTGTTGGTATTTCTTATCACGATATTAACGTAACTCAGTAGGCCTAATGATGTGGCCATGCACAGGAAGCAAATGTGCAATTTAGCAGCAGCACGGGTATTTGTATGGAGTAGGCCTATTACGTAAAGAAAAAAAAATCCTTTAAAACCTTTTTTTAAGTCAAGCGTAATACCAATCCATACATCATACCATATATAAATCAATAGTTTAGAGAAAATGTGGGTTTAAATTTTAGACCTGCTGAAGTGTGTGTGTGATCCCTTCAGGGATGCACATGCTGTGTTGGTGAGAACATGTCCTTCAGAGGGCAGTCTTCTAGCTCAGACATAGGCTACTCTATGCAGGTCTCCCAGTTTGACGAACTGTCTTCTCTCTGCCCACCCTATCCAATTCCCTCTCACTCGTCTGACTGACACATTTCATCTTGCACTCTCTCCATCACACTTAGACAGTCAGTGGCTTGGGGTTAGGGCATGTGTGTAGATGTGCATGAATTGTTTAGAGCTATAGGCTCCCAATGAACTGTGCAGTTGTGTTAAGTAAGCATATTTCTCTTTAAGCTTCTGGCCACTGTTCAATATGCTATTGTTATTTGCACAAAGCCCTGTTTCTCACAATCTCTCTCCCGCAGTCTCTTTATTTAGATAGGACAGACAGAGAAGGGGCGGTGAGGGGTGGTTGGGGGTGTTTTGGGGGATTGGGTTGGATCAGGAAATGACCACAGTTTAGAATTAAACCTGGCATGGGCACTTAGCCCTGAAGGCAGGTGTTGTCACATGTGCTACAGCTCTTTCTTTTATCCATCACATCTGAATATCCAGATAAGTCCAATAGGTGAACAGAGAGTCAAAGGGAACATAGTAGAACCAGTTCCAAATATCATTCAGGTGACGTGATATGTATATTTCTTACATGTGTAATACTGCAGCAACCATGGACAGTAACCTGAATACCTAACCTAAGGAGCACAAACAGGACTCATGTACACAGACTTAACATGCTGTATCTGCTCTCATTACAGCCCAGGTGAAGTGTTAAATAGGACACAATGACAAATACAATGACCATGCTCTCAAAGGGGGAGGTGGTGACAGAGGCACCCAGTATACTGATGGACATGCCTAGCTCACTAAAAGTTGCTGGCAGATCCAGTTATTTTGTGGTTGTCAAGATTAGCTGCTGACTTTACCGTGGCTTACCCATAAACTGGCCCTGCGGTGTCAAGAGCATTTCTGCAAGATGCAATGAGGAGGCACCATTTACAAGGTACAGTGCACCTGCAATGACCCTCTTCCTTAGGCCTACACATGGGTGGGAATATGGTCAGTTTGTCTCATCAAAGTTCTGTAGTAGTCTTTGGCCATACCTCTCCCACTCAAAGAGGGACTATGCAACTAAGTAATTGACCTTAGTTTAACAGGTTAAGAGACATTGTGGTTGTTCTGTAACACTTAATGGGTTGATTGGTGACTGTTTTGACTCCCCCTACCTTATCTGGGTGGAGATTTGGAAAATTCAAGGATCGGCTGGCGAGCCGCAGCCAAGTCTCGTGGAAGTCTCAGGTCTCTCAAAGTAATGAATTGCCAGATAGGCAATTCTCAAACATTCATCATGGAACAGACAAAGAAAAAGAAACAGAGAAAACTGGTGTTGGAGGAACAGAGAGAGAGGAAATGGCAGTGTTGTAAAATACCTAGTCGGAAACTGTGGGGAGAGCTCTGCAGAGAAGAATGCGAGCACAAACCTGGCACAAACCCAGAAAACAGAGAAGGAATGGCCAATCCTGCATAGGGAGGTTTTAAGCAGATCAATGAACTTTTCAGTGAGGTCTCAGATCTGTCCAACTGTTCTTATTTCCTTCCCACCTCTGATTCCAATGTCAGAGCCAGAAAAAGAACCAACTTGCTCTGTACCAGTTACCAGTGGCCCTCATCAAACTGTTTATTATAATACTGCAAAAACACATCTATTCAGTTCCCAAGAACCCCAGAAGTACACATTCTGGGGTGTTATTTTTACTTCTTCTTCTGGACATGTTCTACTAAAGAGCCTGGACATACAGTAAATATGGTTAACATCTTAACATTAAAAGAAAAGAATTATTGTCTTAAGACTTCCGCACAGTACTGATTGCTATCCAATATGAACACATAGTGAATATACATCCCATTCCAAACTTGGTCCTCGTGTTGGACCCTGACGTGGTCTGGATGCAGCCACAGTGCTCCCAACACCTATTTCAAAAGCAGATTCTCAGAAACATTTTCTTTCCAACATATATTTCAATTTTATTCACTGCCCTAAGATGTAAGTCAAAACCATCCCCTGGGCTGCCATCTTGCTCTTGCGTGCTATTTCAGATTGTTTCCTATTTATTACTCTCCTAATAAATTCCATTAGTTTCCATGGCAATGAACAGAAGGCTTCCCAATAGGGAAGCAAGAACATGCGCTTTATAAAAATTCTGGAGAAAGAAAAGAGTTAACTTAGTGCCCAGTGATTCAGAGCTAAAAAAAACACCAGTTAAGACACTTGTCTAACTTAGTATAGAGTGATTTAAAACTAAATTGAACCACCAGAGAAGCTCCAACACCGGAAGCATTTACAAAAGCACAAGATATTAACTGCAAGGAATAACCAAAGGCACAGTTCCCCTGATATTAAAGCAGCCTGATTTGTACATATAGGCATAGATAGGCTGACATATGCGAGCAGTGATGCATAGCTATTTCTTTATCTATGTTTACACTTTTTTGCAGATATGTTGATGAAGTTATTATCGCTCTTGTAGATCAGAGATACTCTTCATTACTATTGTATTTGAGTTGGCAATATAAACAAAGTTACATATGGTTTCCTAAATCTTGGTTTATGTGACTGATTCAGATGAAAGTGTGTGTGTGTGTGTGATTGCATGCCTGGCTGTACCAACCAATCTGCATCCGTGATTAAACCAGTATATTTATGGCCACTGGTTAGCCAAGGCACACTTGAGTGAGACCGGCACACTGTAATCTCCCACTCCAATCTGTGTTGATGCCCCTTCCTCCAGCCCCTCCTCCTCTCCTTTATAACACCCCCAACCACCATCTCTCTTTCACCAGGAAGGCTGCTCACTCGCCCAGGGGATGTGGGCAGGCAGAGCAATGATTGCTAGCAGTCAATGATGACTAACAGGTCACACCTCAACAGGAGGTAAAGAGGAAGGCAGGAATTGATCAGCATAGTTCACCTCTAAAAACCCATAGGGTGGCCAATGTAGTGGAAGGGAGGAAAATCGAAAACTTTTTCGACAATAGTTTATTGCATCATATGGACTACACACATACACACACACACACACATACATGAGCAGAATTGAAAAACAAATGACTTGAAAGTATTTCAGGCAAACAAAAATAAAAAAGGCAAATTAAAGAATGGAAATCAGTGTACCTTTTTGAACCATCAGCTGTAATGAAAAGCTTTTTACTGCACATCCAATATAATCAGAGTCACTCACTGTGATTTAATGTGAAAAAGCCTCCATGTACACACACAACCACACACACAGACGGACTAGACTTCAAATGCTTTAAGGGACTTTCAACCACTTTATGTGTCAGTGCATTTGACAGACGTCACCCAATGCCTTTGAGGTAAACACATACACCAGGACATGGTCACACAAATGGTCCAGTCTCTTGCTTACACTGACATGCATTCACCCCATAAGGCTTTCCCTATCCACAGCAACATGAGCTTTCCATCAGACAGTAGTTTATAAGTTTATAGATACAGAGATACTGGCTGTATGTTACAGCATGTCTTATCTAGGGTGACCACATGATCCTGATTCCCGGGAACAGTTCCTGATTTCAGTGGTCTATCCCCAGTAAAATTACTTATTTTGATGATACTGACTGTAGAAATAAGAATGTCCCAGGGTCCCAATGACAATTCAGGGAAATGTCCCTGATTTTCATCTTAGAGATCTGGTAACCTTAGTCTAATCACATGGTGATAGCCATAACCCTTCATAATTATATGATCTGTTAAATTCCAAATGTTAGTTACGACTTACAGAGGGAGCGCAAGAGAGAGGGAGTGAGACTGATACTGTGTGTGTTGGGTGGGTAGTAAATCCAACCAGATTAGCAGATGGTTAGGAGGAGTGTTACCATGAATCAGACTGTTACCGTGTCAACTGGAGAAAGGTTAGCTGTGTTCACACTTCACAAACACACCCCCCTACACACGCATGTCCCAGAATGCATTCAAACATGCATGCACACACACCCTGCAGTCAGGACCGGCCTGCTGAACTCTCAGCATTTATGATGTAACAAGAAAATGCAAGAAAGTCTGGATCTGAAATCTATAGTTAGAAAGGTAAGTACATTTTTACACCATCCAATGGCATAGCTATCAGTAAACAGACACCGCAGTTGCTAATAACTGAAAAATACCCCCATCAGGTCTTTCTTCATGTCGTACATTGGATTTGTTTGCATTATGGTTCTTGCTTTCTGGCGTTCCACTCTTTGCTACTAATTCTGTGATTACTGGGCCCTATTTGACCTAATCAGAGTCTCACTCTCCTACTCCATGGTGGGCCCTTGAAGCATAGCCAACTAAATAGGCCACTATACAGACTTTTAATACACAGAAATGTTTGGATTAACATTGACAACATATCATAGTGATCATTAATAATCAGCAAAGTGAATAACAATAAATTTTGGTGTATTTTGTTTTACATTGCAACTGGGGATTGGGGGATATGGTAGTGAACATGCTATTACATGCAAAACAGTAAACAACACACTGGCCTCTGCAGAGTGTTAATTTGTGCACGTCAGCTGGATCTTCTGGATTTCACTGCCAACTTTGCACAGAGGAAAGCTTGGAAAATGCAGTAACCTATAGCAGTAGGTTTGTTATGGTACACCGTTCACCAGTGTTTTTTCCCTCCATTTCTGCTGCAGCATCACCATTTTATTTTTTTCATTTATTGTACGCCTTCACCATTTTTTACCTATTTATTCTGATTCAGTTAGCCTACTTCTGTCAACTGCTTCATTTACTCTACCTGCTTTAGTGGATTGTTTATGGTGTTTGTGGACACTGCACCATCATGTTGTGTAGGGGGCCTGCCTTGATAGTCTTGCATAGGGGCCCAGTGTTGGCTTGTTACACCACTTACATCGCCCCTCTTGTTTGACACTAAAGGGTAAAACTGGCTTCTCTCACACTGGTAGTTGTGTTTTATTTAGCCCATATGCTAATATAGTACTGAGGCTTTGCTTGTTACTGTGTTTATTAGTTTATCTTCTGCTTTAACATTACCTTAACTATTACCTTTAATATCCTGATATGTACTGTCAGAAGGTCTGAGAATGACAGAATCTGTGAAAATAGTGATATGGCAGCCAACACTAACTGATGAGGGAAAGGAAGTTTTGTTTTCTTATGCCCCCATCTGTCAGTGTTAACTGACAAATTCAGTTTACCTTCCAGTCCAGTCTACCAGATGCTTTCTTTCCAGTCCAGTCTACCAAATGCTTTCGTCCTTATACCTCCTGACAGCAATCAGCAGCCTGATTGACTCCAGATTTTTCCTTTGATGAATATTGACGTCTTTTTGGATCATCAGAATGACCACATGTGGCCTTTGGCTCTATCCTCATATACAGTATTGACTACAGTATTCACCCTGTTCCTTTATAGTGGCCAGAATCTCATGTGTTGGGTGGTTATTGGTTGGTCAGGCTCAAGGTACGGAAGTGTTGGCTGAAGACCTAGGATGTGGATGGCATGTCAATATTATTTATACTGCAACTCTTTTAGAGCCCATATTATTTCAGATGATGCCGCTGCCAGATACACCAGCATGGCCTTAGGCACCCAATAAGTGACCTGAAATAATAATAAACAATAAAAACTTACTGACTGATTTTCTAAATCTTGGCATGCTCTAAAATAGTTTGATTATGCATTGTGGAAGACTGGCAACCTGTTAATAATTGGCAAGCTTAACTATTTATTTGGCTCCTCCACACTCCAAAAGTGGAGCAACATATTGCCTAGTCTATCAACATAGCCTTAGTTTGCTCCTCTCCATCATGCCAACTAAAAACAGTTCTCATTCCTTACATTGGCTTGGCTAGATGTTATAAAGTTAAAGCAAAACATTCATTAATCTAATTAGGTTTGTTCAGCAGCATACCTCAGTTACTCTAAAATGCTTGTGCAAACCTCTCTAGGGTTGTCCTTTTGATTCCAAATCCTTAAGCTTCTCAACAAATAGACTTGCACAGCTCCACCCCAAAACTTTCATTACCACTTCTGATCCTGCCTATGTACAAAGCCCTATGTATAATTCATTCATCTTTTTCTTATTGGGATGAATTTGAATGGAATACACATGATTACTGAGTCATATTTCAGTTACAAAACAACAAAGCAGGACAGAAAATTATTTACCTTACAGCTGATGACACCATGTCTGACTAAAAAGCAGCACGATTAAGGAACTTCTTTTCTTTTATCATGTAATAACTATCTTTATGTTTTCCTTTGCTCTGTATACTTGTATTCTCACTCTTCAGGTTCTGAAAAACTTTTGAGGTTACATAATTGCGACTTTCACCTGCTTGTTAAGGACAGCATTGCACTAAAGCATGTTGTTAATGTGCAATGAGATGCCACGGATGGTAAGATTTGCAACAATTTGGGTGTGCTTGGAAGCGAAACCACCACTGTTAGCAGCAAGCATACAAATGAGCAAGTTGTGTTTGTGTCACCTTGAGTGTACATGCCTACATATTTGAATGATTCAGATGAGCAGAAAGTGAAAATAGCTCTCAAAGTGCACCTTACTAGTTGCCTCACCAAACATCAAATTTTGATATATTTGATATAGAGTACGCATGCCGTGGAGCTTATTATCCCGCTTACCGTTATTGCCACGTCTACGCAATGTAGTTTTGCAAACAATTTACGCATTTTGATAGCTAAAACCGGCACGTTTGCACTACTTCCTTTGGTCACACATCAACTCAGTCATAACTTACTGAGATAAACTGCCCTTACTAGTTCTAAATGGATGATTGCTATGATCATAAGCGGTTTGTTAGTTCGATCGGTCGTTGTCAAGCATCATACCCAAGGATTCTTTCCCGTCTCGGCTTTTGTAGAATCACCATTTCCCATACTCCTAAATGCAGTATAACAGACTTAAAAACATCTCGGTCACAAGTTAGAATGTTACTGCGCTGTGAACGTCGGTCGGGCTGCTAAATTGTAACGTGATAGTGATAGATTTCACACTTCACAGCAAGTTGGGCGAATTGATTTGCAAGTGTAATACGGTGAGAAAAGTAGGCCTAGAACTTCTTCATAGTTGTGCAGTTATCAGAAAATAATGCACGTTCTAAATAGCCCCTCACAATAGGAAATTTGATCACG
This sequence comes from Tenualosa ilisha, assembly GCA_015244755.2. Taxonomy (NCBI): domain Eukaryota; kingdom Metazoa; phylum Chordata; class Actinopteri; order Clupeiformes; family Clupeidae; genus Tenualosa; species Tenualosa ilisha. Next base: position 1,363,659 of record PYXC01000003.1, read on the forward strand.
CATTAGATTTGTTATCTTGTTTAGATTATTATTAGATTCGTATTAGCACACAAATTATTTTGGACTAAGTAGATATACTGCCTTTAATGACTGTGACTGAAATAGGTAGTGTTTTGTTGGACATTTGTTGGCTATATTTAAAATGTTTAAAAGCATTGAATGACCTCTCAAAAATATTGCATTACATCCATCTTTCCTGGAAATTGTATTTCGAAAGAGGAATACCTGAACGTTGATGTTGTTTTAGAGGAGATTGTGTGTGTGTGTGTGTGTGTGTGTGTGTGTGTGTGTGTGTGTGTGTGTGTTATCCATTTCCTGGAGCACTATATGATATGAAAATTAGATTCTACAGGAACAGTAAAGAGGGAACACCAGCTTCAGAGGGGCACATCTGAGCAAATGTACCATCTTAGAGGAAGGCAAACACCTGGTGAGAGCCCTACATGTCCTGGGGCAGGGGTGATAGAAGGCTTCATGACCTCAAGACCCCCAACCAATCCTGATACTGCCATTGGAACAAAAATAAAACGCCTCATGTGAAGAAAAGAAGGAGACCCTCTTAGGTCTACTGCATCATTCATAATTTAGAGAAAATATGAATATTCATTGCTTATTTATTTTCTGTGCTGTCAAATGTATAGTAGTTTGTGCTGTGTTAAGCATTCCCATAGCATAGAGTCCTTATACCCAAGATTCTCACACAAATACACATGCTGCTATTTGCCTCTTGATTATGAAGCATTTTGAGATGTCATCATAGAAGGCTTAGTGCATGATTACATGGCGCCTGATGACAGAAGGCAGAAAATCATTGGAGAGAAAGTCTGACTGATTACTTCAGTTTCTCTTTCTTTTATTCATTCATTCATTCATTCGTTTGTTCATCCATATTTTATCAGTCAACCACAGTCTGTACAACACAGAGAAAATAAGAAAGAATGAAATTATGGATTGGAATAGGCAATATAATTTACTGATCATGAGGGTAGAGGAAAGGGAAGGAAATCTGTAAGCTAAGAACTTTGTGTAAAGCCAACTTGAACAGATTTTTCAAGATGTGACACATTTGCCCTTCATTTAAGGCCACAGAGCCCCAAACGTCTCCTTATTCAGACTCCAGAACAGCCTGGGTAATCAGTTCCAGGGTCAGAGGTCATTTAGAGACAGCAGGCATTAGTCTCTTTAATAGGCCCTGTCTAAAAACCCTATCTCTCACATCCAGTTTGACATGCGCATGTGTACCCCCCTCATACACACACACACAAACCTACACTCACACACTTACACAGGAAACCTAACTTTGTGTGTGTGTGTGTGTGTGTGTGTGTGTGTGTGTGTGTGTGTGTGTGTGTGTGTGTGTGTGTGTTCTAGAGTCTAAATCTAGAGGCTGATCACATTGAGTTTTGGGACCAAGAATTCTTCTTATCCATCACTGGCATATGGGAGACAAGGGACCCTCTTATGGTCAACTTCCTCAGCTGTCAGAGCCTCCAGTCTTTCATCCTTTCTCATCTCGCTCACCCTCACTCACAGACCTCCCCTCAGTGCACTCTTGCCTTCTCTGTTTCTCATTCTTCACTGACATTTAATCAAGCCATTTACCACGAGTCTATATGCACTCATTATGTTTAGATGATTAATTTAGCTCAGTGGTTGGAGGTCTGATCACTCATAGTGGACACGCTTCGCACCTCCACACCAAGTAAGTTCATTAAGAAAGGTCTCAGTGACAGCAGAGGTCAAACAGAAACACACACACACACACACACACACACACACACACACAAATACAAAAATATAAACATCAATGTGTATATTTATATTTAGATTATATTAGAGTATATTTAGAGGTAAATGTATGCGCAGTGAGCATGTGTGCAAATGTGTAATTCTATTAGTGTGTGCATAAGAGTGTTAGTTGTATGAATGTGCTGTTTGCATGTCTGTGGTGAGTGTGTGCATAAGAGTGTTTGTATCTGTGAGTGTGTGTGAATGTACTGTTTGCGTGTCTGCCATGAGTTGAATTAGTGCTGATGATTCAAACGATGCGTTTAATAAAACCCAAGCTGCTCTAAGCTGTGGAAATTAGTGATGCTCTCCATTCATGTGAAAGATTCTGTGTGTGTGTGTGTGTGTGTGTGTATGTGTGTTAATTTGTGTGGGTAAAACTTCAAAATGTCATCTACAGGCATAATCATAGCCAGTTATGTCTCCTTTGTATGAGGTTAAACTCAGCCAATCAAATAAATCCACGCTGTGCTGCTCAGCTCCATGGTCCATCCCTCATGTGTGAAATGCCCACACTGTGCCAGGGACCAAAGACCAAAACAATGTAGTCAGCATCAATAGACCTGGCTGTTCATCTCAGGGGGATGGCATCACAGTCTGGGAATATGGAACGCTTAACTTCCTCTCAGCATAGTCAGGCATACATCGGGTTAGGCAGACAAATCACTTGTACATTTGGCCTGGCCTGTCCTTCTAGTGTGTTTGCGCTTGTGTATGTTATGTGAGCTTTGCCGTGCTGGTTCCCTTCCTCTTCATCCTCCACTTTGCTTTTAATTAGGCTCAGAAAGCATTGGCTCTGTTTTATCTGTATTTTGTTTGTATTGTGTCTGAAGTGTGACATAAGTGGCCTAAAAGTTGAATTATACTGCGGTTCTTGGCTCCTGTATGTTGAATATCTGTGGAAGTGTACAGATGATACAGATGCTGATTTAATTTAGTATTGTAATGTTAGCATAGTATTCTTTCAGTCATGGTCATAAAAGTGGAATTCTTCCAGCAGAATATTGAGCTTTAATATGTATTCATAATTCCATCTTGCATGGCCACCTAGCTGTGGGTGAGAGAGGTAAGCACAGTAGCACGCTATTTAAAGCCATCTGGATGCTTTCCCAGAAAGAAATGTGTAGATATATTACTGATGCCAGAGAGGGACACGGCTTTGAGAAAACAGTGTGTAGTAAAGCTTCGCACAGTATGCCATTAGCATATTCTTTGCTTTTAGGACACTATGGCTTGTGTGCATAGTCATGTGCACACTAACACACACTCTCTCTCTCTCTCTCTCTCTCTCACACACACACACACACACACACACACATAATCTTCTGTCCTCATTATGAATGTGGGAAGCAGAGACAGAGTATCAGTTTGGTATTTTGCCTGATTCAGCAGATATGCTGAAAGAGTTAGCAACACACACACACACACACACACACACACACTGTTGAATGACAATACACAAACATGGGTCTGTTGTATGAGCCCTGCTGTCTTATGTTACAAGCTGATGATCCATGTGCTGTATATGATTGCATTAATTGAATCCAGAGCTCTGTGGTGTATTCTGTTTGGAATTAAATGTCTTGTCATAATACATTAGAAAAAGCCTTCACTTGGAGAAAAAAAAGGGTGGAATATCTAATAAGCGAAGATCCTTTGAGCTATTTAAAACATGGGCCTCATTATCTTTCAAGCACTCAACTCCTCTTCTTCGAACAATGCATGTACCTTTCGGCACCAATTAGGACTCAGAGAAAAAAAAAAGTGGAGAGGAGTGCTGTGACAGAGCCCCAGGCCAGGAGAGCAGCTGATTTAAATGGGCTTAAAGAGGGTTGGGCCGATATGCTCTCCACAAAACCCGGCTATTCAAGGAAAGAAAAAATTAAGGCAAGATGGTTGAGAGATGGAGGATGGAGCTGGGGGAGGCAGAGTGAAGTATATCCTTTGAGATCTTGCTGCTCAACAAAATCAAGATTAGGGCGAGGAGAGGAAGAGGCCCTATGCTTATTGGACCTCTGATGAATCCCATGTAGACATGCATTACAGCTGGGGTCACGTTTAAGAAACTCCTGATGTGAACCAGCTGCTCTTAGTAGAAGTTGGTGATGCATATGTCATGGTCATACAAGTGGAATTGTTCCAGTATGCAGACAGCAATGACATGAGTTCAAGGATGCAGACAGCAATGAATGACCAATTCAGGCTAGTCACCTGTCCAGGCTGTCTGACTAGGGCACTGGAGAGCTATGGCAGAAGGCAGTGTCTTGTCAATCAACAGCTGTTGACCTGTGGAATATATTCCAACACAGAATAGTCATCACTCTTCACACGTTTGCACAGCACTTCATAACAGCACTTTCCCACAAATATCTCAAAGGTACTATTAAGCTTTTCAAAAGCAGATGCTGTAAGTGCACTCTAATATCACCATACCTCCAGCCTTTCCCTCAGAATATTGAAATGGAAGTTGGCCATTACAGGTATTGACAAGCAAATATTCACCTCAAGTGTAATGGAGGTATAAGCACGGTTGTTGAGAGACTGGTCAGGCTGTCAGGAAGGACATCATCACATAAGATATACTGGTTTTCTTTTCAGTTTTCAGTTGCTCATGTAGAAATATAAGTGCAAGTGTATGTGTAAGAATTGCATAAGGCATATGTCAGGCACAGACGGGCGGAGGCAGAAGTTCGAACACGGAGTTTTATTCGAACAAGTCAACGGGGGAATAACAAAAGTCGTGTCCGTCACTTTGACGGAGAAAACTGAAAACTATAACACACAGAAGGTGGGAGGTAAACTAACACACAAGAGATAAAGGTAACGAGGGGAATAACAAAGGCCACGTCCGTTACTATAACGGAGAGAAAGGAAAACTATAACGCACAGAAGGTTCGAGGTAAACGAACACACAGAAGATAAACAAACAGGCTAATACAAGCGTACAGGGACAGGTGACTAGGAAACACTGAGAGTAGCAATACCACAGAGAAGTCTAGGCTCGTGGGGCAGGAGACAGGGGAGATCGCAGGAGACGAAGGGCGCACAACGACCACGTAGCAGTCCTAGGTAACGTAGACGAGGCCAGACACCATGTGAAGCAGGAGGGAGGCTTAAATAGGGTGGAGACCAGGTGACACCAATTAGAACTCAGGTGAAGGTGATCGTGCACGAGGAGGTGAATGCAAACGAGGAGACGAGCTGTGAGTCTGTGACGTTGAGTGAGGGGGCGTGGCCGTGGCCAGGTCCGATGCGGACCTGACAGCATACGGCAAGCAAAAAATATATACTGTACATATCATCATTGTTACTTAACATAACTTTACTGTGACTGTTGTCATGAAGTGTGTTATTTTAATATCTGCACCCCAAACAGTGTCAACTTCACAATAATGACAAGTATCATTAATGTTCATGATACATGTCATGTTAATAACAGGCTAATGTCACTCTTATGTAGACACCTTCAAATAAAGTGTTACCAATTGTTTTCAGCTGTTTGGTTTTCAGCAAGTTAATTTGAAACGATGAAAAAATATCAAGCAAACATAGTACCTTAACAATGATGGAGATTTTAATGAGGTGAGCAAAAATTATGTTGTGTTTGTATACATTGTAACTAAAACTAAGATGAAGTAAAACACAGCAGAAAGGTGGCTGAGTACTCCCTGGGAAATTCTGCCAAGGGTTTTATCTTTCTTAGGGACAGCCTGCCCACTCAGTGTCCCATTTCTATAACCCAATGGGCTCTATTTTGACGATCATATGCGCATTGTCTAAAGTCAGTCGCGCAAGTTGCTTTAGGGGCGTGCCCGACACAATTTGGTATTTTGACGGCGGGAAAAGCGAACATTGCGCCAGGCGCATGGTTCAAAAGGGTTGGTCTTAAAGTACTTCATTAGTCATGGGTGTGTTTTGGGCGTAACATACAATTAACCAATCAGGATTTATACTCTCATTCCCTTTAAAAGCCAGCGGCACATTTTCCATGGTGTGTTGCTATTACGATGGCGAATTTACCCGGAAGACAGCATTTTTCGATGGAGGAGACCGATCTGCTAGTGCGTGAGGTAAAAGCGTGTGAACAGGTTATCTTCGGGGATGGAAAGAATCCCCCCAAACCTCCACGGGTCAAGGAAGTATGGGAGGAAATATCCTCAGTTGTGTCCTCCGCCTTTGGCAAAAAAAGAACATCCGAACAGTGCCGAAAGCGGTACAACGATGTTAGAAGACGGGGGAAACAAAAGCTTTCAACGCAAATTAGTAAATATTGTGATATATGTGATGTACATTTATATTTCATATTTCCAGGGACTCCATAATTTTTTTCTCCACATGAAAAACTTTTGTATAAGCCCTGCTGCGCGCTCCTGCTGATGAGAGAAGCAGGGTGTGCGCGCGTTGTGCACGCTTTCATACCCCAAAGCGCTGTGCGCCCCTAAAATAGCTTTTCAGCAACGCGCAACTGACGACAGACCAGGGTTTTGTTGGTCACTAGCGGATTTAATTTTTGCGTCTTTATAATAACATCTGGCACGCTTTGCGCCAGACCACACCTCTTCTTTTCGCTGACACACCCATGACGATGCAGTGTCATCTGCTATCTAGACAATGCTGGCACAGAATAGCAATGACACCATGCGCATGTCGCGAATGCACAGTGCGCCGCGGCATGATAGGGCCCAATGTGTTTGCACAGGTTCATCTAGACAGGCTTTTCATCAGTGGTTGGATAATTGATTACTTTGAAGTAAAAGGTTAAGGTCTTAATTTTTGTGTATCTTTGGCACTAATACGTTATGGCTACATGTCAACATAAAAGACTCTGTGCTTTTACGGATACTGACACACTTTGATGACCTGAGAATAAAGGTCAAGGTCTGGTAGACTCAACGTTGCGGGCTAGCTGTGGTAGGCTAAACATGCACAAAGTGGTTTTTGATCAATTCAAAAGTATCAAAACTAACAGGAGGCAAAGCCTTCTGCTGTGGAGGCCCCTCTTGCTGAATAATTGAATCTACTGTTGATCTAAGCTCTGTCTGAGAAATAGATATCCTTTCCATCTGTAAATCTAAACTGGAAACATTCCTCTTCAGTACATCTTAATGTTGCATAAACATCTGGCACTTGTCACAGTATACTTCCCCACACATCATGCTGGGCAACGCTTCCCTGAGCCTCATTGATACCCAGTTACTCTTGCCCAGGCTTGGAGTCCCAGGAGGTGGGGGGCTGCCCACTTATGAGCTGGGTTCAGTTTCAAGATGTTTTTTTTGTTTTGTTGAGAGTTTGTCTTCATTATTGGCAGCATAATGTTGCTTGCGGAAAGTGTGTGTGTGTGGGGGGGTCAGACTGGGATCTATTAAGCACCTTCAGACATTTAAGTTGCTACTGGTGCTACTGTAGGCCACAGAACTGACTGAAATAGCAATCCACAGTATAAAGCTGAAATGCGTGAGTTTTGACCAACCCTTGATGCCCCTTTGAACAAAACTTTTTTTTGGTCATTTGGCATATGGCTTGCTGAAGTGCATTGACAATGTCTAGTACTCATCATTATCCAAAGGATCATTATTGTGTGGTGTTGAATGTTCTGAATGTCACAGATTTGAGAGTGTAATTACAAAGCTAAATCAGCAACCTTCTTCCAGTAATACCCCCAGAAAATGCTTGAAGTTTGACTCAGACATTGAATGTAGATAAAAGTTTGCTTGGCAGAATAGAGACATCAAAGACATCAATCCAGTAGCAAAATCCAACCATACAATCATCTAAATCAAGCACAGTAATCAGGGGTATACAGGCAAACAAGTCCAGAGTGCATTTCATATTTGTTACAAAAATATTGATTACAAACACCTAGAGAAATTGACAATACAGCCAATAGCAACTTAAAGGTCAGATATGTGATCAATAAAGTGAATGTTGATGATCAAAGGGTTAGCTCTTACATAAAGGTTTGAGCCTAAAATAAAAGCTACCAGAACATCATAATAGCTAGAAAATGCACAGTAGCAGTTTGTGCTACTTCTAGTGCATTACTGTTGTCACGGCCTAAATCACCAGTGATAGACAGAGTGGCTCCATATTTTAAGATGACTGGTCAATAAAACACATATTCAGAGCTGGGTGAGGAGGACACATTTACCAGGAGCGAGTGAGTAACAGGTTATTATGTTTCCCTGTCTGAGCAGAGACTGGCAGTGTGTTGTGGCAGAGACGAGGAAGCAGGTGCTAGATGGGAATGTAATTGGATGATGATTGTAGTTGACAGTAATAGGGTGTAATTGGCCAATTAGCTTTCCCTGCAAAGACGGCCAGGTATATAAATGGATGGCTCAAGCGTGCTGCTCTAACACCGGGCTTAAGGGCTCTGGATGCCTTTTATTATGTCCATGGCATCGACCTCCTACTTCTTATTAAGCAACCTGCTAAACACTCATTTTCCTCCTCTAATGCAAGGGGCACACTGAAGTGGAGCACTGGAGAAGGAGTTGGTTAGACCCTGTAAAACATCTACAGAAAATAGCCTGTGACTGGGGAGGCTGTGTCCAATACATCTCATCTTCCATCATTCCCATTCTTCAGACCAGGGGGAAATGAACCATATGTAGAGTGGCTTCACAGGAAAAAAAGACAACTTCAGGTAGATGTGTGCAAGCAAGCACTGCGCTCTTTAATCTGACCTAACCAATGAGCTTGAGGCAGATTTCCATTGGGAGACTTTAAAATAGAGAAAAAGGCAGTTATTGCCCAAAAATGTGATGTTCAATAGCCTTTAAATGTATTCTCTTATCCTGAAATGACTATCTTTATGACACGTGCGCATGGGGGGTCTGACAATGGAGCCGATAAAGTACCGCAATGTAAAGAAAACGAGAGAGGAATTTTTGACTCATTTCCATGGCAAGGGTTCACTGAAGCATCAGTTCTCCTGCTGTCTCTCCCCATGCTGGGATGTGCATGTCGATGAGCATGCAGGACACACTGACTTTAGTAAAGTGGATAGCTTATTGACAAAGGGTAGCCATACTAAGGGCCCACTGACCCATATGCTTATACTCAAACCAATCAAAGCACTTCCATAGAGAATCCTGTGCAAGACTACACTAGACTTCTGGACTTTTCCACAGATGTACCTTTACATGTGCTATGGAAAACTGCTGATGTTTATCTCTGTAGTATAGCTTGCTCTCCCAAAGTGATTACTTTAAAACTAGGTCAAAGTGCTGCATATAGAATAAGAAGAAAGATGAGAATAATGATCATCCTTTGCAACATTATAACAGTATAATCCTGAATTTAAGCTGTCCTTAAGCAGCAGGGAGCTGTTTCGTTTCTACAAAAATGCATATTTATATATATTCATATATACATTTTATGTTTACAGAAAAGAATATATAATTGTCACCTAAAGTTGGAGGGAACTGTTGCAAATATATTCCGTTTGCCAAAGAATGGATTAGAAGCCTGGATTAAACTCCAGTGTGAGTTCAGTTTGGAAAGTTCATTTTGTGTAGGGCCCTCACAGCTGCCAAAAGCAGCAATAATTAAGAGCACAAGTGTAGAAAAGACTTTAGCCTTCCATCAGAGATTGATGTATAGGCTTTCTGCCTTAATCCCTACAATCTGATCAACACTAAGGACACATTCAAACTGCTCAGTGTCTGAATAAATTGCTGGTAATTAAGCTTAACTAAGAGAGAAAGGAATATCCAAGATCCTGTTGAACAGCTTGTATATTTTTCCAGTAGTCTTACAATGTCCCAATAGCCTAGTAATCAGACTGTTTGCAAGAGATGGTGCGTTGACAAAACATTCCTTGTAATCTGCAGCAGCCATTGGTCTCTGTGCTAGAGTTAATTCCTCAGTTTAACTCTGTCCATGTTTCCATGCTTGTCCATGTCTTTCAGCCAGAATTTATTTTTATTCTTTATGGCTGCTCCAAAGACATTCATAATTCAGAGAGCGGAAACATGATGACACAACTCCAGATGGGCTTTATAAACACACCCATACACAGAGAGAGCAGAGCAGAGGAGAGGAGAGAGAGAGAGAGAGAGAGAGAGAGAGTGTGAGAGAGAGAGAGAAGCCCAGATGGGTCTTCTGTTGTCTGACTTGGTTGATCGACTGATAGGCAGGCACGTGTGTGGTGAACAGTATCTCTTGGAGAATCTTTGCATATGAAAGCCAGATGCCGATGCTGAAGATGGAGAGAGAGGAAGAGAAGTGTGTGTTTGTGTGTGTGTGTGTGTGTGTGCGTGTGTATGTGTTGACCTATTTTGCCCCTGGCTTGCCTAGAGGGTTATGACTGAAGGATCATGGGAAAAGGACAAAAAGCCAAGGCCATAACAACAGAATTTCTCTCTCTCTCTCTCTCTCTCACTTACACTTACACTTACACACACACACACACACACACACACACACACACACACATACACACACACACACACACACACACACACACACACACACACACACACACACACACACACATATATTATGCACTGGTACTTCTCTGGCATACAAAGACTTCTTTCCTTTGCTCCATTGCTTGTACTTGACTGTATGGGTTTGCATACATCTACATGCATTCACACCTACCCCAGTGAACATGTCTGCAGCCTGCAAGCCCCCAAGCATGAAATATGCATTCATGACCATCACATATCCACTCACCTGTACACAGTTACAGTAATAACTTACAGCCACAACGTATCACACCATCTAGTAGAAGAATTTCTGTCCGTGATTACAAACACTCACTCACACATACACACACACACACACACACACACACACACACACATACAACACATCACACAGTGCTCTTATTTGGCACATAATGTTAAATTGGGCTGCGTTCCCCTACGTCAAATGCTTGTCAGATGGGGAGCTTGATTAAAAGTCCTGATTAGTGCGCCTCAGTAGTGGTCATCTATCCATAGCACGCTCATTCTTGTGTTATTTCAGCCATGCACTCCTTCAGATTCTCTCTGTCTGACCCTTCGGTCTTGCTCCTCTGGGATTACATGCCCGTCCTGACCTAATCTCGGCAACAACAACAAAGGCTAGACAACAACATGGGCATCTGCAGCAGAGCACCAATCTGCACATCTCATCACTGCTGCCCTCTGTCCCCACGCTGACCATCTGGGCTATCCACACAACAGACAGCCAGCTGTTTTGCACCAGTTGTTTTGGGAACATTCCAGTCAATCCCTTTTTCGTTGTTTTATTTTATAATGCTATTAATGAACATCACCTTAAATAGCTTCAGAGATCCCCAAAAAACCCTTGCAAAGCAAACATGGTGATTGAATTGAAAGTGAAAAAATAAAAAGTGATCGAATGGGGAAAAGCCTAGAACGAAAGTGCAGGCACATCTGCCTGAGGCTAAAGTTCAAGGCAGAGGAAGCAGTGGAGAAAAAGAATAATAGATCGGGGAGGCAGGTGGATGATATGCCTGGTGGAGTCTATGCCACTGAGTGCATGTAGTATGGCCATATTCAAGTATGGAGCCTATGCCACTGAGTGCATGTAGTATGGCCATATTCAAGTATGGAGCCTATGCCACTGAGTGCATGTAGTATGGCCATATTCAAGTATGGAGCCTATGCCACTGAGTGCATGTAGTATGGCCATATTCAAGTATGGAGCCTATGCCACTGAGTGCATGTAGTGTGGACATATTCAAGTATGGAGCCTATGCCACTGAGTGCATGTAGTGTGGACATATTCAAGTATGGAGCCTATGCCACTGAGTGCATGTAGTGTGGACATATTCAAGTATGGAGCCTATGCCACTGAGTGCATATAGTATGGCCATATTCAAGTATGGAGCCTATGCACTGAGTGCAGGCAGTATACATATTCAAGTATGGAGCCTATGCCACTGAGTGCATATAGTATGGCCATATTCAAGTATGGAGCCTATGCCACTGAGTGCATGTAGTATGGACATATTCAAGTATGGAGCCTATGCACTGAGTGCAGGCAGTATACATATTCAAGAATGGAGCCTATGCCACTGAGTGCATATAGTATGGCCATATTCAAGTATGGAGCCTATTACACTTAGTGCAGGCAGTATACATATTCAAGTATGGAGCCTATGCCACTGAGTGCATATAGTACGGCCATATTCAAGTATGGAGCCTATGCCACTAAGTGCATATAGTATGGCCATATTCAAGTATGGAGCCTATGACACTGAGTGCAGGCAGTATACATATTGAAGTATGGAGCCTATGCCTCTGAGTGCAGCCAGTATACACATTCAAGTATGGAGCCTATGCCAGGCAGGAGTGCAGACAGTATGACCATATTCAAGTGAAGAAGCCCTTTGCCTAACGGATGATACGTCTAAGGATATGACATCAGAGGTGAAATCTATAGTCCCACACAGTTATGTTATGTGTGTGAATACAGAGTTCATGAACTTCCACTGAGCAATAAAATGCTTTCATCTCACACCCATTGCAGCCTATTGAGAGAGTGCACTTAGACGTTGTTAGATGAAGCAAAGGCAGATAAGAGAGCTTGTTATGCCACCTCAGTACTCTCAAAGGTTTCCACACAATAAAGCCTCTCCTTTAAGGCTTGGCTTTGACAGTGCAAGTGTCAGCCCTCCTCTTTTCCTCACCCTCTCTGCTTGCCCGAGATAAATGCCAAGCACCGGCAGTAATGAATGACTGTCTGAATGGCTCACGCTTCAGCAAGGCAGCCATAGTAAAAACTACTCTGTCTGAACTTCTGAATATTAACCAAACTCAGCAGTTGTGCAGGGGGAAATTAGAAAACGGTGGCGGAAACCACTGGATGCACTGAATCAGAAAAAAAGCAAGCGCACCAAAGACTGTTGTGCGTGGAACAGTGGGAGGGTGGAGGGGGAAGATAGGCTTTCATCATTAATTTTGTCTTCTGACAGCTCGGAAAGAGCTGCAGGACTGGCTCTGACTCACTGGGAGCTGATTTGTAATATACTGCAATTAAATCCTCACCATCCAATCAGAGGGTGCCCTCTGTCTGGCCACAGCCCCGTCCACTGCTGGACTCGCTGCAGGCTTTGTCTGTTTCATACTGGCGAGTGGGGAAATAGCAATCACAGGAATTAAAGCCAATTTAACCCACAGCCTGGGAGCACATCTGCTAGCCAAGTGACTAACACACCAGCACAAACCAAAGCAAGCTGGAAGAGAGAGAGAGAGAGCGAGAGACGAAAGTGACAAAAGGAAAATGACAAGAAAGGGACACCTGAATAGGAGATTTACAGGAATTCGCATCTATTTTTCAATTCACAAGCCATGCATGTATCCAAATGTATATCTTCCTCCCTCTCGCTTACATGCTTATGCGTCCGTGTGAATATATGCCCGTGGTGATCCATAGGCACACAATGCAGAGAGATTGCTTTTGGCCTTGACTCAACCCCATGCTCCCATCTGTCACAGACTTGCCACGACCTGTCTCATCTCTTGCCTACACCCCAGAGTGACGAGGACCTCCAGTTGACAAAGAGAATGTTACACATGGCCACATGGTCATTTTATATTTATAAAATGCCTTTCACCCAATTCTTCCATTTAAAGACTAACTGTCACATCCTCCACTTTTCTGCACATACTCACAGGCATCAAGTCATTAAGTCTGCAATATGTATCACTGACAACTCAGTAGTGGTGGATGTTGTCATGATGGATGACTTGTTATTAGGAGCATATCATTGCTTTCGGGTAGACAAGTACATGCTTCTATCGGGAATGGAAGAGCTGTGATGAAATGGAACAATAAAGTTCACACAAAACATCTTTATCCCAACCAACCCCTATTTGATGTCAAAAAGCCATGATTCATATTTTCTCTTTCTCAGATAGATGGACACACACACACACACACTAGCATGGATGTGCTTACACAAATATATTCAGACACACACACACACACACACACAAGTTGTTTCCTGTTGGGTAACAGATGACAGATAACATTTTAAAGATTGCCATGCCACAGTTAAAGCATTTGGCAAAAGTGTGGATGGAAACTGCTGGTAGTGACTCTAGAGATGCTTTTTAACTCCCAAATCCCCTTATTTCCATTCTCTCTCTCTCTCTCTCTCTCTCTCACACACACACACACACACACATTCTTTTTTTCAAGCTCCCCATGTCTCTCCTTTTTTCTCTCAAACACAAACACAACTATTCTCCACTGAAATGCACACACACCTCACACTCCACTCAGCAAAAGAGCACCATGAATCTTTAATTCATCTCCAGTATGAAGATGAAAGTTTAATTTGGCTGTAAATCCTGGAAATGTAATTTTAAGCGGTGTGGTTTGTCTTCTCTCCTGTGAATCCCGTGACAGAGAGACACCAGGCGTGCTGATTCATAATTCAAGAATGAATGCACAATATTTAGGACAAATCTCTCTCCCTCTCTCTCTCATACATACACACACAAACAAGCAAACACACACACAGACACACACACACACACACACACACAGGCTACATATACAGATACATACTCTAACACATGTACACACTGAAATGTGAAAGGCTGAACTCCTAACACTTGCAGGAGGTAGGGAATTTTGATTCCATTTGAACATAAAAAATATTTGACTGCAGTCATAAACTTGCTCGCTCTGCTTTTCTCCCTCCAGAAATTGATCGGATGGAGCAGTTTAACAGTACAGTGCCCTGGCCATCTCCCTGCCCGGTAATATGAATAAAATTTATTTGTTGCCTTTCCATCTAAGTGCGGCTGGGAACACACAGACATGGAGTCATTCACATTCTGTTTGCTAGACAACATCGGAAATGAGAGAAGACAAAAGGAAAAAGGCAATTAAGCTTGATGTAATCATGGGTAAACTGCTTGGCCCCAATCATGCTCACATACTGTATGGCATCACTACATACAGGACCTACCTGTCCTACTGGCACAGACCACTGCCTTTATAGGGGAGCCAACACATGCACAAGTACATATGCATTGCAGGCGTACACACACAGAAACACACACACACACACACACACACACACACACACACACACACATACATACACTACACACACACAAACATTTGTCAGCCTCAAAGGGTTTCTTCTGAAATACCTTAATGGGACATTCAACCAGTGGGCTCAATTAACAGGACCTTGATAAAGTGTTTAGCCGTGGGAGTTAATTAACCAACATAGACTTTTAATGACCGAAATCAGCCATTTGTGAGGATGTTTTGAAATGTTCTATGATAACTAATTATTACCTCTTGTCAAGAATGTATGTGTGCATGTGTGTGTGTGTGTGTGTGTGTGTGTGTGTGTGTGTGGGAGAGAGAGAGAGAGAGAGAGAGAGCAGAGCAGATACAAAATCAGCAGTAGAAAGGAATACATAAAAATCATGGCAACTATAAGAACACAGTTGGAGAGGGGCTGAGGTTGCAGCCATGGAGGTGCAAATCCTCTCATTCATACACAGTGATATTTACCTTCTCTTCATTCACATTCAGATAGGAATAACTAATAACTATACGTGACATCTCAAACTGAAAAATACTCTATACAATGCTTGGCCTAAACACACACACACACACCAAATACACAATAATTGCATCAGTATGTTTGATTCTGAAGGGATCAGAATTTGCTCAGATTATTAGGTACTAAATGCTTTGCCAGAAAAGGTACCTGTTTGCAATGCCAAAAAGTGCTTTGAATTTTAAATCTTGAATTTAAATTTTCAATCAATAGAATACATGTAAAAGATTGATATTCAAACTCAAGACTTTAATCTTATTTTTATGCATACTCGCTCTTCTGAGAAGCTCTTTGGCCGGGGTTGTGTGTGTATGTGTGTGTGTCTGTGCGTGTGTGTGTGTCTGTGGTGTGTGTGTGTGTGTGTGTGTGTGTGTGTGACTGGGATGGTTATCGGCGAATAAGTTGTCTGTGGTCTGTGTGATGGGTCATTAGCTCGCTGAGCATGTTTCTGTCCATGGAGCATGCCTTCCCAAGGCTCCCTGTCTCCCTCTCCCTCTCTGTAGCCCTGGGTATATGAGTATATGTCTCTCCTCTCAGACAGAGCTGCTGACTCCTACACACCCCTGATGAGTCTCTAATGAGCCTCTAACGAGCCTTCATAGCACTATGACAAGAGAAAGCTCCTGACTCAATCCATCACACAGAGCAGGTGCACTCAGGGTAGAGTGGCTGTGATGGAAGATGCAAAGGCCTAGTTCTTTCTGAGACAAGATTTTTAGTGTTTCGAGGTTTAGTGTAAAATAACCACATCTTCTTCCAGTCCTGTAATGTTGCTTCCTTATTTCGGTGTCTCATGAAATGATTAGAGACATGCAGTGTGTTGTTTCATCTAAATGCAAATGATCATGGCTGTGTCTGAGAGTGTGTAGCCTACATTTGATTATTTACACACACATGTGTTTATGTATGGACCTGAAATATGGATGTTTGTATGATTCTTGAGGAACATACATGTTTAGCTCATACAATAACATAAAGTTAATGTGTCTGAGCACATGCATGAACACCTACAAATACACATAAGCCTACATGCGCACACAAATAGACTACAGAGACCAATCATGCTGTCCTTTCGGGCGTTTTCAGAACCGTCCGTTCGAAACAGTCACACACTGCTCCAGTTCGCCTGCCATGCTTGCTTTTAACGTATTCAATGCTATTGTATGATTTTTAAACAGATTTTTTGTTGGCGCTCAAACTTGTAACAGTTTACACATTTTTCACATTAAGACACTGAATATTTTGGTTAATTATAATGGACTCTCATTTAGGCCTACAATATTGTTTATAATTATATATAATTTATGATTATAATTAATTTAATTTAATTTTACCTTATTATTGCTTTAACCTGCTCAAACGTCCACGTAACCTCAGCAACAGATGAAATCGCACCACGCGCAGTTTCGCTTCATTTCGAGGATCATTGGAAAGAGAAATGGCGCCCTCTCGCGCTAATCACACATAACATGTACAATCACGACACAGGTGTTGCTTATGTTGGTATCAATTTCTCTCCGCAGATTTTCTTTGTCTTAGCAAAACGAAAATAAAATACAGTTGTTTAACGATCTTTTAAACACAATGTAGTTATCTGTCCAAGTAGCCGAAGCCTATTCTTCTTCTAATTATTATTATTGCTATTATTGTTGTTATTATTATTATTGTTGTTATTATTATGTTATAGGCTATTTATGTTTGTCGTATGCAGTTCAACAGTCACTGAAGGTCTGATTTTAATTACAACCAACATAGGCTACACAGAAGCCTACATTATAATCTATCTAGTGTGCGTTTATTATTCTTGTGGAGACCTTTACACGCATGCGCTCAGCAATTCAGCTGCTGCCCGGTGCAAATAACCTCCTCGTGCATACATGGATGTGAGCAAGAGATAGACCCACAGCTTTGGACTTCCATGGTGATAAGGTGGGTATAAAAAATAAGATATGTAAGAAATGTTTGAATGCATTTTTAGACGAGGGGGTAAATCGAGTAGGAATCGTAATTGACGAGGGATGCCTAAAACCATATCTGCAACAGAATGTTTGAGATTCCAGTGGTTACAGGCGATGATGCGTTAGCCAGCTGTTCTTCCATTCGGTTCAGTGATCGCCGTTGTTAAAGCAGCCTATGTAATTGCTCTTTTTTGCTGTGCTTATTTGCGTTGCGAAATAAGATGTATGCTGCTGAGCAAATAGCTGTTTTAACAAACTGTAAAAACAGAGCACATTATTATGATCATGGCTATTCTTATTATTCCTCTTATTAATATTGTTATTACGGACTCGAAACTGGTTTGAAAGATAGGCTGTGACGCTGTTCATGACGACGCTCGGTATAGGCTGGATGAATAATTATGCTAGCTGGATACTATTAAGCCCACTGTCGGTTTGAGAGGATCGGCATGTACAGTATAATGTCGTGCGTGCCATTCTTAGATGATAAGGGCCTTCCCTTTTCATTAGGAATTTAGAATGTAGATGAAAGAAATTTGGACATGTCTGGATACTTAAACAGCATTTCGACATAGCCATAATCAGAAACTTTCTGAATGTTTATGTGTATGTAATATGCACACAACCAGTGGAGGATTGAGAATACTTAGTTGGGGGATGATGGACTACAAATTCTCTCTCTCTCTCTCTCTCTCTCTCTCTCTCTCTCTCTGTGTGTGTGGTGTGTGTGTGTGTGTGTGTGTGTGAGTGTGTGTAAGAACTGACAGTGAACTGAGTAAGTCTGGTGCTGAGAATATAAGGGCTGCTATCAGGTGTCACTCTAATTTAATTAGACCCAAAGGACCAGAAACTGTTTCCCCTCCCTGGTTTAAGACATGCCTTGAGAAACCAGTGCTGCTCAATAGTTGTTGATCAGCAGTAGGTATACAGATGTATTCCAAACCACATGCTGTTAATGTTACTGTTAATTGGGGAGTGTGTCCTCTCTCTCTCCCTCTCTCTCTCTCTATCTTGTCTTCTCTTTAGCCCATGGGTTCAGAGCAGAAGAAGATGGGCAAACGGCAGCTGCAGGAGGCACAGAGTACCGTGCAGATGCACAACACACACACTCACAGTGCCATCAACGCACACACACACAGCTGGCTGAACGCACCTCCCAATGCATGCTGCTTCTGCTGGTGCTGCTGCTGTAGCTGCTCCTGGTACAATATAACAGCACACACACAACACACACACACACACACACACACACAACCAGTCAGAGAGATTAGAGATGCACTGCTGTAGCTGCTCCTGGTACAGTCTAACGGCACACACACACACACACACACACACACACATATACACACACACACACACACACACATACACACACACACACACACACACACGACCAGTCAGATAGATGAGAGATGCACGGCTGTAGCTGCTCCTGGTACAGTCTAACAGCACAAGCACACACACACACACAGAGTTACAGAGATGAGATGCACTGCCGTCTAGTAGTCAGAAATACAGTAGGGAAAGGGCACTAGCTGTGCAGGAAAGGCACACAGCAGTGCTAGTGCTCTTGACTCCCGGTGTCTGCACTCTGTAAGTAATTAAGCTCTCAGGAGGCCTAGGATGCAGGTGTTCGGCTTGCGTCATTAGAGACAGGGGACAGAAAAATTACAGTGTTTACGGCAGGTTGCCCAAGGGAGCTTAAGAACACAGGCACTCACACACACACACACACCCCCCACACCACACACACACACATTCAAACAAACACAAGAGGAAAGTCAGTGTTTTTTAGTCTGCCTTAGATGTACAGAGAGGAAAATAAATGCTTTGCCAGTCACTAGCTCTGGAAAGCCTACAAAGGCAGTTAAAGGCATAGATTGTGGTCTATTTTTAGCTATTGGCAAAAGCTTGTTCACTCTTTATCACTTCCTCTTTCTATTTTCATCCATCTGTTTGCTCTTGATTGTTTCAGCTTAACAGTGCGCTCTGCTCAGGATGAGAGAATCCAAAGGCTCGTCTGTGAGCAAACGGAAGTGACCAACAACTGTGAAGAAAGGTGAGGAACACACCATACCACTATCCTTACACATGACATTCACCAAGCATTCTCAGACTGAATTTTGAGTTATGATTAGAGATTGTAGGGTCATTATGGAGTCAGTCAGGCTGTTGACAAATTCATCTGCAGGAACTTTGCAGAAGTGGAAACACCCAATAGACCCCCTTGTTCCTTTTCTGGCCGTAGCCCCAAGCCGACGCTGGAGGACGCCCGCTCGTGGGCGCAATCATTTGAGCGACTGATGAAGAGTCCGGCGGGCCGCGCCTGCTTCCGTCAGTTCCTGCGGACGGAGTTCAGTGAGGAGAACCTCCTGTTCTGGCTGGCCTGCGAGGAGCTCAAGAAGGAGACCAACCGCGGCGTTGTGGAGGAGAAGGTGCGCCAGATCTACGAAGACTTTGTCTCCATCCTATCTCCTCGAGAGGTAACAGCCATTAATGGATACTCACACTCACACACACACACACACACACACACACAGATACACACAGGCTCAGAGGGGCACGGAAGGGCTTTGTGTGTAGAGGTGTGAGTATCCAGATTCAACTGATTCAATTTATATACATATCTCAGTACATACAGTTCCCGAGACAGTCAGCTACTCCTGAAAACATTTGTGTTTGGTGTAGTTAGGTGTTTTTACTTGCACTTTGTGCAAAGAGGCTGGACTCTCAGGAGCCATATATTTACTTAAAGATAAAAAGTAAATACCACAAGAAACAGGGATACAGAGGGAATTTGAGATGTTCATGACTGTAAGCGATAAGTAGGCTAACGAAGGATCTTCGAAGCAAAGTAACAACTAGCAAGCGTCATCTCTCCACTTGCTAGAATGGCATCAAAATGCTTGTTTAGGTTCCCTTTAGGAATGTTATAGCCAGACGTATTGACTTCAAAATATCTGCCACCAGTGATCAAATGCTTTCTGCACACACTCATAGACTCTCAGGATCCCCCAACTATCCCATTCTTCCTTTGGTAGACTCCCATCTCATCATTGCTTGGAGCCATTTCTCCCTCCTGGCAGCCCTGGCATATTGGTCATAAAATGTATAAAATTCAAGTTCTGGGTCCTTTTTTCTTGTGCAAATAATTTCCCCCTTGGGTTTTTTTTTTTTTTTTAATTTATGACATGTATAACATTGTCTCTATTGGTTCTGTAATTTGACGTAGTAGGCCTACTGTTATGTAGTAAAATACAATATTGAGTAGCACTGCTATGTTGGCGCTAGCATACAACCCCTGGTATACAACCCCTTAACATGTATGCATGTCCTCAGGTGAGTCTAGACTCCCGCGTGCGAGACGTGATCAACCGGAACATGACGGAGCCCACGTCACACACGTTTGATGACGCCCAACAGCAAATTTACACCCTGATGCAGCGAGACTCCTACCCACGCTACATGAACTCCAGCATTTACACTGACCTGCTGCAGAGCCTGGAGCAGCAACAACAACAGCAACAGCCGCACGAGAAGGCTCCTGAGACCTCCTGAATAACACACACACACACACACACATGTGCATGCACCTGAGCTTTAGTACCATATAACCACACATGCATATGTTTTGGAGACAAACAGTTAGACACTGAAGGCCACAGACTCACCATTTGTACAGCCTGGCACTTACTGCACTATATACACACAACACAAATTGAGCTGCTTTAATCGGCTTATTCCATCTTCAATCCTGAATTGATCACGAGTGAGGACAATCTAAATTGCACACCAATGCACAGCCACAAGAAACCCTCACACACACACACACACTCACTCACACACACACACACACACACTTATCTTCCCTCTCCCTTCTCAGGCACCTGCCGCGGATGTTCCGAACATCAACTGCTGTCAGGAAAAATTCCCTGCAAGCAACATTTTTCTTTTTCTTTTTAAATTGTTGACGTGACAGTAAATAGACCTTCAGGTACATACTTAATAACAAATATTGTGGTGTTTCAGTCAGATAGTTGAGAAAAGAGTAGCCTACCAACAACATGTTACTTTTTCAGGTAGGGAGCATGTTGACAGTAGACACATATCTATGTCATCAGAGCAATTAATTGGATACTAAATGACAAAAGTAGAAGTTCAATCACTACATTGTAGAGTATTGGACAAGTTGAATCTCATTGTTTTGAGCTTCACATTATCAATCTACAACTGAACAAGTGCAATCCTAAGAAAGGGATGGGAAGGGGTGCCAGCATAATCCAGAGCTATTCTGGCTGCTGTTTCATGGGTAGTGATGCCACCTTGAGTCCATGGAGTGAGAGTGCTGTTCTGGATGTTTGTTTACACTGGCTGTGTCACTGCCCTCCCTTACATGGTGCCACCAAGAATACAAGTCCCACACCTGTGCCTTGAACTGTGGTGCGTTTGGAATTTCCAATGAAGAAAATATTTACTCACCAACATTAAAATATCATATCCCAGACCTTTATTTCTTTATGTACTACCACTGACTCATTTCTTTTATATTTCAGTCCTCATTGCAATACTGTACAAATCAATGTCTTTTGTGTATTTATTGATAAAATTCAGATGTTTTGTTTAACTATCAATATTTATGTTGTGTTCTAATCTGTTAGGCAACTGAAGGATGGGAGTTCAATAAAAGCACAAATGCTTCTATCACACACTGACTAATGAATGAATAGGCACATTGTGTATGCACATCTGAATAATTCTGTATGGAGTGGATGTTAAATTGGTTGGCTGGAAAGACTTTGACTTTGTAACATTTAGGCATTTCAAACTCAGCCTCCACTACTTTGCTGTTTTGCAATATTAATTCTGTGAACTGCTACCAATCAGTTTTATTTATGTATCAAAGGCAAAATGAAATGAAACAAATAGTCTGCAACAGAAAATCTGTAAGACACAGAGAGTCAAAGCAGATGGCTTTTATTTACAGTAATTAGCATAAAATCAGCTACATCCTCAGTCTCTGCAATACATCACTTGTCATAAAGACTGTCATGGCAACAATGGTTTGTCTACGTATCCTCTTCATGACCTCTGAACCCGGGTGGTGATCCTCAACTCATCCAGCTGACAGAATAATTCCTATAGCAGCACATTTGTCAGTCCCCTCCGTCGGATAGGTTCTGGAGCAGAAAAGGGTCTTATGTGGATCCAGTCCTGTTTGATGCTCAATCAGTCTGTTTCGGGTTGGGCCACCAGCTATCAGTGAGGTTGGGACAGCACTGTCAATTGTGCAACATGTGCTGCCTACTTAGTCAATTGGAGGCAAGTGTGTTTCTATAAATCCTTTAATATCATCCATTTCCTACAGCAAAAGAAATGCACACACAATTAAGCCCTGATGAAAGCTTGGCAGAAAAGACAGGTAAAATGATCAAGGGAACAGAGAGAAGACCAAAGAAGAACAGGTCTGAAAGCTGCATTCTATCTACACATAGACAACGTTATGGTTGCAGGCGTTAAATGTTGCAAAAACGGGAGAACTATTTTAGATAGTGACACGGTATGTCAAATGTTGTCATTGTTGCTGCTGCATTACGGATAAGAGGAGGTTTCTGTTCAGAGTTTACAAAATTGAAATGAGCTCACTTGTCTAGCTTTCAAGTACTGGTACAAACATTTTATTGAGAGGCTGTATTTACAGATTTGTTTTCAGAATATTTTCTCTTGTGTTTTAATATGTCAAGCTACCTTTTGTCACAAGTGGTATTGTTTTTTCATTTAAATGTTCAATTTTCCCAAATTTATATAGGAGCATGAATGAACTCCCACCTTATTTTCCAATAGTCCAAGTAAAAACCAGGAGAAGATAAAGAAGCAAACTATTTTCAACGTGCAGATTGAATCCCCTTTGTTTGTATTTGTGTTTATGTTCAATTTTCATGCTTTTGACGTTATTGTCCAACACAAACAAC
Source organism: Tenualosa ilisha (assembly GCA_015244755.2). NCBI lineage: Eukaryota > Metazoa > Chordata > Actinopteri > Clupeiformes > Clupeidae > Tenualosa > Tenualosa ilisha. Next base: position 1,386,923 of record PYXC01000003.1, read on the forward strand.
ATTGTATTTGAACCAAGTCCCAAATGAAACATGACAGAGGTAGCTCACCTCACCCGTCAGTGATGCCCAAGATGCTTTGGGGCACTGGCTGCCCCCTCTTTGCTTCCAGCTCTCAGAGCCAGGGCAGCATGAAGACCCAAGTTTTTTAAGGTGTGCTCGAATAACAGAGGGCTAACTGACTGTGAGGAGATATTAACTGAAACCCTGAAAAGTGTTACAAATACAAACCATCTACCATCTTTGTCTCGCTGCCTGCACCTTTAAGACTCATGTGTTCTGTGTGTGTTTTGTATTTGTGTGTGTGTGTGTGTGTGTGGGGGTGTGTGGGGTGCTCTGGGTGCTGGTGTGGATGCTGAAAGGCTGACCTGTGGACAGGAGGAGTGGGGCATGTCGCGGTAGGTCTTAAAGGTGATGTTAGTAGGGTTCATGAGGGTCTTGAGTTTCTCAACGGTCAGACGGCCAAACACCAGTGGCACCAGAGGGTCTGCCTCCCCATGACACTGAAGCACAGGCACATCTTTATTGGTGTCAGAAGCAGCCTGAGGAAATACACACACAGACACAGAGAGAGAGAGTCAGATTACTGTGCACAGGGGAGTGTGTGCAGCAGCTACAGGGTGTGTGTGTGTGTGTGTGTGTGAGAGAGATAAAGACAAAAAAAGAGACAAGCTAATACCTGCGGAAAAGAGTTCCTGAGAGGAAGCCAGCAGCTGAGAGCCAAAACACCACCAAGCTTCTGGTTTGTGGTAAGAGCAGTGTAAAGAGACAGTGCCCCTCCCTGCGCATACATGCATAAACACACACACACATACACACAAGTTCAAATATCAATATGCTTCTTATACCTCTTCTTTCCATACAACCCTGAAAGGTGTAACAGGCAAATGTGTCTTTGAAGATGACAAAACAAGATGACAAAATGGCATAAACTACATCCTCAGAGTCAGTAGCCACCAAGTGCACTGCAGTGTGCACACATAATAACCACTGCCTTTGTGTCTGACAGCAAATATGCTAAAAATGTTTTGGATTTCTGCATAAATACCTTTTCACGTTACCTGATCAACTTCATCACTAGCAATGGTTTTCTAGTGATCATCATTTGACTGAGAAATCACCCCTCATACACATATTATATGCTGCAGTGTGGCTAACAAGGGAATTAAAAAGCATCTTCAAGTCCATTACTGAAATTAGAGGACAGTAGCAGGTAGGATTTCATCTACCCAGGGTAGCACTGAGGAAAGAGATTAAGCACATTTTGGCCCACTACAGCACTGCATATGACATCTATCGACACTGGAGAATGGGGGTATTTGGCTCTTCTTGGGACCGAGAAGGTGTGCCATATAATTTTACAGTTGGCAGACTGATAGCTCACAGGTAGACCTACAGCCTTATGGAGCGCTTGTGTATTAGTCTATGAAGCCTTACAGGGGGAAAAGCATGGCCACAGATGAGCCATTTAGTCCATGAGCCAGCAGTTTTTAATCGACTCCTAATCCCAGCACTGTCATAAGCACTGAATTCACATCGGTGTGTATTTACACCAACAGAAAGAGAAAACTGGGCAAAATGGTCTACATCTTACACAGTTTTCACAATGATTCACAATTTGCATTTAAAACTTGCAAAATAATACATGATCATTTCCAAACGATCACTAGAGCAAAAGCAACCTGAACTGTGTACCTGAGAAAATCCTCCAAGCACTATCCTGGTGGATGGGATGCCATTCTTCACTTCCTGATCTATTAACGCTTTGACTGAAAGACAGACAGTTCACAAATAATAACATAACAGTCTGCAGACAGACAGTCGATAGAAGTATAGAATGATATGACATTATTAATGACAGCTACACAGAAAGATAAATTGTTGTGATGAATATAAACTCACTGTTCTCTGCAGCTCGTTTGATACCAGATTCATCTTCTGCTGCATCTGGACTCAAGCTAACAATATCAAACCTGCAAGACAGCAAAACCTCATACACATGAACAATCCTCCCAATAGTCACCTAAGCCTGACTGAAGAAAGTAGAACAGGACAGTGCTAAACATAGACTACAAAGGGACACTATTCTGATTCAAATGGCAAAAAAATCAAGACACTTAAGGAGGCAAAAATAAAAAATCATAAATCTAACCACAACCATTAATTTTCCCCTGGAAAATAATGTTGAATATTTCTTACCATGATGGCATGCGCATTCTCATGTTGAGGCTTACAGGCATGATGGGCCTGTGAAAAAGCAAGCCACAAAACATCTCATGAGTTACACAGGCATCATATGGTGTGGCAGAATATGGGCAACAATATCTGAGCAGAAAAAAATACTCACGCGTGTGGACAAATGTATTTCACATGCGGAGTCCTGATACCTGCCAAGGCCTCTGCCCAGCCATGCCTATGGAAATGTATACGAATGCAGGCAGCGAATAGAGAACACCTCAGCAACCTCTCTACTAACTTAATAAAGGCTAATATGTAACTGAAAACATGAATATTGAATGAAACCCAATGTAGAGTAATTCAGATTCTAATGAACTACATACCCGGTGTCACCAAGGCCATGAAGAAATATCACCTGCAGATATTAATTAAAAATCATTAGAGCAACAACGTTGTCCACTGTCATGCATTCCCAATTAAGAGCCACTGGGCACAAAGGTTGCGTGAAACGATGTAACAAAGGGAGACCATGCTTCAGATATCACCATTGACCAAGCATGCCAAGCATGGTTTAAAGTATCCCGAGAGTTAGTGGTTGTGTGGTGGTGTGTAGCATAGCATGTGGTCTACAAAAGCAATAGTACAGGTGACCTGCACGTCCTCGCATGCAAAATTAACTCACCGCTGCACTGGCCTTCCGGGCGGCTGGGACGATAGCGGGCAGCGGTGCCGACATATTGTTACCACACATATAACGGACGGACAGCTGACATTCAATAAGAGAAACGATAACGGCTATGCCACCTCTTGTAAAACACACAACCGCAAACCAATTTGACTCTCTTTCGCTACCCCTTTCCGCTGGCAGTACTACACGCTCTCGTGTTGATTGGCGTTCACTTAATTTTTAAACATGACGAAACCTGCATCCACATCAACATAACCCATTTAGCTAAATTCTAAATAAGATCACACGGCTGAGAAATTCGGTGAAACTACGTCTCCTGATGAATACTTTTCCTAAACGCTTTCAGTAGCGGAGTTGATCCGTCCAGGAAATCCCGCCTCCTATAGCGGGTGACGGATAGCTCGGTGTCCTTGCTGCAAGTGACACTTCTCAAAGCACTAAGCTGTAAGACTGGATGTAGCCCGATTAGTAAGACTAACCCATTATGTCACATGCCTAGTGTCCTAGTGCATGTTTTTTTCTCAAACAACACACAACATAACAGACATACAGAAATTTCTGCTACGTTTAAAGTCCATAATTTTAGGCTTATCTAGGGTTCTAATTCAAGACTTTCATTAATTACTTGAAAATCCTTCCAGGTATTTTTCATTTTAATAAAGTAGAGACAAATCTACGGCTACAACACAATCTACAACTACGGTAATAAAGTACATCTATTGTGACAATAATGATAAAATACCATGATATGATAAAAAGTGATAAAATGCCATACAAAATCAATGGGAACTACTGCTGGGGATGTAGCTCAGTGGTAGAGCGCATGCTTTGCATGTATGAGGCCCCGGGTTCAATCCCCGGCATCTCCAGGAATTGTTTTCGTGATGACAACAGTGTACTGCAAGTAGTATCACATACCACGAGCACCGATATAAGGACAGTAAAGAATTGCAGGTATTTGCTTGAAATAGGAAATACAACTATTCCTTAACATAGTGGGCTACAATTATTTAGGCCACTCGATGACACGATTGAATTTTTACCTGTTCACTTTAGTTACACAATAAATCATTAATAGTCATACTCATACATTGCAAAGGACTAGGATGTTGATTGGAACATATGTGATACAACCAGTGAGCTGCAACATTGTTACAAAGTATAATGCTTTGTAATACTGCTTCCGGTTGAGGCACCGCACATGTGATTATCCGCCATGACAGTTGTCCTTGGATGAAGTGTATGGGGAGTGATCCTTTCACTGTACAATGTCTGTGTCCAAGACGACTGGAGGGAAGTCTTTGGACATTTTAAGGAATCTTCCTCGGATTACGCTTGCAAATTTACGCCCAAACCCCGGTGCCAAAAAAGAAGTAAGTCACATTGTCTTTCCAATTTATGACTAATGTTTTTTGTTTCCTAGCTAAGCCAACTGGCTAACAGATTCCAAAAGTGTTATCAGCTAACACCATTTAGCTGGGTAAGTGGTGGGGTTACTCCTTTGACAGTTAAGACACGTGCATTCACACATACATACAGTAAACATCATTTTAACCTTAAACTCCCTTTAAAAGTATTCAACATGTCAATTCTATCTCTAGCCGATTTACTTAGATAGCTGGCATGCCTCCTTAATGTTAACATCTTCAGCAAGCTAATGGACAACCAACGTTAGCCCACATGATGTAACTTAGCCTACCATGTTCCTCCGAAGGTTGCAAGTTAGAGTTATGTAGACTGTACCTCCCAGCGTAATAGCATTTCAAGGGGATTTTGATCATCCTGTTACACACGGGTTTTGTGTAGTTCCTATTGGAACATTGTAGAATGCATGTGTCCGTCACAGCATTTATTATTCTAGCAACTATATCATGTATCATTTTGTAACTTTCAGGTACAATTTTGTTCAAGGGAAATGGTTTGACCATGTTTTCTTTTTTCTAACACACCACCATCATATCTAGGCTATTAAGTTACCTTCATTCTTGCAGCAGTATTTCTGACAAAACCTCTGTTTTAGGAGAAGAGGAGAGGTAGAGGTGCCCATGGTGGTAACAAAAGTGGCCGAGGTCATAAGGGAGAGAGGCAGCGGGGAAATCGCCCACGTTTGGGCTTTGAGGGAGGACAGACTCCTTTTTACCTGGCCATACCTAAATATGCCTACAATGAAGGACACAGGTTGGTAGTGCTCTTAGGCTACTCGTTCACTTGACAGTATAACTTAACATTTTGAATTTTGACTTAACAAAAGAGTTAAATGTTTTCAATTTATCATTGCTGTATATCTAGCCAGCGTCCCCAATATCCCCCACTGACGTTGCGAAGACTGCAGTATCTCATTGATCTGGGACGAGTGGATACCTCACAGCCCATAGATCTGACCCAGTTGGTCAACTGCAGAGGAGTTACCATCCAGCCACTGAAGAGACACTATGGCATCAACCTTGTAGAGGAGGTGTGTAAGTGAATATTCAGAATCACCCGGAAGTGTTTAATCAGCTAAAACTGCTAATTGTCCCTGTGATCTTAGGGAATTTTGCTAAACTTGTGAAATGCAAATCCAGGTCATTTCCAGTTCTTTCCACTTGATGGCAGCATGGACCAAGCCATGCTCCTTGTGTTTGATTGTCATCACTAAGGGACTGGTTTCAGGCTTGACATGGAGTTGGAGTTTTCGTGAACCTGGTTGACGTGTGTGTGTGTGTGTGTGTGTGTGTGTGTGTGTGTGTGTGTGTGTGTGTGTGTGTGTGTGTGTGTGTGTGTGTATGTGTGAAATATAGGGTGCTGACAAGTTCTGTGCTAAAGTGAATATTGAAGTCCAGATTGCATCTGAAGGAGCTATAGCTGCCATTGAGCGGAATGGTGGTGTCATCACAACAAGCTACTATGACCCTAGGAGCCTGTGTAGGTATCTTCCAAAGTATAAAGTCAATAGGAAGAATGATCCAATGCTTTTCAGCAGTTTCTTTAATTGTTATTTAATCTGAATTTCACTGTGTGTCCAATACAGCTGTCCTGATAAAACCTGTGCCATTTTTCATGACCGGCCAGCCCATCCCCAAACGGATGCTACCAGGAGAGGATCAGGTGAAGTACTACACGAACCCCAGTAACCGTGGTTACCTTGCTGACCTCGAGCAAGTCCAGCAGGCTCGCTTGGCACTGGCGCAGAAATACGGTTATGTTCTTCCGGACATTTCTAAAGATGAACTTTACAACATGCTGGCCATGAGAAAAGGGCCGCGGCAGATTTTCTTTGGTCTGTCACCAGGGTGGCTCGTTAACATGGCAGAAAAAAAAATCCTTAAACCAACAGATGAGAAGTTGCTACAGTATTACAATGCCCAGTAGCATCTCTTCACATACATTTTTGCAGTTTGATCATGTAAATACATATTGGTGATGTTATTGTTGTTGACTGAATATACTGTAAGAGCCAAGTTAGTCTTTTGTCAGCTTTCTTTGTGTGTGTGTGTGTGTGTGTGTGTGTGTGTGTGTGTGTGAGTGAGTGAGTGAGTGAGTGAGTGAGTGAGTGTGAGAGAGAGAGAAAAAAAGAGAGAGATGCAGCCTTAGTCTGTTAGGGGGTGGTTGAAAGCCTTTATCACAGTTCATCTAAGACAGGGGTCTCCAACAGGCAGCTTTCAGTGGCTCCCCACCTGCTCAAGAGTAGCTCTCCCAAGGGTCAAATGAATCTCAAAATTACAATATGTATTAAACCTGTAAAAAAATCTCTATGAAATCAAATTCATACATCCTGCCCTGTCTCGTACAAAATTACTCTTTCCCTATTTTACTGCTCTCTGATGACAGTTGATGTTAGTAGTGCTTAGCAGATTTGGCTACTGGCATATAAAGGGCTGATAAAGTACAGAAAACAATTTTAGATTACACTTTAGTGAGTGCACAGAGCTGAAAATGTGCAACATGGTAACAGCTGTAACACATCTAGGGCTATCATAGTAGTATACTGTAATTGTAGTTAAGTAGCTCTTGGCCACGGTGGATTTGGTAAAGTAGCTCTCAGAGGAAAGAAGGTTGGGGACCCTGGATCTGAGCCAGTGTAACATTGGTACCTACAGCACTTAACCTCTAATGTAATATCTATTTATACTGGGGGCTTGGTATGCACAAATATGGAAATTGTCATCTCAGTCATGCTTTTATTTCTAACTAAAAATAACAGGCTTCATTTGATGTAAGTAGGCTTAGCTTAGATCTACACACGCCCTACTGTCATGACTGAACCTTGGGATTCAACAATGTTTTGTTTTCCTTTGGCTGAAATAAGTCATAAGGATTAGCCTACATAATTGATGTTGATGGAAGGTATTTGGTTTATAAACGATAAAATAAATTATCTCTATGAACTCAATACCAATCCCCAGTGAAACCATACCCATATTCAAATACAAAGTACAGATTATGCTGCAACCTTGATGAATAAAATTGAACTAGACATATCCTATCTATGTGGCCTCAGATGGTGTGGATTGAGCAAGCATAGTCAATTTAACATGGGTGACTCAGTGAAAGTGAGCAGCGCCAGGTCTAACTCGCCAGTTTATTACGAGGTGGAAGGAACGTGAGTATGAGCAGGTGAGAGGAAACTAGGAAAATAAGAACTAAAGACCGAAAACAGGAAACAGATGCCTGCTGTTGGTGTGTATGTGTGCCACGGTAAACGGTGAGTGTGTGTGATTAGTCACAAAGCAGCTGTGTCCGGCCCGTACATTCAAACTCTTTGGAGTCACACTCGGAACTCTTGTCAACAAGCATGATGTCTTTCAAAAAACCTTCAGATTTTGTTATCTGTGTTAAACAGACAAATCGTCTGAATAGTATAGTAGGCTATATTCCACAGGATGACTTTTGGGGGAGAATAGATCTGCGTGATCTGACGTAATTTGCGTCACTGAGACATTCTTAAAATTCCTGACAATATGGACACGTTTTCCCAGTTGGATCTTAATTGGGTTCATAGTTCTTAGGCCTCTCTAATCTTGAGTTAAATTATTATGGTAATACTGTATCATCATTATTATTATTATTGTTGTTATTATTATTATTATTAGTAGTAGTAGGCCTAGTACTAGTAGTAGTAGTAGGCCTATTTGGGCTATTATTTTCTGTCTTACCCAGAGGTAGGCAAGGAAAAACGTTTTAATTGTTGTGACGTAAACATAAATGAAAGTGGCCACAGACCAAATCCAGTCCAAAAAATCTAATTACACATAAAATAAAGACTTCCTCCCTTACTTATGTTTTTCGTTCCCCGTCCAGATTTGTTGTTTGTTTTGCTAGTTCACTTAAACTTCGGATGGTGTCCATAAATAGCTCTCTGGTTCATGCAGATATTGTCTTAAGGGACGAGGCCATAGAATTTCAGCTGGTACAGGGAGGCTTTATCAAAGGAAGCATATGTTAGTGTGTGCGCACGGCTGCCCGTATTGTGTAAACCCAACCACCATCTCTCTCTTTCTCCTACGTGCGGCACAGCGCGGAAATGTCACCAAGGCTTGTACCCACGCGCTGATCTTATCGATGGGCAGTAGCCTACGGGATCCAGAACGCGCTTTACTCACCGAAGTTATGTGTCAAATTAGAGGACTAATGATTCGTAGACTTGAGATTTCAGTTAAGATTTTTCTATGAAACTACTCTGTAATATCCTACTTTTATCCTCATTAGTCACCTTTAAGCCCGTATTTTTTATTGAACAGGGTCATGGCAAGGCAAGGTTATTTATATAGCGTTCTTCATACAGAGGCAGTTGGTCGTCTCAGCGCTGTCAATCTGTGCAGAGTGAAAGTGATTAAAACTAGACTGCAATGAGATAACCAACCTAAATAAGAACATCACTCCTTGCCATAATAGCATTTATTTTTATATACCCTAACTTTAGTATTATTTGGGGCAGAATCATACATCAGCTATTTTGCATAGACCTATAACAGCTAGCTGATGGCAAAAGGTAAATTAGGCCTAAATAATAGCAGACAGAAGGTTGATGCAGACGTAATGATTGAACGTTTCTTTGGGAGGCCCGTTAGGAGTTCATTTGAAATATTTACATGCCCTGGCCAGGCAGGAAAAGCAGCCGAAACCTTTCAGCATTATACTTTAAATAAATCAAACCACAGGAAAGGACAAAAACACAATCAGTGTTTATGAGCGAACCCCTGCTCTTATCTTCAAAGCTGCAGAACTCCCTCAGAATGAAACGGGGCCTGTGTGTGTGCGTTCGCGTGTGGTTTGTGTGCGCGCGGGCACGTGTAGATCTCGCTATGATCGTGTCTGCGTAGCACTGGCAAGCATGTAGTCTACGCATGTATGTATTTGTCTCCATGGGGGAAGGGTAGCAAAAGACATCTGAGTAAATAAAGAGAAAGAATGACTTTTTGAATGAAATCAAGGCTAGACCGATTGGGCGACAAGGGCAGAGCAAGATGATAAAGTCAATTGAGTAACTACTGTTTGAGCTGCCTGCTTGCTTGGGTGATAGACAGGTTGAAGACCCTCTGTAATCAGTTCTGCCAGAGATTTGATCAGACAGAATAGGTTGTGCTGAAAGCAATAATCGAATGAAACAGAATTGCCTTCTTATAATAGCCTACTAAAATTATGAAATCTCAAATGAATTGCTGTAGGCCTAGATAGAATTAAATATCATTGAACTGTTGAGAAAACATGCAACTTATCAGGTAATCACTTGTGCCATGGAGGTAAAAAAAATCATTTAGTTATATAAGAGTAAAGCTGCTAGTAAAGCTTGAGCTCACCTATTTAACCCCAGTTTAATATTTTTTTAGAAAAATATTGTATATTCGTGTATTTTATAAAAGTGTGTGTGTGTTTGTGTGTGTGTGTGTGTGTGTGTGTGTGTGTGTGTGTGTGTGTGTGTGTGAGAGAGTGACTGAGTGAGTGAGTGAGAGAGAGAGAGAGAGTGAGTGGACAAGAAGCAAGGGGAGGTAATCCATTGTATGGGCCTTATCACTTGAACTGCAACTGGAATACAATTCTTCATTTACAAAGAATAGTCAAAAGGAGTGGGAGCTGTGAGTGGATAGACTTCAAAGTAAATGAGTGAGAGTTTTTCTTCCCCTGCTACCCAGTGCCATCACACATAGAGCATGATGAACTGTCCACTCGAGTGGGGTCTTGCTCCTCAGGGTCATGCTTTGACTGTTCACTGCTTTGTCTGCCTCAAGCCAAGAACAGAGTTCTCCTCCCATGATTACCATCAGAGAGTTATTAATAGACACACACACACACACACACACACACATACTGACACAAATCTGTACCACAGTCAAGGCTTGGTGGCCTTTGACAACATAATATTGCTTTATCATTAGGATCTGTCCACCTCACAGCCACAATAGTATGTATTTTTCCTCTTCACACACTATCCAGGATAATGACATCACGCCATACATACATGCATGACTTACACAATGCTGTCAATTAAACCTGAATTTAAACTTCAGAGTTTGCCAAAGTCATTTGACTGGTGTGGTGCATAGGAAGATCCGATCATCCCTATGTTACACTACCACTGGTTCCATCAACTTCGTTCTGTGTGTGTGTGTGTGTGTGTGTCTATTTTAGGAGGCGGTGCCTCATTGTGTCCCACTAATGAGGCTCTGTAAGCATGGTTGCCCTAGGGGGTATGTAATCCTCTCAGTGTGTTTGGGTGTGAGTGTGAGTGTTTGCTCAAGGTGTGTTTTATCAGTGCTAGAGAAGGTGAGAGAGAGACCCTGAATAGAATACTCTGTCCCAGACTGAATTTGCCATGTAGACCACTTACCTGCTGTGCCAATACAATCCAGAATGCCACACATACAATGGCCTTCATCATGGCACTGTATGGATACTCTGTAATCATGGCAAAGAGATTGTTGGTGTCTCTTGGAATTTTCCTCTCTGGTCCTCCATAGCCATCCTTCAAGACTGAACCCAGGGACTTGCTGTCTGATACATCAGGAGAGAAATGCTGTCTCCTAAATACAATGTCAACTCAAACTGACATAAGAGCGCAAAATAGTAGAGTGCTTACAAACCTCTCTGTTCAATTTGTCAGATGAATATTTTCAATTACATTCTCAAAATTTAAGCCCTATTTGTCTTTTCTGACACCATCTTGTCCGTTTTTCCATAATTCCAACATGAGCAAATGGCACCGACCCCAGTTCCAGAGTCTCCCAGCAAACATGGTCCATCTTTGGGAAGAGCACACTGCTGTGACCTGTCCTTCTGCAAAGTCTTAGTCTTGTGGCACTGGGATGATCTGCTTGTCCCTGTATATGAGTGCTGTCCAATACAATTGAACATTGTAATCCAGACATTCAAAGAACAATCACCAGAACAGTGCCCATTCAACAGTGCTTACAAGCGCGTGTGCGTGCACACACACACACACACACACACACACACACACACACACAAGCGCATACACAATCACACACAGACATACAATGTCTACTGACACAAAAAGAGAATGGTAGGCCTAATGGGTACAAGGACACAAGGAAATATTTATTGTCACAGGCATAAAGATATTGGGTGTAAATAAATGTTACCAAAATCCACTAAATTGTGGTCTCTGAAAATTGTTTTATGCCTTACTGATACACTGGCTTTACACAGCCACACCACCATATCGACGTTTGACACCACTGTCAAACGAAACTAACATTATTGTATTCACGCTGAGCCGCACGAGTTAATTAATTAACCCCATTAGAGAGCTTAACAGCAGCTCGCGCCTCGTGTGCTTTCTTTCACGCCCAGGGATGTGGATTCTTCCTTTTTAACCTCTAACAGCGCGTGAACGGGCAGAGATTGCAGAGAGAAAGCATGAAAGCCAAGGAGAAAATGTATCAATCATTTATTAACGCCAGAAAGCTTTCAAGCTCCTGCATGTGTATTGGAGTTTTTGTTTCTGTTTCACAGAATGTGAATTCTGTTCTGTGGATCTACACAGCTACAGCCTACCAGCTCAGAGAAACGGTTTAGGGTAACGTAGCCTATTCCGAACAGTTTTCTCTGTGGTATTTGCATGGAAAATAACTGACAACTGTGCAATGCTCTATATTAAAACTAAATTGGATTATCAATAATTATGTTGAGTAGATTGCAGACTGATGAATAGGCCTTGTGTGGCACCACATCGTTTAGGTTACTATTTTGGCCTCAAAGTTCGAAGTTACTGCTTGTTTGTCTGTATGACATGATAGGATTTGTGTCCTTTCCCATCGTGTTTACACTGTCATCAGCGCAAGGATTTCAACAAAAATGAACTATGTGGAGTCTTGATCAAATTTTGTTTAAGAGCACATAACAATCATTTATCGAAGATCTAATTAGGACAGCAATTATCAAGTAATCAATCTAGAGGCTTACCGGAATGATAAAAACGTTGACGTTTGAATTCAATTCGATTACGATAGACGGCCTAACTAGACGAACATTAGTGTTTTAACTATATCGATTGACCAACACACGTCTATGTTTTGACTTTTGACATTCTTGGGTTTCGTTAGAGCGCCGCGCAGACCTGATTGTTCTTTGAAGATGAGTATCTTAACCTTGATCACTCATTGAATTAAGCGAGGTCAGATTTGAATAGAGCCGTCTGCCTGATCAAGGTGTGAAGGTGAGCTCCATCAGACTACAGTCTATTATGGAATCACATTTTGTCATGGCCTAAAGCAAGCCAGTCTTGCGTCTGCCACTATACGCTGATAACAGGTGCATTAGTAAACTGCCTGAAGGGATGCAAGGCCTGGTGTGTATTCTAATGAAGAGGCAGGCTACTGGCGCGACCGTAAGTTGTAGGCTAGGTGACAGGAGAATAACCACTGTGTGGAGTGGTGCGAGGACCATACTCCAGGTTGAACCAGTGTAAGAATTAAAGACCACACATACTAAAGTACAATGCGCCTATGACAAGCTCACAGGACAAGCTCACGGGACTTACTCCGAATGGTAGAGGTTTTCATGCCGGACCAATCCCATAGACATATAAATTATCACTTGATCAACATCGAAGCCATATATCCTTTCACTCCCTAAAATATGAACCCAAATGTCTGCTATTGATTCCGCTGTTTAATTACAAAATCATCTGACTATTTTAGACCAAAGATCGATTGATTTCGTTATTTTATTTAGATTGGGAAGGTTTAGTAAAAGTCAAAAGGGGAGGGGGTTGGCAATATGTTGCACTCAAACGCCTGTTACCAAAAGGAGATATCAGTAGACAGGTTTTTGCATATCTGTCCATCTCTAAATGAAGTAAAAGTGAGACTGTCTGATGGAGTAGAGGTAGATGAGGCCAGAAGTCTCAGACTCAGACTCACACCTCAAGATCCACTCCTCCCGAGCTCTCATTGGCTAGCTCTATCCAGTAGGCCTACTTTAAGAATGGTGCCCCGTCTCCAGCACAACAAGCAATCAAATTCACGTGAGCATGTATTTTGATCGGATGCTGCCAAACTTCAACATGGGTCTCTCCACTGGCTTCGAGAGCGAGAACTACTATCAGATTCCTTCGCAGCCCAAGGCTAAGATGGAGTCTAGCTCTCCAACTTCTCAGCCCGCTAGTCCCTTGTCGGCAGAGTCCGAATCCAGCTGTTCGAGCCCTGAGGCCAAGCCTTCGGCCGGGGAAGCTCGTGTCCGCAGACCACTGAATGCATTCATTATCTGGACCAAAGAGGAGCGGAGACGTTTGGCGGCGCTCAATCCCGAGCTTGAGAACACGGATCTCAGCAAAATTCTTGGTGAGTTTGAGACTTAAATCATTGCACTCACACTGAATAGAAGATGTTTAGTAATACATTTAAAGAACATGCATTTATTTATTGTCCAAAAAATATGTGCATGGATTTGGAATGGATACTTTAGCAAGTGTAGGCCTACTGAAATAGAAATATCACAGCTTTAAGTACATATTTGCATTTTTGTACTTGATATTAAAACTCTGGTGTTGCTTTCCTTTAGGTAAAACCTGGAAAGCCATGTCCCTTGCTGAGAAGAGGCCCTACATGCAGGAGGCAGAGAGGCTGAGGGTACAGCACACCATTGATCACCCTAACTACAAATATCGGCCCCGACGCCGCAAGCAGCTCCGGAAGACCACCAAGCCAACCCTCTGTGACAAGCCCTTGGTCAGTGAGAATGCTGTGGCTTTGGCTTACAACTCGCCATACAGCCTCAGCTATCTGCTTCAGAGCCCCCATTCACAACAGCATAGCCTCACACACGCAACTTCTTACTCTGACACACACTACATGAGCACCTACCAAAACACCTACCCTGGCACCTATTCAAGCACACACACCACAGCGTATTCCCATGGAAGCCTGCTCCCAGATGGCACCACAACCCAGAACGCACCAGCCTACCTGAGCACAGGGCCGTATGCAGAGGACTACTACACAGGCCAGCCTGCTGTGGCGCATCATCAGTGGCAGGCCCAGGGCTCTCAGGAGCACGCTGACTGGCAGGGAGGCTGCAGCTGTTCCCTGTGCAGCGGGGGGCTCTCTCTAGAGTTCTACCTGGAGCAGGTGAGACTGGACATGCTGGATGAGCTGGACCGCAACGAGTTTGAACAATATCTCAACCCAGTGAAGCCCAAAGACTAAAGACTGTATGCCATATTGGTTTTCTTGCTGTGCTGAGTTGCTCAATGGATCTAATGCTGTGTTATTGCTGCAAGGCCCAAAGACGGGTCGTTGTTGTTCTCATTTCATGTTCATTGTTGCTATTGTGCTATTGCGATGTGTATATGTTGATAAATAAATCATTATTTATTTAATTGAAAATCAATGTCAGTGGTGTGGTTTCCTATGAAAACAATAAATTCAATTGAAGGATATACAGCAAGTATATAGTGTGTATAGTGACACATTAATGACAAGATAATTACATCTAAATAGAGCTTGGTTATCAAACCACAGTAGTCAGAAAGCAAGACTAGTGAGAGAGAAGTGGCAAAGGCAGCACCACTACTGTGTGACCTTATGTCATCGCTTGGGAGGGGCGGGGGGGTTAGGACGAAAGTGAAAGTCAGTGCAGTGTGTGATTATGGGAAGGAGTGCAGGGGAGGTGAGAAGGAGTGGGTGGTGGCTGACAGCTATAGTCAGTTGCATAAAAATCATAATGTAAACGTGCTGTTTTAGCACCGCACCATCCTGTGACCTGTTGCAAATAACATAATATATACTCTATGCTCACACACAACACAACACACACTTTAAAAAAACATTATATGGAACTAAATCAAATTTCACATTCTTAACCTATTATGGACTGTTTATGAATGACAAAAATATCATTAACTAAACATCTCATTCCACATCTATCTTATAATATGCATTTTGGGAATATTGATATGACAAATATGTGACAGGTCGAGAGGAGACATTCCAAGGATCAGTAAAGCTGGAAATTATATCTCTTTGTGTTGCAAATATGATATTATGGAATGTGGAGTATTTAGGAATATTGATTCCTAAATATCTTTAGTTTACAGTTGGTCTAAATTTAGTCCTTGATTTGCTTACACTCAGCATTCCTCCAACAGTGCTATACTAGGCCCTTTCCATTGATTATTTCCTGTTTTAGACTCACAGTGCATCCTGGTCAATGTTCAGTTCAGATAGAGCTCATCCTTTTGGAATGTCTTTGGAATGTGCTAAGGAATGCTGTAAAAATAGAAAGTTAGTTCTGAAAAACGTTAATAATGTCTCCTTAGGAGTATAGTGTATATCAGCAAATGTCTTGACGAAATCGCTGAGACATGTCCCGACTCCCGACATATACTGACAAGCGTTGCCTGGACAGTCAGACAAGAAGAGAGAGTATGTGTGTGAGAGAGAGAGAGAAAGAGATGAAATCAGGAAGACAGAAAGAGCAAGACAAATTTCCCTGTCCAGACAGTAAGTATTTTTGGATTTAAATAGTTCAGCAGTGAGACATTTGATACAATCAAAGTTAATTTAACGCATGAATGGCTCAAGAACAGCCTCTGATTGTAATCAGCTTTTGATTACTATAAGATGAGTCAGAACATGTGCCAGTGCAGTTGTGAGTTGAGAGATAGAGAGAGGGGAAAGGGACAGAGAGCGAGAGAGTAAGACTGTCAGACAGAGTGAGAGACAGAGAAGGGGGAATGAGGGAACAATACTGTTAGTTTAAGCTGGGTTGGGCGTTAGTATGATCAGTAGAGTACTCGGGTGGGGCTTGTAGCCTGCTGGGCCCATACAATACAAAGGAGAGCACACGTCTGCCAGCAAGGCTACTGCAACCCCCCCACCACTACCACCACCACCCCTGTGTGTGTGTGTGTGTGTGTGTGTGTGTGTGTGTGTGTGTGTGTGTGTGTGTGTGTGTGTGTGTGTGTGTTCTCCTCCACACTGTTTTCTCTCATATGTAATTCTTTCTCCTCGTCTTTCCATTTTGGCTCTCCTCTCTCCTCGTGACACCTCCCTCTTCAATCTGCCCTACTGCACACTACTGGACTGTTAGTTCACAGTCTGCTATTCCTCCTGTGTTGTGTGTGAGTTGTGAGTGTGTATGTGTGGCAGTGTGGGGAGTAAGAAGTGATTACTGCTGCCAAGCAGGAACCAGTGGAGAGGCTGCACCCGCACTCTGTGCAAGACCTATCTCTCTCGCTCTCTCTCTCTCTCTCTCTCACACACACACACACACACACACACACACACACATTAAAGACAGACAGACTGAGACGCAGACAAAGACACACATACATACAAACATGCATGCACCCAATACAGTATGTGGGAAGAGTCCAACTGCTCTCTTCTTTTTGCTGCCCAAAGAGGGCGCTCTTAGGAGGTTCCCAAAGGTCCACACTGATAACAGTGATCAATAGGAATACCACTTTACTGTAACATGAACAATATGGTGTACCAAAGACCAAAATCAAAGACTAAATCAAATTTAGGTTGATGAACTGAAGAATCCACCCCCACCACACACACACACACACACACACACACACACACACAAACTAGACTAGAGGTTTTTCAAAAAGTGAAGGGGAATTAATTATGAAAATGGTTTTATGCAAGCTCATTTTCACAGTGGTGTGTGTGTGCGCGCACTCGTGTGTGTGTGTGTGTGTGTGGACACTTGTTACCTGTGTATGTGTGGCGGACAAACAGAGGGAGAGAGAGAGAGAGATTAGTAATGATTGATAGATTAAAAGTAATCAATTTTCAAATGGAGTGATTGGAATTAACATACTGCTGGTGGTGTGTGAGAGTGATATAGGGAGGACAGTGTGGCATACATAATACATAGAGGAAATGAGTGTGTGTGAAAGAAAAATTGGGAGGATTAGATACTGGGAATAAATGGATAAGTGGAATGGGAGCCCACTTTATTTTAATGTATGTGGTTAAGTTTACTTCATTCTTTGCATTCTCTTGTAAAATGTCTGAGTGCCTCTAAAATATGGCATGGCACTAAAAATGTGTGCTATTGTTTTGCAAGCCCATATAGTCCCATCACAGCTGTGTTTGGCCCAGCGGAGATGTGGAATCTACAAGATAACAAGGATTTACAAAACCCTCTGTGGTACTGTTTTGATGACTTGACATTTAGTATTTAGAATGTCTAGAAATACATGCAGAACTGAAGACTAATGAAAGATAGACTGATAATCACATACTAATTGTAATAATTGTGTAATAATTACAGTATACACACATATTCACACATACAGAGAGAGAGGAGGGGGGGAAACAGGTGTGTGTTTGAGTTTATCTACCCATATTTAGGCAATGATTTACTTCCACTCAATCACAACTTCCCTTATCATTTCTCATAATACATCAGCATTCTCTCTCTCTCTCTCTCTCTCTCTCTCTCTCTCGCTCTGTCTCTCTTAGTCTCTCTCTGTCTCTTTCTTTAGTGTCTAGTGGTACTTCATAAGACACTGTATCTGTTTCATACACATGAATATCATGTAAAATCATGAATATTATTTGTGCGAGTGTGTGTGTGTGTGTGTAGAGGTGTGGGGGAGGGGAGTTTGGCTGAGGCAGGTTCAGGCTACCTGTCACTGTGTTTCTGTACTGGAAGCGTATGGTTCCTGCTCTGAAGCTGAAGAGGAAGTATAAACCTCCAAAAAGCAGCAAAACACTCCTGGGCTCCATCAAACCCATACATACGACACACACACACACACACACACACACACACACACACACACACACACACACACACACACACACGCACAGTGAGAGAGAGTGACACACCTCTCAATCAGAAGCACTGATTCCACCACACAGAAGCCTGTCCGTCTTCATGACAAATGAGTCCAATGATGAGTGCATGTCCATGTTTTGCCAGGAGGACGTTCCGGCTGGGAAGGTCTCAGCCGGGAATGTCTCGGGAATGTCTGGGGTTGCGAGTGTAACCCGGCTGCTGTATTTATTGTTATTGTAGGGCAGGGTTGCCAGATTGGGGTCTGTGCTGCACTGATAGTGCCTGTGTTATTGTAAGGCCACAAGGCCATCAGATAACGTTCCCCCCCATAACGATAAGGCATGTTTAGGATGGTTCTAAGCCAGGTCCTGCACACACACACACACACACACACACAGAGAGAGAGAGAGAGAGAGAGAGAGAAAGACATGATTCTAATAGTGATCTATCCTCAGAGATGGAGGTGCTATCAGTTCAGATCATGCAGGATAAGATACATAAATATCACCTGTGCTGAAACAGTTCTTTCAGAAAAAATTTAAAAATGATACGCCAAGTGATCATTTGAGAAATTTCATAGATATTGTATACACATAATACATTTGTTTATGCAGGAAATACGTAAATACATAAAATTTGAATTTACAGACGCTCTGTCTTTGAAAGTGTGCATGTGTATGAGTGTGTGTGTGTGTGTGTATGTGTGTGTATATGTGTGTGTGTATGTGTGTGTGTATGTGTGTATGTGTGTGCGTGTGTGTGTGTGTGTGTGTGCGCATGTATGTGTGTATGTGTGCACGTGCGTGTGTGTGTGCGCATGTATGTGTGTATGTATGCATGTATGTGTGTATGTGTGCGTGTGTGTGTGTGTGTGTGTGCACGCGCATGTATGTGTGTATGTGTGTGTGTGTGTATGTGTGTGCGTGTGTGTGTGTGCGCATGTATGTGTGTATGTATGCGTGTATGTGTGTGTGTGTATGTGTGTATGTGTGCGTGTGTGTGTGTGTGTGTGTGCGCGCGCATGTATGTGTGTATGTGTGCGTGTGTGTGGGGAGATTCAGAGGGGAAGAAGGTCAGGGAAGTGTATGTAAGTGGGAAAAGTCAACAGTAAACTTAACCACTTCTCATTAACACAAGTTGACTTTCTTTGATTGAATTTTGTGGTTTCACACAAGAGTTCAAATACTAACTACCAATAAATATCTCCAAATACGGTAATGGTAATGTGTTTGTGTGTGTGTGTGTGTGTGTCTGTGTGTGTGCGTATGTGTGTCTGTGCATAGGACACAATCTGATTTCCTTGGGTCAAAACTACCAAGCTGTGGCAAGGATGGCATTGTGTGTAAATTCAAGCCTTTGTTTGACTACCGATCTCAGGTGTTCGATTGTGTCAACACTGACCTCCTTTCATGTCTCCGATGGAATGTGTCAGGTAGATCATAAGATCTTCACTGCCAAGCCACAGCAGTGAGATGCATGTCAAACTCCAAACCAGGACTTGTGAGACAATATTCCTAAGAGTTAATTGAATTTTGCAGTATTGACAGTTAAAGGCGTCAAGGGAAAAATAGCTTTCTCACTTCAGTGATGTCACATTGGAGGCTGCTGTGGTTTCAGGCCATCTGGAGTTTGAGAGTGAGAGCGATAATATTACCATGAGAGTGCTCCTTTACTGTGCTGTGTGTGTGTGTGTGTGAGTGTGAGTGTGTGTGTGTGTGCGTGTATGTGTGTATATATGTGTCTGTGTGTATGTGTGCGTGTGTGTGTGTGTGTGAGTGTGTGTGTGTGTTTGTTGGTGGGGGAGGGGGGTCTTGTATGCTGTACGTAGTTGTGTCTTTATAGGAGCGCAAAGTTTTTGGGAATGTAAAGACGTGTGAAGTGGAAACCACAAAGAAACACCTGACTGTTTTGAGAAATCATTTGTTGACCCACATTAGTGAGATTTTTTTTCACCAAAGTTTTGAAATATTCTTTCTCTTCCTGTATATTGATGTGTGTGTACGTGCACGTGTGTGCATATGAGTGTGTGTGTGTGTGTGTGTTTGTGTGTGTGTACATGTGAGTATGTGTGTGTGTGTGCCCTGGTGTTTGAAGTATTAAGTTCCCACTCTGTAGATATCTGTGGTTTGCTCAAGTCTGATGCTTTAGCACCTCTCCCAGTCAAAGGCCACACATGAAAGAGAAATGGCGAGAGAAATGTGTGTTAGTTTAGGAGCAGTAGTGATCAATACATAAGCTGATCAGCATACACAAGCTATGCACTCTTCCTGATCTCTTTCTCTCTCTCGCACACACACACACACACACACACACACCTAATGCTTATTATATGTTAATCTTTTAATTATTTATGAGGATAAATACAAAATAAGATAAATAAAAAAATGTCATCACAAAGATTTCAAATGTGGACATCCTGTGAGTATACCTTTTATTGTGTGTGTGTTTGTGTGTGTGTGTGTGTGTGTGTGTGTGTGTGTGCCTGTACCTGATGTCTATTGACTTTAAGGTCAAATGTAGGTCAAAGTGTAGGGGTCCCGATATCTACATTCAGTGGAACAATGGGGCCATTAAAGTTCCCCCTCTTCTCTCTCTCTCTGGCGTTCACACTCTTTCTCCCATCCTCTCTTGCTCAGGAAGAAGCCCATTCCTCTGTCCTCGCCTCCACACTCGTAAAAATGATGAACAGGGCTTACAATCAGCACCATGACAATGAGTGTGTATGTGGAGCACCCTTACATGGATATAGATGATGTGGAGGGAGCAGTGTGGAAGGTGTGTGTGTGTGTGTGTGTGTGTGTGTGTGTGTGTGTTGTGTTTATATGTATATATGTGTATATCTAAGAGAGAAAGAAAGAAACTGTTAGACAGACAATTTCACATGACCTTTTCTCCTCATTGCTAATATTCTGGAGATGGAGCTTAAGCTTGTACTAGTGAACTAGTTAGTAGCTAATAGCACTAATATTCACTAATGCTGGATGTGTTTTTTCTTGAGTCAGACAGACAGATGGGGAACAGAGCCGGGCCACCACCCAACCACAGCCCCATGTTTCACATCATGACTGGACCGCGGTGCCTCCACTGAGACCTCTCAGTTCTCCTGGGGAGGGGGGTTACATAGGGGACAGACCTGGAAAAACCGAAGCCTCTACTCTGACCCTGACAAATGACCTGTCTCAGACTGACACAAGCATGCATGCTTTCACGAGGGTCCACTGTGGTATGCATTAAGACGCCTCCCCACCATAGTGTTGAAACACACGGACAGATTTGTGTGTGTGACTGTTTGTCACTCACAGTAAAATGTTTTCACAGGTAGTTGTCATTTCATTGCAGTTAAAAAGACCGTGACAGATTACAGTGTGTGAGAGGGTGTGATTAGAGGTTTATCTGAAGCTATGCTTATGCCTGTGTTTGTGTTTGTCTCCAGTAAAGGTCACAATTGTGTGTGTGTGTGTGTGTGTGTGTGTGTGTGTATGAGTGGGTGAGTGCTGGGGGGTTATGTGTACTGTGTATATGTGTTAACACATATACAGCTTCCGCTGGACTCATTTAAAGCAGTGCTTACCCCTCCAACCCCCCAGTCCCCCAGCCCCCCTGTGCCGGCACACAGGAGCCAGTGGCATTGTGTAATCCTCCAGAAAGACTCGTCTGGCGACAGCAGTTGTGTGTGTCTGCGCGAGTGTGTGGGTGTGTGTGCCTCCCCTTGTGAGTGTCCGTTCCCGAAAGGTAGGTGGGCAAGCGCAAGTATGCGTATCTGTGAGACTGTGTGACAGTGTGTGTGTGTGTGTGTGTGTGAGAGAGAGAGCTCCCTTTATGGCTGAGCTGAAGAACTTGTCTAACTTAGCAAGGGTATCCAACAACAGGGGAGCAACATGTGAGACGGCAATGGTGTATGTATCGTGTGTGTGTGTGTGTGTGTGTGTGTGTGTGCGTGTCCAGTCTATGCCTGTGTGTCTCCAAGTCCTCTCATGGGGTAGGTGGACAGCATGTGCTCCCTTCTCCAAGGACAGGAAGCAGTTTCTCTGGGACAGGAAATGCTGTTTGCTGCAGTAGCGCGGCGCTGGATGAGATAAGCGCTCTAACCTCTCCCCTCCCGCACCGACGGCCGACGCCACACACTCACCCCGCCCCAGACACACACACACTCCACCCCAGACTGCCCTATGCTTCAGTGGGGCCACACTTTGTTCACCAACACACCCACCATACAACCCCCCCCACACACACACACACACAAACACAAAAAAACACACACACACACATACATATACACTCACACACACAAGGAAGAGGAGGGGAAAACTGTATCAGGTCATCGGCAGCAAAATAGACGATGACAGTATTACAGCTTGGGATGGTGGCCCTACGAGACACTTGCACACATAACATACAACACATGCTCTCTCTCTCTCTCTGACACACTCTCTCTATCTCTCTCTCTCTCTCTCTCTCTCATACACACACACACACACATTGGCCCTTGAGTGGAACTCCTCCTGAGAGTACCACCCAGTCCCTCCTGGCTGCCCTTTCAAACCTACTTTTGGTACTGGGTGTACTGGAAAGTAGATGTATGTGTGTGTGTGTGTGTGTGTGTGTGTGTGTGTGTGTGTGTGTGTGAGTGTGTGTGTGCTTGTGTGTGTGGGGGGTCACCTTTATTAGATTGTGTGTACATGGATGTGTATTAGAGGTAGAATGTGTGTGTGTGTGTGTGTGTGTGTGTGTGTGTGTGAGAGAGAGAGAGAGAGAGAGAGAGGCGAGTATCAAGAGCATATGAAACTGTGATCAGTATGTGTGTGTGTGTGTGTGTGTGTGTGTGTGTGGTGCGTGTACACTTGTAACTGTTCCTGATTCTCTATGTGCTTTAATGAGAACCTGTTCTCACCTCCCATCCACCCACAGACAAAAGGATGATGTGTGAGGAAAGAAACACATGAAAACAACATGAACACACACACTCGCACACACTCTCACACACTCACACACACTCTCACACACTCTCACACACTCTCACACACACTCTCACACACTCACACACACTCTCACACACTCACACACACTCACACACACTCTCACACTCTCACACACACTCTCACACACTCTCACACACTCTCTCACTTCTTCATCTCTTTTACACACAGGGAAAGACAGAAAGACACACACACACACACATTTTGCCTGTATTAATGCAATATGCAGGTTCTTTTTCTAGGATGTGAGCTTTATTATGAAGCTACACTACGAGAACACTGGTGAGATACAGAGCAAAAGAAAGTTACAGAGTCACCGTAGAAAATCTGAGGAATGTACATTCTTATTTCAAAACCATGTTCACTTCTTCACCATGCACTGGACAGTGACACTAATCTAAGTATAACAAATTAAATCATAGCATTATTGTTGCACTTCATGCCATTCTGATGTCAGCTTTCATAATCTTGACAACTATGCTGTTTCTCTCAACTTCCTATGTTAATTCCACCAAAACCAGTGTGGCCAATTATTATGTGTAGTGTATTAGGTAAACGAGATGTGTGAAAGCCTGAAACAGACAGCAAAGAAGCTGTTTCATTTCAATGTGCACACACAGATTATTTGGAGAGCCACTGGAAAATAATGTAGGCTAATGTTGGGATAAGAATGTGAAGTAATCTTTGTTTTTGTTGTTAAATCTTTATTTGTTGTTCTCACGGCACGACTGTTTGCAAAGTGAGTTACTACCCATCAAATATATTGTTCATGAACAATGCGACCCAAATTAATCAAACCAAAAAAATCGCACGAAGAGTTTTGAAACAGCCTTTTAAATGTATGTAGTAGTTTAATGCAGAGCTGCCTAAGCATTTCGACAGGACAAACACTCTTCATACTATTTGGGTATGTTTACTTGTGTGTGATTTGGTTTCTTGCACGTTTCTCCTTATCTCGTCGGGTATTTGTTTCAAAATGGAATAATTCTGCGAGTCAGGTTTTGAGGTGCATGATCAATTTTTGTTCGTGGCTCAACAGATATGTGCTTTCAAAGGAATGCGCAGTGTTTCTAGTGAAAAGCGGCTCCGAATAAGGCGCGTACGGGCGGGTGGAGAAGTGAAGTTTTTACACCTTTATCGGAGCGAGCCCTCCCACGCGCGCAATGATTGGTCACAGCTCCGTTTATAGTATCCATACGCCTCCACTTCTCATTCACTCTACCAAAGCCGTACACTAACTGACTCAAACTTCAAATCACAGCACACTGCCATCCGGGTTTACTCGTTAACTCTCCAGTTTAATGTGTCCATCACTGATTTGTTGTATTTAACCTTAAAACGTCCGCGCGAGGGAATAGCTACCCGGTCCGGTGCTTGTCGGTATCGGTGGTCGCGTGGAGATGAGCAGTCCTGATGCAGGTTACGCCAGCGACGACCAGACCCAGGCCCGGGGTGCGAACTCAGTCATGATGCCCGTTATGGGTCACTGCGCTTGGGGAGCAGACCCGCTCAGTCCGCGCACAGACACCAAAGGCAAAGGTGAGTCGTGCGCTGCAGCTCCAGGTCGCGGGAAGAGTGAACCGCGGATCCGTAGACCGATGAACGCCTTTATGGTTTGGGCAAAGGACGAGCGCAAAAGGCTTGCACAACAGAACCCTGATCTCCACAATGCTGAGCTGAGTAAAATGCTGGGTAAGTGATGGATGTGAACAATTCTCCTTCGCACTTTTTTCTTTAATTTTCAAGTGTTAACAAAGCCATGCTGTTTGACCTCAGCGACCGCTGGCTGTTCCAAGATGAGTTTGATTATGTAACTTTGTATTAATTAATATATGTCCGAAAAAGGACAGATTATTTCACACCAAGCTTTTAAAGTTATTGAACAATACGGCTGTTATAGAATTAAAACTGTAATCTGCTGGTTTCATGTGAACATAATTCAGGAGGTGTAGGACCTGTCTGTGCCACCCTCTGGGGTTTTAGCACCCTCTTCTAATTCAATAAAATGCTACAATCATACTGATTTAGTTGTGTGTGTGTGCATTAGTATATGCATTACTATATGCATTAGTGCAATAGTAAGATTTTGAAGGTGACATTCTGTTACTGTTTACCTTTGAACTGAAGGCATAAAATTAAGAACTCAAGTTTTGATCCTACAATATCTGCAAGACAATAAATATTTTCAATGATGATTTTGTGACAGCTGTTATTAAATTTGTGTGAGTTGGAGTTAAGCAGTTATGTACAAAGTTGTGTACAATATGCAATAACAGATTACTGTAATGTACTGTACTGGACTGTAATGGAATTGCTGTAGATCTCTATTCAGTGTGCTGTTGGCTGTTGTGGTTGAAAGGGCTTGGACTCTGAGATAGGCTACTGCTATTTGTGTGTGTGTCGTGTGTTTGTGTGTGTGTGTGTGTGTTTGCGTACATTCGCACTGTAGAGAAGTTGGGGGCTGATTGTAATGCTGTCATTGTGTTGCACTGTTGTGACTGACATGGTGCTGCTGGGGATAATTTTAGTCAGCGACTCCCAGACGGTCCGTTTGATCCTCGTCTGTGCCTGTCTCTGTGCGCTCCCCCCCTGCAGGGAAATCCTGGAAGTCTCTGGCCGTGGCGGAGAAACGTCCGTTCGTGGAGGAGGCGGAGCGTCTGCGCGTGCAGCACATGCACGACCACCCCAACTACAAGTACCGGCCACGACGCCGCAAGCAGGTGAAGCGCATTAAGCGCCTGGACAACAACTTCCTTTTGCCAAGCGGGGCGCCTGACCAGCAGGCTTCATCTCTGAGCCTGGAGGGCCTCGGACTGGCCTACCACCACCACTCCCATCATGAGCACGCAGGCTACCCGCTGACTGGGCCTCCGGCTGGGCTGGCACAGTACTCTGAGCCCCAGGCCCTATTGGGGTCTGTTGCATTCGAGGCTTACAGCCTGCCCACACCAGAGTCATCTCTGCTGGACGGGGTGGTGGAGAATGAGGGCATGTTCCTCCCACCCCATGCCCAACAGGACGAATGCCCCCCACTGCCCAGCTACCACAGCTACCAGTTGCCACTCGCCGAGTACGCACCGCCAACGCCGCACCAACAGGTGCACCTGGCAAGTCCACACACACACCAGCACAGCAACACACACACACAACAGCAACAACAACAGCAGCAGCAGCCACAACACAGTAATGCGCACACAATCCAACATGGTGTCACACATACGCAACAGCCGCGTCACAGCCCACACACACAGCAGCAGCAGCAGCAAGCAGGCACCCATGGGCTCCAGCAGGGCGCTGCCTTGTCCCTGCAGCACGCTGGCCCTCACTCTCACAGCCCTCTTTCCACTGCCCACCTCTCCGCCAGCCCCCTCACCCACCCTGGCTCCCTGTTTCACCGGCACCTCGCTGCTCCCTCCCCTGAGGCCACGCTGCCCGGCTACATGGCCTGTCCGCCATCACTAGGAGTCTTCTACGGTGGTGGAGGAGCCAAGCGCTCCGGCGGGGGCCAGCCAGGACAGCAGCTCTCCCCACCTTCGGACGCCCCTGGACCAGTGGCCAGCTCGGCCGAGCTCCTGGGAGACGTGGACAGCAGCGAGTTTGAACAATACCTCCCCTACGGGGCCCCTGACGGCAGCCTGCAGGGGCCCGAGAGCCTTATATCAACCGTGCTGTCTGACGCCTCCACAGCCGTCTACTACTGTAACTACAGCAGTGCCTGAACACAGAGCTGAGTGGAGGAGGTCACAACCCTCTGGCTGGGCCACACAAACACTCTTGTCACCTAATACACCCAGATCTCCTCCACGTTTGTCGCTACATGAGCTGAGCTTAGACAGCATGTCCAATTCAAACTAGGTTTATTAAACATTCTTAATATTGTAAAATGATGGGAAATTTCACTGAGGTGGAATGTTTTGTATTTAAAAATAAATTGAAGGAAAAAGTGATGATTTATTTTTAACAGGAGGGGTGAAGTGTGTATCAATTACTTTTGAGGTATAACTTTTAGTAACTTTTGTAAAAAAAAACATCTTTTATTATCAAGGGCTCTATATTTTTGCACTTTTGGAAAATAAAGAAAAATAAGCAAGAAGCTGCAATGTGATTTATTGACTGAGTGATCGGTTTGAAGGGGGATTTTCATGAACCTTTTACTTTTCCATTGACACCTTTTAAAGTATCCACCTCACCTTTGACCCCACTTCCTCTGTGCCAAAGGCCTCAGACCCTTTTCCTGTTAAGGGTTGTGTGCAGGTTAGTTGTGCTTGTGTGCCTGTGTGAGTGTGTGTGGGCCAGTGCAAAAGGGGTGTTTCCAGGGCCGAGTTCTCACAGAGATTAACACACCGGACGTCCTGTTTTACACACTGGACTTCCTGTTTGAGGCTGCCTCTGTTGGCCGTACAGGAAGAGGCTGTTAAATATTATTAAGTAGGATCTTAATCGCTGCACGCTATACTAAACAAAACCATCATTAACGTCAATAAAAGCCAGCTGACACTCTCGTTTCTGCATGCGGGGAAATACCCCGTCCTTAAAAAGCCCCCACACTCCCAATCCCAACTCATGGATTCCATGAGTCACATGGGACACAATATGCAGCCATCTACTGCAAAGACATTACAGAACAGAAGCCATGAATCAATCCCATAGATACTTAGTGTGGGGATGAGGATGAGCTCATGGATGCGTTGGGTGGAAGTAAGGTGAGCCACAGAGGAGGTTATAAATACTGTTTTGTCTATTTTGAAGGAAGAGCCTCTTTTGTATAGGGTGGCTGACCTTAACCTCTGGATCCTTTTTTTAGCAGGACTGAGGAAACATGTTCCAGTGACATATTCCAGTGACAGACAACCAGACACGTTCACACAAACACACACAGACACTCACACATGCACATATGCACGCACACGCACACACACAAACACACACAAACACAGACGTCTGGGTGTTATCTGTTTTGTTAGTTGTCAGAGTTAGTGCAGGGATTAGCCCCTTCCCCCAACCTGTGGACACACTCTATCTGCAGGTGACTGGAGCAGACTAGGAGGGCAAAACAACAGGTTTAGGACCTCCCAGCAAACAGGTGGTCTTTCTTCCTTGCAGGTGTGCGTGTGTGTGTGTGTGAGTGTCTGTGTGTGTGTTTGTGCCAGTCTTTTTGAATGGTCGAGATGTGTTTAGATGTGGTTGATAAAACCTATAGTAATTACTTTTCAGACAGACAATCGATTGTTTCTTTTGGCTTGCCCTGTGTTTGAGAGTGCAGCATTCCATAGAAGTGGATGTGTGTGTGTGTGTGTGTGTGTGTGTGTGTGTCTGGGGGGGGGGGGGTGGGGGGCATAAGGAGGGAGGCACAAAGACAAGAGAAGAGGGACAGAGAGATCACTGCTCTGGAGAAAATAGCAGCACACAGATTATCTTATTGGGAGTCCAATGTGTATTAGGAGCAGCTGCAGTGGACCAGTGTCTCCTGTCTAAAAGAGGGTGTGTGCGTGTGTGTGTGTGTGTGTGTGTGTGTGTGTGTATGTTTCTCTGTGTGAGTAAGTGAGTGAGTGAGCGTGTGTGTGTGTTGTTGAGAGAGAGAGAGAGAGGGAGGGAGGGAGGGAGGGAAAACACTTGTTTAATCCTCTGTCTATGAGTTTCTTTCCTAGCCTGATGACTTCCATGGGCCGGGCTCTTCCAAATCTTGTCCAGTTGTGCCGAACTAAATATAGAGCACTGGAGAAATAGATCTGACTCCATTACTTATTATATATTCACACACACACACACACACACACACACACACACACACACACACACACACACATACACACACACATCACACGTGCACAAAAGGACAGATACTCAACAAAACAAAGGCACAAATTTTCTCAGACAAACACACATGTACACGCATACACACAATCACACACACACACACACACACACACGCGGAGAGACGGATGTTTCGGGGAGCACCTGTCTGTGATTCCCAGGCCCATAGTGACGGCGGAGAGTGGGAGCTGTGAAAGATTGGCTGGGAACATCCTCCATGGGACAGGAAAGCCACTCTCTGCAAACTCACAGCACTCATGCCATTCTGGGAGAGCACAGAGGATTTCCTACCAAATAAAAATACAGAGAATCAAATCTAAATAAAGAGGGAGAGGGGCCAACATGTCATGACACAGCTGAGCCCTTTTGTTGGCAAGAGAAAGACAGAGATATAGACAGGGACGGAGAGAGAGACAGAGAGAGAGAGAGAGAGAGAGAGCCTATCCGGTCGCCTGTCATAGTTTGATTGACAGAGTTAGTGACTCTTGTCATGCCTGCCATTTAGTCACAACAAGCGTGTATGTGCGTGTGTGTGTGTGCGTGTATGTGTGTGTGTGTGTGCGTGTATGTGTGTGTGTGTATGTGTGTGTGTGTGTGTGTGCGTGTGTGTGTGCATGTGCGTGTATGTGTGAGACTGAGTGAGCCTCTGTGTTCCCCATATTTTCAGGTGTGACTGGAACTTGGTTAGATAAACAGGAACATCCCTTTGGCCATAGTCAGAGTGAGCCATGGGAAACACACACACCAACATACACAGCCATACAGGCACAACATACACACACAAAAGCAAACAAACAAGCTAGTGTTTATTGGAAAACATGAAGCATGTGTTTTCACAGTCTAGAAGTAGGCCATCTCTATATTGTGATTTTCTCAAGCAAAGAATAATATCTGCTGTGAATTCTACCACAGATGTGTCATATATTAGGCTAATTTTTTTCCACTCCACACTCTACTGAATGGGATCTTTGTGACACTGATAAGCCCATGTTAAACCTATGCAGAATCCGTTTCTTTGTGACACTGATAAACCCATGTTAAACCTATGCAGAATCCGTTTCTTTGTGACACTGATAAGCCCATGTTAAACCTATGCAGAATCCGTTTCTTTGTGACACTGATAAACTCATGTTAAACCTATGCAGAATCCGTTTCAAGTTCATTTTTATATATGGTAATAACATATCTCAATAGAATCTCACTTTGAAATTTTAGCCAACCGTGTGCAGATTGAATACGAATTACACATGCTGTAAAAAAAAAAAAATACTGAAATGTTTGTTGAGTCATTGGTCAATGGCCTTAGCAGTAGGCCTTGGCATGGGAACGGTCAAGGCAATTTTAAGCAGTTTACCACAACAGCCACAAGGGGGCGGTAATAAACAAATTGAAATCAACACTGTTGAGAGGTGAGGTGTCTCACTCTTTGTCTTCCTCCGGATGTCACGGCCATCCCAAAGAGGGACGCCTTTCCTATGACTAACAGCAATGTGTAATTACAGAAAATGCTAAGAAGACAACCAGCTCATCATTAGGACTCACTTCTAGATGTCTAGAATAAAATGTAGGGCTAGTTATAGCCTTGATTGAAATGTGGTGTGTGTGTGTGTTCTGCCTACCAGTAGTGTGATTTCCTTAGTGTATGTTTAGACTACCTTATATGTTGCTGTTAATCATTATTGCAAATTCACACCCAATATCTGGATGGTCTGACTACAAATGATTGAGCACGTGAAATGAATGTTTAGCATCCTTGGCAGTAAGTATGAGTAATTTGAGGTAGAAGTGAACGTATATTGTCCTAGATAGGCTAGGCCTATATCATGACTTTACCATCTGAGGCTCAGGATATGCTGGCAGACTTAAGTGTGTGTGTGCATGCGCATGTGTGTGCCTGAGTGTGCTGAATGATGTGCTGCTGACTGAAGAGGATGTTTATCTGTGGATAACCTGATGAGATGGCATTCCTCTCCCCACAGAAGGGTCGGACAAACTGGCAGTCAGGTAGCAGAGTGGCAGTGTGGCGGAATGCCTGGAAAGCTGGAAATTCCAGGGGAAGAGAGTGAGGTGAGGGAGTGTGGGTGGAATGTTACATAGCATGAATACCTTGGACACTGCCTATCTCGCCCTGTGCCCCTGTCATGTTCCACTGCATTCTGGAGGAGGTTAGGGAATATTGTTTTTATGCCACTGACCTCAGCTGATGTAACTGTAGTAGAGTTGGCAGCCTTACTCTCTTGACTCCTCACTCTGCCCCCCCCCCACCCCCATGTCCTCACACGTGGCCACTCTGCTCTGAGTTCATATTCCAAGCATATTCCACAGTTTTTCCCTATAACAGCAGTTGCAGTATGTTGCCCCTCCCGACACTCCAAAGACATTAATAGAGTCGCATGGAATCCTGGGTGCACAACTCAGCTAAATATAACTCAGCCAGATATAAACAGTGTGTGTATATATAGGCAGCGTTTGTACATGTGGTGTGTGTGTGTGTGTTCCATTCCTTTGGCTGTGTATTTGATCATTCTTTTTTGTTGATTAGAATGACACATGCCAAGGCTCATATGTCAGTTGGTGCAGCCTCCAGGATCAGAGAACTTTTATGATACTTCTCTCTCTCTCTCTCTGTGTCTCTCTCTCTCCTTCCCTCCCGCCCTCCCTCCCTCTGTAGATCTCTCTGTGTCTTTCTCTTCATTGTGTCCCTGAGTTTCCTCTTTCCTCTCTCTGTGTTTTGGGAACGGGACACACTAGCCACAGGAGGCTACTCAGGCATTCCAGAATTCCTTTAGGTGCGGCATTCTTTCCCTGCCTATGGAGGCTTACTAATGACACACACTCACAACACACACACACTCATACACACACACACCTACACCCACTCTCAAAGGTCCTATAACCACAACTATGGCAGATTCTTTCTCAGACCAAGAGAGATGCTAAGATAGGGAAAAAAAGTGTTAACTTGATAATAAGTGGTTAACATTCAAACTATCATTGGACTGGTCTATACCTGTATGTATGCAAGTGTGCATCTGTGTGTGTGTGTTTGTGTGTGTGTGTGTGTGTGTGTGTGTTTACTGTAATGACACAATTGATTCCTTCCGTTGTTTATTTTGTAGTATGTATGTGTGCATCGTATGTGTGTACGTATGATGTGTGTATGCTACTGCATACACACATCATACACCTTTGTTTCCATCTGGATAAATAAAGATGTATCTCTATCTATCTATTTATCTATCTGTATAAACAAGAGAGAGGGAGTTGAGGGTAGAGGGGTCACTCTGGGAGTGAATGGCCATAGTGGAACGGGTGTGTCCAATATACTCCTCTGAAGCTGTGGCTAAATCCTTATTAGCCAAATAATGAGCTTAGGCTCTTATGGCAAATAAAGACAGAGAGCCACACAGACCATCTGGGTGCATCCCAGTCTGATATCAAAAATACAATCTTCTTTAACCCCCCTTTTATCAACTCTTACTTTTTCTGCTTTATGTCCTCCCTGTGTCCCCTTAACCCACACATCAGTCCTTTTTTCCTATCGTCTCATAACAAGGCATAACAAGGAGTTACATCTCTGTTTTCTATCATTGGGTAAAGGTCATTTCATAAAGTCCAAATACAAAAATATTACTCATGTATTTCAGTATGTATATATAATATACATTGTGAAGGCCTAAAAGTCTACAGCTCCAGTGCCTTGTGTGCCACAGGTGGCTGGGTGCTACTATAGCCAAGATTAACTGTGAGCAAAGATTAAGCAAATTAGGACTGAAGTTCCTCTAAAGGTAACCTTCAGTCCACAAGAGAGGCAAGCCAGCATGAGTATGGAGTCACACTGCAGGCCAACACACAGGAATTTGACAGAAATGACTGACATTGGAATGGATACAGTAAGTAGATTTTTTTCACTACAATTTTTACACGGATTGGGTGTTTTCATGGAGCTGAATAATGTGCAGATGATGAGCTGAGGTAATTAATGAATGTCATGTAACGGGAGTCTCTATTGCTGTATCTTCTCCAGAAGTGGACAAAACAATGAATGTTTCATTTAAACTTGTCAAAACTGAGCGACAGTAAATGGTTGAACTGGTCTGTTTGAGAGCTTGTTTATGATAGCGTGTTCACAGTGAGATTAATTCCCTGTGATGGACGACACCTATAGGAACTGTAGTCAGTTAATTACTCTGTGTTGTGGTCTTTTGTTTGATTTTAGTTTTGTTTTTTTATTGGAGACTAAATAGAGTACAACATTATGTAACTAGCATTCATAAATAACACATAACTATTAACAATACCTGCATTGGTATTGCTGTCTTTTCTCTCACTAAATTGTAACACTGGCTTTGTTGTTATTTTGAAAACCACTTTGTCAACATCAATTTCATAATAGCACTTTACGGTAATGGGAGGCTATTTGCTTGACATACTGAGGAGTGTTTAGGTTGTCTTTGGCATGATGCCAGTATACTGGTGTTTACTGGCAGTCAGACAGGCAGTAAACAACATCTGTCATTAAGATACACACCTGCCACTTGTGGTCTACTGAATGCCAGCTCATTAATCATGTGATGGGGCACTGATTTCTGATTTCATCTGGTGGCTTGTAACTTATCAAGTCTGAAGAGGTGCTACACAGTTGTCTAAAGCTAGCTAGCTGACAAGCTAACAGCCAAAAGATTTGCCATATAAAGTTAAATAACAGCACAGTCTGCTGCTGAAGGCTGAATATGGAGCCAATTATTTGGGTCAGAATGATTAAGTATACATTTCTGAAGGCTGAATATGGAAGCCAATTAAAGTATACATTTCTGCAGGGGTTTTAACCTAACGTACCTAACGTGAAGCACATAGTGAGTGAATGGCCCAGGCAAGGACTGCCAATAGCATGTACTCTTATCAGTCCCTCACTTGCCCATACACAGTCCAAATGAACTGAATGTCATTTTAGAAAGTTTTTACTGCAAGACCACTGCAAAATTGTTTTTGTGTACCAAAGAATTAAGCACTGAAGCACAAGATCCACAGCCTGAGCTATCAAAACTCATATTGTCTCCATGTGTTTAGAAGTGTCAACCTCAGCCAAATGGGCCATTAGGCTCCCTGAAGCACATGCCTCTCTTGTCAGACTGAAAGCACTGGCCAGATCAAGACAAACTCTTGTCATACCAGAGATGAGTCAGTATGTTGCTCACAGTGCAAAGGCTAAATCAAATGGTTCATTTGAAGATTTGTGGTTAAAGGAGAGGATATCAAGAAAGAGGATCAAAATATGGCTTACATATTTTTGTTTACTTAAAGTTTTCCACATGAGCATTTGCACAGAATCTTTACATAATCTAATTCAAGATCAAGATTCCTCATATATAATGGTGGTAAGTCCTAATATGTGTGCCTGCTGTGCTGACATTCACACGGATGTGTCAGAGAGTATGTATTGTATGTATGTGCATGTGATTGACTGTGTGTGTGTGTGTGTGTGTGTGTGTGTGTGTGTGTGTGTGTGTGTGCATACTTGGTCACAGTAAACTTCACACAGCACCTCTAACTGCATTTACTTTTCTATTTAGTTTTCATATCTTTTCCCTTTTCCCTTTATGTGTCCCAGGACATCTGAGAGCCACTACCTGTGCTAGCTGACACCATGAGTGATGGCACAGGCCCCTCGCGGAAGCACGGGCCGCCACTGGCCCAGTCGTCAGGCAGTGGTCGTACCATGACGACAGCGTGGCGACAGCAGGCGTATCTCCATGAGCCGATCTCCTCCAAGCATGTGTGTTTCTACAAGAGCGGCGACTCGCAATTCAGCGGCCTGCCCGTGGTGATCAACAACCGCACGTTTAAGACCTTCGAGTCGCTGCTGGACAGCCTGTCACGGCGCGTTCCCTTACCGTTCGGCGTGCGCACCATCACCACGCCGCGCGGGCACACCACCGTGCGCTCCCTGGACCAACTGCAGAACGGCCACTCCTACATCTGCTCGGACCAGCGCACCGTCAAGCCCGTCGACTTGGAGCGCGCACGTCGCCGACCGCCACCCTGGTACCACGCGCGGCCGGCCAGTGGACCCCGGCGTCGGGCCCTGCAGCCACAGAGGGAGGAGATTCGGCCGCGACGCCGCCGGAGGGGCCGTGAAGCCACGCCGCACCTACTGAGCACGCCCAAACGGCTGGTGGTGTTCCGCAACGGGGAGCCGGAGGAGAGGCACACGGTGCTGCTGCAGAAGAGGAGCGCCCGCTCCTTTGAGGCCCTGCTGGACTATGTGTCTGAGGTCATGCACTTCCCTGTGGCCAAACTCTACATGCCCGATGGACGCAGGGTGAGGGCCTCTATTCCTTTTATTCCTCTGTTCTGGAATGTTCTTCATTTTTATTTAGTCTTGTTTGGGGGTATTTGTTTTGTTCTGTCTC
The DNA here is from genome assembly GCA_015244755.2 of Tenualosa ilisha. Lineage (NCBI taxonomy): Eukaryota > Metazoa > Chordata > Actinopteri > Clupeiformes > Clupeidae > Tenualosa > Tenualosa ilisha. The sequence goes on from PYXC01000003.1 coordinate 1,422,226, forward strand.
TGTGTTATGCTTTTTTTCTTGGTTTGTCAATGCTACCAAACTCTTTAGGCATCTTACACACACACACACACACACACACATTTTGTTTTCTTCCTCCCTTCCCTCTGGTGGAGTCAGTCACACACATAAACTCTTAGCTCACCTTGCATGCATAGCACTCATCACAGCATGATGTGAACCTCAGCTCAACCACAGCTTTACATGATCAACTTCATTGAAACTGACTTTAATCTTGCCTCGCATCCACCCTTTCTATTTTGGACTGCCTTACCCCCTGCAGTGAGGAAAACGTGATAGTCCACCAGCAGGGGTTACTGCAGTTAGTGTGTTCAGGTGCTTTAAGTCAGTGACATCACGGCATGACCCACTGTTGCTGGGCGTGTAAATAACGCTCAGAAAGAGAGAAACCAGTAATCTCCTTTAGTGCCTCATCCTCTTATCTCCCAGTGCATGCTGGGATTGCACCTGACAAGGGGCATCAGGATCACACGCTCCTCAGCCCCCCCAGCAGGCAGCAGGCAGCAGGCCAAAAACATCAGTGCCTAGTTATAAATATATTACAAGATTCAACATTCAAGATTGTCTTTATTACATCTTGTTATATTAGTATAAGAGAGAAAAATTCGTATGTTTTTGCTCCTCAAAAAAATAGTAATAAATAAATAGCATGTAGAAAGTGTGTGTGTGTGTGTGTATGAGGGGAGGGAAAATAGTGTTGTAGTGAAAAGATTGACAAGCACAGGCTTAGACTTTAGTCTTTGTTTCTGTGTTCATAAGTCTTACAGCTTGGTGGAAAAAATTCTTTTGGAGTCTGGTGGTCTGAGCCTTAAGACTGCAATATCACTTGCCAGATGGTAGCAGCTGAAACAGACCATGACTAGGATGGCTGGGGTCCCTACTGATTCTTTTGGCCTTCCTGATGCATCACCTGTTGTATAAGTCCTGGATGGAGGGCAAATCACATCCACAGATGTCTTGTGCTGTACGCACAACTCTTTATAGTGCTTTTTGTTTGGTTGCAGAGCAGCTTCTAAACATGCACTTATGCCTCCAGTCAGGATGCTCTCTGTGGTGTCTCTGTAAAAGGCCTTCAGGATCTTAGGTCGCATACCAATCCAAAAGTCATCTGAGGCACTGTTGGGCATTTTTTAACAATCTGGTCAGTGCGACCATCCTAGGTCAGGTCTTCTGTGATGTTAACACCAAGGAACTTGAAGTTGTTGACCCTTTCCACAGGAGCACCGTTGATAGTAATGGTGTTAAACTGGTCTTCTTCCCTCCTAAAGTTTGCAGTTAGCTCTTTGGTCTTTGGCACATTAAGAGATAGGTTGTTCTCCTGACACCACTGTGTTAAGTTATGAACATACATCATTACAAACAAATAAACCATTTTAGATGATCTTAAGGCTCCTTTTCAAAATTACCTTCTTACAGACTCTGACCACTTTTAAGTCACCAACTGGGATGTGTGGAAGAGATACACTACCATTTAAAAGTTTGGGATGTATTGGAAATATTTTTATTTTCCATGGAAACAGATGTCACTGTGGAGAGGTAGACCTTAAAAACTTAACTTAAAAATTTTCAAACTTAAAAATGCCACTATTTGCAGCAATTCTAGCTGTCAAATTCTCAAGTTAATCTGATGAGATTTAAATGTTATCCTCGACTGTATCCGCGACTGTAAGTCGCTTTGGATAAAAGCGTCTGCTAAATGCCTAAATGTAAATGTAATGTAAATGAGATTTCTCCCCCCACGCTTGCTGAAGCATCTTCCATATAATGGTTTGACTTTATGGACTCCTTCATACCACAGAGTCAAGATGTTCCAACAACAGCTACTGATCACTCTATTCAAAATTCCATCAGTAGTCAAAATTATGGCTCACTGCTTACTCTTTAAATGTCCTGGCATAGTTAGCCTGTTGGAGGATGAAATGGGCCCCAATCATGTGCTGTTCACAGGTTATAGTTGGACTTTGCAAAATCTTGTTATAGCCTTCCTTCCTCAGGGCCCCTTAAGATTTTGTTAAAATCTTCCATTTTACCACCTCCAAAGCACCTCCAGGCCATCAGACTGCCTCCACCATGCCCGACTGATGTAACTGATGTATTAAGCACTGCTCTTGGATCTTTTCTGCGTTGTTCTGCATCTTACAAATAAGGACAACTTGGCTGTGCTGTAAAACAAGTTGTTTTAAAATGAAAGCAAAAAGAACACATTCATCACCTCAAGTAATTCTGATAATTGCAGGTCCTATTCATTACCTATATTTCATATTCTCGCTAATCATGTATCATGTATCGTTCCACAGCAAAAAAAGAAAGTTTCCATAGTCATACCATAGTAACCCATATGGTAGTGCATATAGACAAGAACAACAGTTTCTTTTTCTTGTGTTGAAATTTGATGGGGCGTGACATAATTTTGTATCTATGAAAAGGATGTTGGTCAAGTGTGCCTTTAACACTATTTTACTCTTTCACAGGTGGATGGTCTTCCAGCTCTGATCTTGTGCTCTGGGGTATTGGTGGCAGCAGGCCGGGAGCCATTTAAAATAGGAGACTATGACATCCAGAGGCCCACTGCTCCAACATGGCTGCCCGCCAAACGAATTGGAACCAAATGGGTGCATCCCTCACGCCGTAAGTCTGGCCTTTTTATAGCACCTTTCCTGGGCAGCCAGTATATTTATGTTGCAGCTTTGGAGTAGTAGCAAAACAAGTGTGTGCATGTGTGTAATGTTTGTGTCTCTGTGTTACAATTGCAATTACATAACTTTTGATGCCTTCATAGAGTTAAAGCATTATATAATTCGCCGGACATGCATATTGAATTCTTGGAATTAACAATTATATCGTAAACATTACCATTATTACCATTATTACCAACATTATGAGTGGTTGATAAAAATACAGTGGTTCCCTTTAACGTTGGATTTTCCCTCTGTGTCCTCAGTATGAGACTAAGAGAATACTTAATTTAACACAGTATGAGACTAAGAGAATACCTTATTTAACACAGTATGAGACTAAGTGAATACCTTATTTAACACAGTGTCTTGCTCAGTGTTACCAGGCGTGCCAGTAATTGTGCTGGGTGCTGTAAATAGCATACACTCATATAGGAAGATGGGTGGACTGCCAGTCATGGCATCCTCACATCATACACTGTCTGTTTGCATTGTTTTACCTTAACAATGTAGTAGGATGACATCTAGGATAATAGTAGGATGGCAGCCATTGTGCAGTGTAGTGTGTTCAGTAACACTGCCACCTCTTTAAGGTGAGTTAGGTGCAGCCAACTGGCACCCCTCCTCAGACATGAGGAGGGATGAGACTAGACAAGTGCTGAGGTTGTCATAACTGCGGTAATACCTTCAACGACCTACTTACACTTCATACCTCTTATCCAGGCTAGTACAGATAGCCACTAAGACATGGGTCAGTGTCACCATACCATCCTGCTTGGTGTTTTGTGAAACTAATGTGTTGTTTTTATTTCTGTTTTTTTTTTTCTTCTTTTTTACCTCATGCTCCCATGGCTGTTTTCATCTGGCTTGACATGGATCACCTGACGGAATGGTTGTCTTCCTTCTCCTTCCTCCTTGGAATATTTATCAATGCAATATATATACTCCTGACCACATACGTCTAAAGGGAAAAAGAAATCAGGTTCCAGCAGCTTGAAATCTCGCATGTTCTCGCCATCCTCGGAGCGCTTTTTTGTGAACCAGATCCACAACAGTGTGGCAGGGAGTGTTGGGGACTATCCCAGTAACGCTGCCGGCTCAGTTGAGATGGACCCTGCTAATGCCCCATGCTCCTTGGCTGGAACTGACATACTGACATATGGAGAAGGCTTGGGGGACACGCAGACACTTCCTGATGATGACATTGAAAAGTCCTTCCGGGTCAATCAGGATGGCAGCATGACAGTGGAGATGAAGGTCCGTCTGACCATCAAGGAAGAGGAGACAGTTCATTGGACCACAACCCTGAGTAGGTCAGCAGTATCCAATCAAATGAGGGAATCGAGTCCCATCACAGAGGATGTGGACACTGGCTTACCAGACCTCTCCCACCTCCCTCCTCCCCATACTGACTCTGATCTTGATGCCATGGAAATCAGCAGTTATAATCAAGATTTGCCTCCTCCACTGATGAACCAGGCAGCTGAAGATTTGGAACAAGGCAGGGGGGAGGAAGAGGAAGAGCAGAGTGGAAGTGCACAAGTCTTGAGCCCCCTTGCGCACCGAGTGCCCACACCTGGCCCACGCAAGACCCGACAAATGCAGGCATCAGAGGAGAACATCCAGCAGGGTCCTGAGAGTGAGGTTCAGGAGAGAATAGTTGGCTCCTACTCCTACAGAGAAGAGAAACAGGAGTACTGCATGGTGCGTCAGACAACCAACAGGCCTGTGCCCAAACCTCGGAACGCTAACCTCTCAGAGACTAATAAAACAATGAACTCCAGCGCCAGTGTGCAGTCCCAGTACAAGTCTGCTGAGGTTCTCAAGGTCCAGGACAGTGCCGAGGAGATCAGGGAGACGGTCCTCCACATTTATGAGCAGCAGACTTGCCAGGACAATTTTGTTGCCAACACACAGGTGCGCGTTCAAGGCATATCTGTGTACAGCCCACTGCATGGCCGGCCTGCCACCTCAGAGACTCTGTTCCCAGCCTCCTCTGAGAGAACCCTCCGGTCATCCAGTCTGGACTTGGAGTCTGAGCAGAATCCCTCTACTCCTAGTAAGTCAAATAGTAGAGGGAAGCAGGCTGACAACCAGTCATTGTCTTCCAACTTTAATACCCCCCCTTGCCAAACACCACTTGGTACTGATAAATGCTCTTCTGCTGTTTCAGGAGAGAAGATGTCTGATTCAAATCAGCAGACAACAGAAAACAATGGAGATACCCAGAGCTTAACCAAGAAAAGGAAACCTGTTAAAATTGTGTTAAAAAAGAACAGTCATATTTTTCAAAGCACAATATCAGAGAAAAAGAGGAGGGAACATGTTGCAGAAATTCTAAAAGGAATCAGAAAAAGAAAAAACAATCCTGGCACTTCCTCGGGATCTGTAAAAGGTATAGAGCGCCTTAGAACCAAAGCAGCTCAAAAACTGCTCAAGAAAAGACATAGATTGCGGGCAGCTGAATATAGTGTGCCTGTTTCAGACAAAATCTCTGTGCAGCCTACAGAAACCAAAATGCAAGTAAAAGAACATCAGAATGAGCTGTCAAAGGATGTCCCAGAAGATAAAAAAGTAGAAAAAGGTGAGAACCGGAATGTCCCACAAAAAAGAAACATTCTGGAAGTTGAGGGGCTTCGAGGCAAAGCGGCTCTGATTCGCCAGACATCCATGCATGATGACAGGCGGATTACACAGGAAATGGCTGAGCTGAGTGAGAGTGTCTCTCTGCCTGCCCTCAACTCCTCCTCTTCCATGATAAATGAATATGTGGAGCAGTGGCTTCGGACAAGCCGCCAGTGTGCTATGTTGGACATGGCGGAGGAACCCCCTTGTAATGTGGAGCTCAATTCTGAGTCTGCCTCTCAAACAGGTGATGAACCCCAGGCACTCTTCCAAATCAGCACTGATAGGGAAGCATCTCTAGAGATTGGCTGTGAAATGATCCATATGACTGAGGATCCTTGTGGAGACGCTTTGACAGCCAACCTGCCCAGTTTAGTGCAGTTATCAAAGATTACTCAGGATTCATTTGAGGCTGCAGAGGCTGCAATACTTGCAGAAGAGCTAATGCAAACAGAAGAAACAGACTTCTGTAAAAGTAATGGCTGTCATAGAACACCGCCAGCTAGTAATCTCTCACCTGCAATGGAAAGGAATATAATACATACTCACAGTAATTTGGCCCAAGATACTAAGCTATCTGATGAGTTACAAAATGTCAAAGACCTACCCACTCCCAAACCATTACCAAGAAGTAATACATTAGAAAAGAAACGATCTGTCAACTTGGAACAAACATCATCAAGAGATGAGTCTCAAAGAAAAATAATCAGCAATAACGAAACAATGGATAGAATTACACAGGCCAATCAAAAGGCCGTTGAAGAGACATCAGTGAATAGTTCTGCATCACTGAAGCGCACTCTCATGTCCCCTTTGGTAGAGAACAAGGTCACTAAATCTGCCACAGACAAAAATACAGCATCATCTGTTTCACATAGAAAGACCAATGGACAGGTTTTAAAAAACATAAATTTTCCCCCAACACAACAGAAAACTGAAAGAAGTGCCCTAACAACAAATGTGGTACCAACTCAAAAATCCTACACAGTGAGGATGGCGGCCCGTCCTGACATGAAACCAGTGGTAGAACAGCTGTGTCTGTCCATCCAGTCTATTAAAGAGACAGCACAGCAGAGGCGCCCCTCATGCCTGGAGAAGTCCAACAGCTTGCCTGACTTCTCATCCCACATAGCCTCAACGTTTGGATCATCCACTCGTGTCCTCCTGGCTTTTCTCTCTGTAATGACACTGAAGGATGGCCTCGCCAGTCTGAATTCAAACAAACAGCCAGGCATTGATAACCTAAGTTACTCAGAAGCCCTGAGGTTACTTGACTCTCTCAAAGAACTGGCCAGCATTGAAGATGCGCATGTTCTGAGCCAAAGTCTTAGTGCCCTGCAGAACTCAATCTCCAGACACTTGCTCCAGAGCTGGAGGGGGTTTCAGGAGCTCAGTGACCAGGTGAAGAGTCGCAGTGGAACTCCTAGCAGCTCCGAAAGTGAGGGCCCTCCTGATGTGGGCCCAGAGGAGGAGAAGGTCCTCCAGGAGCTCATGGGAGAGCTGGGAGTACCTGAAAAAGTCAGAGAGGAACTGGCTGCTTTAAGCTGCACAGGTGAGAGAAGTACTTGTGAACAGGCAAGCAACAAAGGAACCACAGTTTTACAACTAAGAGATGAGACAACTATTAGAGATAAAGCCTCCCAGTTCCAGAATGTAAAGATGAAATTTATCGAAAAGACTGTGGGGGGAAACAATCAAGAGAAGATACCTGAGCAAAAAATGACTGAAGAGATTGCTGGGGAGAGTTATCCCAAGAAAACCACTGTCACAGTGCAGCAATCTGATGAATACTTTAAGGATAGCTACTCTCAGGAGAGCACAGAGAGTTATCACAAAGAGTTGGATGTTGAGGAGAGCCACCATGAGGAGATGGATGAGTTCCTACCAGAGCTTACACTTAATGGCTTCACAGAATCACACCCTATCAAGGACACTGTCAGCTTTGTAGAGTCAGGGCTGGGTGAAGATGGCAGTGCTCATATGACATCAGCCAAGACAACAGATAACCTACACCAAAATGTTGCTTTTAGTAGTAGTAATCTGATGCCAAATGTGAGTTTAGGTGAACAAAATCCATCTGCTGCTGAGAAGGGGCAGTCTAACTCTAAATGTAAATTTAGCTACATGGATAGCCCGGCAGAACATAAAGCACAGTCAAAAGCTGATATTTCTCTAGGTGGGCAGCTCTGTGATGAGGAGAAATCAGACCAAGAGGAGATACTTGTGGAGGAGGAGAAAGATGCTGATGACACACAGTGTAAAGGTGTTGAGATTACATATGCTGAGAACAAGGAAAATGTTGTTGCACCCACAGAGGAGACTGTGCAACCACAGATTAGCATAGAAGAAGAAAAACCCTCCAGCTCTGAGGGCCTAGAGGAAGAGGATGATGAAGATGATCTATGTGAGGAACTTATGGGGTTTTCGGAGGAGCAATTAGATGAAAAAGACAAATTAAGCGACTCTCAAACCCAGCAGGTACCAGTGGTAGATGTAGAATATATCACCAGTGCAGAGCAGACCAGCACTGCTCAAGGACATTGTGAAACAATGAATGAAACTGAGAGTGAACAGGGGGTCTTGAGTCAACTAAGGGAGCCACCTACCTTTCAGATCCATCAGGATCTTGAAGAAAAGCACACAACACTCGACAGCAGTGAAGGAAAGGTCTGTCCCTCCCATACAGAGGGACAATCAAGCTCGGTAGAACAGCATATTATCTTGAATCCAGAATGCTACTCCATCTATCAGGAAGGTTATTTGGCAGAACTGCAGTGGGCAACAGGAGAGGTGGTGAGTCACAAGACTACCTCTTTTCTTTATCCTGAGGAGAGAGCAAACTCTGTGGGAAGACTTGTCAATAACTTGGAAAAGCAGCCGAGGGATGCTGAGCAAAATGCAAAGACAACACCAACGAGATCCAGGAATGAGCTCTCAAAATCTCATACTGAGGCCCCAGAAATCTCTGAGAATGATGATTTCACAAGTGTCTCCCATCTCTCTGATGAACCGGCTAAGATAGAAGAATACATGATTGGAGCTCCAGAGGCAAAGCGATCACCGAGCGTTAGGGACATTCGGCAGACCATTATGAACAATACCTCCTCCCAGCTTATTAACACAAGCAGAAGCTCCCCAGCATCAAGAGTTTCATCCCCATTGGCTTTCAGCTATGACTCCAGATCTCGAGACTCAGAGGGCAGCCCTCAGGCCAGCAGAGTGAAATCCATCAGGGAAATGTTCCTGGCCAAAAGCAACTCAGAAAGTCAGTTTGTTCAGAGACGACAGCCCACCCCTTTCAGGTCTGATAGATCAGACTCGCGCCCTGGGACATCTGACAGTGGAGCTACTGGATCCCAGAATTCCTCAGAGGACACAGGAAGAGTGTCAATAGCCAAAGGGTATGTCAGGAGAACAATTGAACGTCTGTATGGAAGAGGTGGAACTGGACCAGCAAAAACTCCTGAGCCACATAGACCTTCTTCTGCATCCAAAGACAGGCGAAAAGAAGCTATTTTGCAGAACACTGTCAGAAGCCTAGCTGCCTTCCATGAGGCTCGGTCTCGCGTCATCTCTGATCTGTCATACTTCAATGCAACCAGCTCATTTGACATCACTGAGCCAACGCAGTGCATTGCCATGAATGCACAAGTGAGCAGTCCTAATGCTGTGCTCATTGATGAGGGCCGCTGGCTCATGCGTGAGAACCACCCCCTCCAGACAGCACCAACAGAAGTGCCTGGTACACCCTCAAACACGAAACTCTTATCAGATTATGAGTCTGCGAGCACCAAGGGGGACAGAAAAAAAGATGCCCCATACTCATTCTTCAGCTCTGCTCTGTCCCCAAGCACAGATGCTGAGGAGCCAGTTGTTCCACACTGCACCTACCTCACCCTACCACACGGGGGTGACTCAGAACCCGAAGAGGATGACCCCAGTACCAAGGCCAACCCTTCCAAGAAGAGAGAGCAGAAAGTGTCCCCCATCACAGAGGCACCTAAGCCTTGCTCAGAAAAGAATGGTAGCCTGCCAGGTTTCATCCCTGAGTTTAAGAGAAGTGATAATAAAGTTCATCCTCTGATGAACTTCCTGCCTCTTTCACCCCCAGTGATGACTCAGCCCTCTAAAAGACAGGCCTCACAGGCCACGCAGACGGGGGTGGCCCAGCGCAACACTTCTGAACCAGACTTTCTGGAGATGCTGTATCTCACGTGTGGAGAGCATTGCCCCTTCCTCTGAACCAGACACTCACAAAATCAGCTTGTTCTAATTTGTGCTAGCGTGACACCCTTACAAGACCCTTCAGTTACCAAAAGACTAAGTTAATCCCAGCAAGTAGATCAATTCTGTAAATGTGTCCAAGCATCAAACCTTCCTGAGATAGCATGACCGTCTCTAAGGGATTAGTGGCTCAAATAGGAACCTTTAATATGATTGGGTGATGGGTGGCATGCAGTCACTTGAAAAGTGAACTGGACTGAAGGACAAGTGAATGAAAATAAATAATGAAATCTATAGTGCCTAATCTCATGTTGAAAAAATTATGATCTTGCATGAACAACTGAACATGTGGGAACCAGAATCTGTATTGCTCTCTGATGTGTCTGTATCTGCGGAGGTCTCGAGGTATATTTAGCTCACGGAGATTGTATGTCAACTCTCTTGGAAAGCTTGTGTAAACTGGACATGACTCAGAAAGGTCATTTGGGTAATCTTGTTTGAAATTGTTTGCTCAGAAGTGCACATGCCATAGGCCATGCAGCAGTCACACAAGGACATGCCAATTCTGTTGAAAAACACAAACCTATTTTACATTTAGCCTAGTACATGCACACTGTCCACAAGTACAGTTATATTAATCAGATTTAGTTTGGGTTGGACATTTCCGAAAATTCAAAACCTATGCACCAAATGAGAACAGTTCAATGAAAAATTGTGTTCAATCTATAGATTACCCTTTCGCAGAAAACACTATGTAGGTTTTAACAGTAGAAACAGGCAATGTAATACCATATCAAAGGCGATGAGTTTTTAAGAACAAGACAATGTTAGATACAAAATTGAAAATCAATGGCAGCTGGAAACTGAATGTTTCAAATCTTTGTATGTTATTATGCCTTGTTCATTAAATAAACATTGTGTTATATACTTGCATTTATTTATTATCCTTATACCCATAATGTATTCCATTTTTGTTTGTTCTTCAACATTGTGGTATAAAAGTATTTTAATTTACACTGTTTAATGGTTATGATGGTTTAATGGTTAGGATCTGGTCAGCAGAATCTCCCATGTGTGTATCTGCCATGTGCACCTTCTGTATCTGTTGTTCCTGCTATGGCTACCATGATTATCATTACAACACCACTTCCTCTTCCATCACAACTGTTGTGTTTACTACCACTCCAAATTACATTAATATAAACAACATAAATATAAACTTATTAGATTGTTAAGTAAATAATGGTGTTCAACTTTCTTTTTTAAAGAAGCTGTTTTTAGGTCCATTCTGTTGTTACAGGACAGCTATGGAATGCACTGAACTACGCAATTTTTTTCATAGTGTTTACCAAAGAGAGTGGCAGTGGAGGTACAAAGGTCAGTTGTGACTGCAGTGAACTTCTTTATCCACTGGGTGTCAGTATTTATGCAGTCTTTGGTAATCACAGGTGTAAGATTGTAAAATGTTGCTTTAAAACAAGGGCACTTTACACTAGATGGCATACTTTATCACTTCTCTTCAACACCATGATGTTATTATTAATCAGAGCTTGTTCAAGCAAACTGTCGTAGCTTTTCCTACAGCGCTTTGCTGGCACATTAGAGTAGATTTTGATATCTTGTTTTCGTACAAAATCTCAAACCACCCCAAATGCTCCTAAACCTCAAGTTTAAAAGTGAAAAGTTACCATACCGTCCATCAACAACCATGTAAAGCAAAACAATAACATAGCATAACAATGATTTTTAAAAAAATATTATGTACCGGGAGTAGCATATTATTTTATAATAAAAAATAAAATAAAGTCAACATTACATGTCTGTGTGATGAACATTATTCTAGGATACAATTTTCATGCTCTGAAGCATGTAGAAAATTGCATGCGAAAATCATTCTTTATCCTGTTTGAGTCACCAGTGACAGAATGGAATTTGTTGTGTTTTGTACATTCTTCCCCACTGTCACTCTGAAACATCTCCAGTCCTCAGTTTTTGAAGCAGTCAGCAGGAAATGCCTTTTCGTGTGTTTACGCTATTCTTTCCTGACCCAAATTTGCTCTTTGACTTCAAGCATCACCAGCTATACAGTGAACTCCAAAAGCTTTTGAATTAATGTTCACATTTGGGTCTATCATACTTATTATTATTATTATTATTATTGTTGTTGTTGTTGTTGTTGTTGTTGAGTTGACTTGTCATAGTAGCCTACTGTGTTGAAGCCTGTGTTGAGTTTTAGTGGCGTCATGTTCTTCAACTTCAAATAAAGAAAGGTCCAGATGCTTTAGGTAAACGCCCTGCTTTTTCATATAGTACAAACATTTATTGACTTTCCATGACATCAAATTTCCCATGTCTGATGCTATCAGTGGTTTTTGGCCCAGCTGTGTGAGGCAGAGGTGCAGAACTCTCCCCCCGGGGATCCAGGTCACTGAAGCGTTATTATGTTATTATGCAAATAGAATATAAACACACAGTATCCAGTAGCAGGAAGTTTGTCTCTCAAAGTGCACACTGGATAAAACAGCAACTGCTGCCCTTGGGTGTAAATGCTATGGTAGAGAAATAATTGAAAATAAAACAGCGTTATAGTCGTAAGGATACCTTTGTGAAAAGACTGGGAGAACTGATCGAATGGGTATGTGATAGTCTCCGTTTTCCTCCTTTTGAAGTTGAAAATTAATTTGTCAGACTAATATGGACTGGTTGTATGGTTGCGCTAAACAATACTCAAATATACTGATGATGAGCCATGGTGCTGCTAACCAATTTAGCAATAGATGAGAAATAATTCAATGATTTGAAACATTTATCCAAGGACTCTTATTTGGTCATATTCTGAATTGTTATGGCAGTGATATGCTTTGCTCTTGTCTCCTCCATTTCTGATGGGAAATGCTCTCTTTATGTTTCCTTTTGTCTCTATTTCTGCTTCAAAATGTCTCAGCATACCCATGTTCTCTTCTCTGACTGAATCCTCCCCTTTCTTACACACTGTTCATCTTCCACACTTTCCTCTCTGAAGGATGGGGTGTACTGGCTCAGGGCCTCTGTTGTCAAAGTCTCCTGCAGCTCTGCCAGATAGGGATAGGTACAGTGTAGACCCCACAACCAGCACCAAGGTAAAGTTTTTTACACACACACACAAACACACACACACACATACACACTCACACACACACATAAAAATACAAATAGCAAATATTTAAACAATATTCAAATAAGCTTGTGGGACCACAAAATAAATAGTCCTTATCTCTATCCCTCCTTCCTGCTCCCTGTTGCCACAGAGAAAAGGACTTTTACCTGGACAGGTGTTACACAACAAAACTGGTAATGTCTCACCTGAGTGTGTTTGGATGCATAAGTTATATGAATGCTAATTGTACAGGTGAGATGCTTGTCATGCATTTGTCATAATGAATGGTGCGTGTTTTGTGTTTGTGTGTGTTCACTATGTAGAGCCAAAGAGTGGTAAGGTAGTGATTGCTCTTTACACATATCAAGGCAAAAATAATGGAGACCTATCATTTAAGAAAGGGGAGAAATTGGAAATCCTATCAGAGTAAGTAGATTCAGATTGGTAAGCGGCACACACAGTAACACATGGAATAAGAGCCATGAACAAACATGCTCCCTCATACAGACCATGTTCATACCTTCATACTGACCATGTGGTGCTGTATGTGTTTAAGGCAAGGAGAATGGTGGACAGCCAAGTCGCTGACTACTAAGATGAAGGGGTTGATCCCATCCAATTATGTCGCTGTCTCTGAGAGCTTAGAAGTCAAAGAGTGGGTTTCTCTCTCTCTGTGTATCTCTCTCTCTCTCTCTCTCTCTCATACACACACATGCTTTCACGCAAGGCTGACAATGAGAGCAAACAAGGAGAACAAGAACATCTTTACCGTCACATACATACAACATTCACGTACAGTTTTTTTCAGTTGCTAACAAAAATAAATGCTTACACCACTTAAACCATACTTCCGTTTACTTTACAGTTTACTTGGAACTTTCTGTTTACTTTTCCAATTATATTTACAGTAATGTGTACAAAAATGAGTCTAACGTAATTTTACATTAGATAATGAATGATGCATAGAAATTCCTCAGGAACTGTTGCAGATGCATCAGCCTGCAGCTCTTTCCAGCTGCTAAAATGCTTTTGTCCAGTCTGTAATGACTTTTTTCAATGGGCTCGTGTGCATGGCAGACGTAAAGTCCCAGAAGGCCTTTTGTTCAGGATGGTCGAAAGTTTCTGGTAATTAGCTTTTACGTTGGTAAACAATTGTGGTAACACTTTAGATTAGGGTACACATATTCACCATTAACTAGCAGCTTATAAACATGGAAATTAGTAACACTAGCGATTTGTTAGTAATTTCAAATCACTTACTAATACCTTATTCTACATGAGCTCATTCTACCCATAATACACCAATAACTAAGAATTTCTCCAAAATAAACTCCTAATTACTGTTTTAACATAATTAGTAAGTCAGTTGTTGTATTTGAATTATCTTATCTTAATATGCTTAATATCTATCTGATCTTAATATGCCTTGGTCAGTATGGGGCTTAAAGGCAGTAGTACAACAGGATCAGTTACTCTCCTTCAGTAATACTTAGAAAAGATGGTTTATAAATAGAATCAAAACCCAAATGCACACATACCTAACAGTGTCCAAACGAGTCCAAATAATGTCCTAATTATGTATCTTTGATTGAGAATAACTGTTCCTGTTTTACTACCACCTTATAAGCCCCTTACTGAGCAAAGCATATTGAGAAAAAAGAGTCACCATCCGGAACAAAAGACCTTCTGGTACATTACATCTGCTGTGCACAAAGCCAATTGAAATTGCTGATGGTATGTCTGTTTTTTCATTTTTTTTTAAATTATCTATTCAGTGTTCTTTCAAGAATTATCATCTATGTAACCATTGTGCAGCTGTTGCCAAACTAAGGGTTTTGTACTGTATTGTACTGGCATGCTGTGTGTAAGCATTTGCAAATAAGACATCAAAGATACATAATTTTGGTGTTGGGTGATCCTGTATGTAAAGAAAATGTTAGCATTATAGAAATGCATTCATTTACTGTACATAGTGTGAAAACAGCAACAAATGTGTCAATTGTATGACTACAACGGCCTGATGGTGTGCTAATTGTATTTAGAGTTTTGAAAACGAAGCTAAAGGTCGGACAAAAGCTTGTTAGCGACTGAAAAAAACTGTACTGCTGAACTAAGGGTTTTTTAAATGTATTTAAAATTTAGGACATTATTGTTCCATTTCTGGCATGCTGTGTGTAAGCATTTGCAAATAAGACATAAAAGATACATAATTTTGGTGTTGGAGTGATCCTGTATGTAAAGAAAATGTTAGCATTATAGAAATGCATTAATTGACTGCATATTGTGTGAAAACCACAAAAAATGTGTCAACTGTATGGCCACAACAGCCTGATGGTGTGCAAATTATCTTTAGAGTTTTGAAAATGAGGCTCAAGATCAGACAATAGCTTGTTAGTGATTGAATAAAACTGTTAGTTGAATCAGACATTCATTGTATTCCCTCCCCGAAGCATATTCATTTCCATTCTGAGCTGCCTGAATCCCTTGATGGTGTTTCAGATGGTTCTTCAAAGATCTGTCCAGAAGAGATGCTGAGAGGCACCTGCTCAGTCCTGCCAACAAGCCAGGCGCCTTCCTCATCCGAGAGAGTGAGACAACGTCAGGTAGGGCTCACAATGACTAGAATCACAACTCTCACAAAGCCAGTGAAATATCAGTGGGCAATCCGAACCCTAACCCTGTTTTTGTTATCCTTCACAGGGATGTTCTCCTTGTCCCTCAGAGACATAGGTGATGACAATGCTGACGTAATCAAACATTACAAGATTCGCAACCTTGACAGTGGAGGCTTCTATATCTCCCCTCGGTCCACATTTCCAGACCTGGACAAACTGATCCAGCACTACAAAGGTGAGTCTTGGTGTTCCTCACACATCGTCTCTGTTTCGGGTGCCCAGCATGCAAGATGTCTCTTCTCTTGCAGCACAGTCAAATGGACTATGCCGGAAGTTGGGACAGCCGTGTGTGAAGCCCAGAGTCGAGACACCCTGGGACAAAGATGCCTGGGAGATCTCCAAGAGCAACCTGCAGATGGTGAAGAAACTGGGTGCTGGGCAGTTTGGGGAGGTGTGGATGGGTGAGTTTTTGGCGTCTTATTTGTGTGTAACAGTGATTAAGAGAATGAGAGAGAGAGAACAAGAGATAGAGTGAATGAGAGAGAGAGTGAGAGAGAGAGAGAGAGAGAGAGAGAGCAGTGGCAGGTTTGTTTATAGATGTTTACAAGTGATTTAAACTGCTGTGCTCTATGATGTCTGTGTGTGTGTATGTGTGTGTATATGTGTTTTGGGCAGAGACAGGTGTCTACATGTATGGGTGGGTGCTTGACTGTTTGGTTTGGTACCACTGAGTCACATTACTGAGAATAGTCAGTGAAGCAGACCACACTTCCTTTTCCTCCCACAGAGCTGGCATGCCCATAGCTACTGGAAACTAAATGAAATATGTTCATTTCACCCTTTTTACTTGTTACACTTTGTGTTCTCCTTTGGCCTCTCTCTTGTTGCTAATAAGTATTTGAGGTTCTAGTGCCAAGAGAACCAAGATTGACAAATAGTTCATATTCACGATCTTCATAATTGAGGTTCACTGTTTATTCTCTTTCTTCTTTTTCAGCCATCTACAATAACTCCACTAAGGTAGCGGTGAAGACGCTAAAGGAGGGGACCATGTCTGTGGAGGCCTTCCTGCAGGAGGCGGAGCTGATGAAGGGCCTGCAGCATGATAGACTGGTCCGCCTCTATGCAGTAGTGACCAAGACACCGCCCATTTTCATCATCACAGAGTATATGGCCAATGGTACTCACACACACTGAAATGTTGTTGTCTGTAGTGGGGACAGTCTGCCGTCAACATTAAAACACCAGACAGGTTCCTAGTTAATATGCACTACATATATGCATTTTCCACCATGGAGTACCACAATGACAAGAAATGAGGTCATGATCATCAAAATAGTAACAGGAAAAAAACTAAGGGGAATTTACAGGCACTTTAAAAAAGGCCAACCTTGCACCTGCATGTCAATACAACATAGAATCAGCACACACTCCCACCCACATACACGCACACACACACACACACACACACACACACACACACACACACACACACACACACACACACACACACACACACACACACACACACACACACACACAGTTCACAGACATAATGTCTTCTAACTTCACTTTCAGGGAGTTTATTAGATTTCCTCAAGAGTCCAGGAGGGAGAAAAGTACTTCTGCCAAAACTCATTGATTTCTCTGCACAGGTTAGTACTCACAAGGATATGCTGCCTGTTTTTGACCATAGCTATCCACTATCTAGGATGAATGGACCCTATAAACTTGTTTACTTTATCTGTCAGAACCTGTCAGCCTATGTTAACCTGCCTGTCAGAGTTGTAAATTAGGGTTTGCTGTTAAGCTGTGTGCATGTGTGTGTTGGAGGGGTGCATATGCAAGTTCCCGTATTTGAGCTTATTTGAGGTAGCGGAAGTGGAAAAGTGAAGAGCTGTCATGCAGAAAGTGGTCTTAACTCTGTGTGTGTGTGTGTGTGTGTGTTTGGGCATGTGACAGATTGCGGAGGGCATGGCCTACATAGAGAGGAAGAGCTACATTCACCGAGACCTGCGTGCAGCTAATGTCCTGGTGTCAGAGAGTTTGCTGTGCAAGATTGCAGACTTTGGCTTGGCACGAGTTATAGATGATGACATGTACACGGCCAAAGAGGGTAAGGGTGGCCATTGAGCAGTTCTCCTGCTGGTTCATTCTCACTTCCAGACTCCAAGCGGTTTTAATGAGGCCACTTCAAACTGGGAACAGATTGATGTCTTCTCAATGTTTCTCTAAGCCCTGAACCCTCCAAGGCTCCACTGGCATGAATCAGCCAGGGCAGTGAAGTCTTTGAGGGTTCAGGGCACAGGGTTATGGCAGACAATGAAATTCAGCCTTTATCTGAGCCAGGCAAACTAACATTGTTATGTTTCTGTACAGCCTGTTACTTGGGTCATCTGTGTGAAAGGCATTAAGAAGTTAGAGATTTGTTGCCATTTGACCTCAAGCTCGTATTATTATCTCTAAGAGTTGTATTTTATCATGACCCTATCCCCACATGCTGGTTTAAGCACTAACCTTAACAGGGTGTGGTCTAATAGACTTCATTTAGTGAATTCAGTCTGTGCTACATGTTTTTAACTGCTGAGACCAAAGACAGTTTTCATGCCAGACATGACGATAAAGTCTATTCTATTCTCTTGGTATGGTCACATCTTGAAGGGGCCAAGTTCCCCATCAAGTGGACAGCTCCTGAGGCAATCAACTATGGCTCCTTCACCATCAAATCAGACATGTGGTCCTTTGGCATCCTGCTGTATGAGATTGTCACCTACGGGAGAATGCCCTACCCAGGTGAGAGACAGCTGGCTTTGGAACTTCCATTAGGGTTGCTGATTTTGTGAAGTTTCTGTTGTAGGAGAGGGTTGGTGAGGAGAATCGCTTCACAGAATGCCTGAGTGGACTATTCTTATCAGAGCAATTATCATAGCACTGTCTGCCATCTACTGACCAAACCATGGAACTGGATAAATAAATCACTCAACTTGTAAACATATATTTAATTCTGTGCTCCCATGTCAGTAAGTCAGATGCACTGGAATTGATGAGATAAAGGAGTTACTAGACAAAATGTAATTTGGCCTTGAGGTTTAACACCGCCCCTAACTCTTTCTAGGGATGAGTAACAGTGAGGTGATGATGCAGGTGCAGCGTGGATACAGGATGCCATGCCCAGAGAACTGTCCTGCTGAGCTTTACAATGTCATGCAGACCTGCTGGCGGGGCAAGGCAGAGGACAGACCTACATTTGAATATATGCAAAGTATCCTGGAGGACTTCACCACAGCCACAGAGGGCCAGTACCAGCAGCAGCCATGAGATGGCAGCAGAGAGACCTGAGCTTGTTCAGAGCCATGCTCAACTGCGATTGTGGGACAATAGTACAAACACAAGCAATGGCGTCAATTCTTTTTTTAGATCTGAAGTTTTGCTTGTTACCATGTTTGCATCCAGTAACAAAAACAGAAGAGATGACTTATCATAGTCTTGCTAGGCTAGATTGGATTGGAAGACTACCAGGCATCATAAGAAATACAGACCTGGCAGTTTTTATTTAAAAGACTTCTCTTCTAACATTTATATCAATTTCAAAGCTGTAATTAAAATCTGTCTTTCCTTTTATCTAAGACAAATATCTTCATTTGCTTTATAGACAAGTGGTTGTCTGGATGTCACATAGCACAAAAACATGCCGTTAGGTCCCAAAATAATGTTCCCAATAGGGCTTACAAATTACAAATTTCAACATATGTAGTGTAAAGTTTAAAATTTACTATTTATTAAAACATGTACATAATGTGTAAAAGTCCATTTTAAAAAGTTCAACCCCACCCACTCATTTAAACAGCAATGCTGCACTAGTGGCTCAGACAGGCTTCCTCTTCAATGATGGAGTGGACCTGACCGAGCGTTTGAGGGTGCGGCAGAGAGTGGCACTGCGTGGCGACGTCACCGACTCTTTAATGTTGGCCAGGAGGCCTCGGCGTGGCCTGGACGGCTCCACGGATGCCTGGGAGAGCTTGGCCAGCTCTTCCTGCAGAGAGGTCAACTCCGCTGCCTTCTCGGTGACATCACACTGCAGGCGCTCCGTCTCCCTCTCCTGGACAGAAGGACAAAGCAGTGAAATTGTTTCAATTGCTTAAAAACCTAAGAACCTTCAAAACACTGAAGGCTCAACATAGGATTTATTAGAAATATAATGATTCTACTAAGAAAATAAACGTGGTGTTACCTGATATGCCAGTTTGTTCTGTAAAGTTTGAACCAGGGCAAGCTTTTCCATATAGCTCTCTCCAGCCTCTTGCAGCGTGTCATTGAGCTCAGTGATCCTGTGCTCCAGAGTCAAGATTAGCTGTGGAGGAGGAAGAAAAGATCAAAACAGAACTCACTAAAGAAGACAAAATCAGCTTCTGAACCACTGGTGTGAGATTCTCATGTTCTCCCACCTCTTGCTTTTCACAGCACAGTTTCTCCATTGCACATTTTTCTTTGTAGAGGAGTTTACACCTCTCGGCTTCAAAACAAGAGGGCCAGTGAGTGATTATGCATAGATTCTGTAGAAACTGCATATGCAAGGCAGGTCTCTAGAATTTGACGTATTTTACTATTTTGTATGTGTATACGCACCGCCGCTATCTTGAGCAGGGCTCTCTTCATGGATGGTCTGGGTGGAACTCTCCTGAGTGTGAGTGAACACGGAACCTTTTCTCGAACCAGTTTCAGAACGCCGCAGTTTCTCCTCCACTTCACTCAGCCTGGTCTTCAGCTCCTGAATGGAGTCAATTCACAACCTGTCAGCATAGACCAATAGGTTTGCTCTCCTGGGCCCCATGGTCAGCTGCCATATGGATTTGGGTTACCTGCTCACGGCCCTGTGCAGTGTTGTACTCCTCAATGGGGATGTAGTCCTCCTCCAGTCTGTCCATGGCGCACTGGTAGGCATGCTCTTTCAGGGCATCCTTGTACAGCTCAAATGTGTTCTCCAACTTCTCTTCATAACTGTCCTTCAGCTCTGCGATCTGTCGACTGACACCAGATAGCAACACACACACACACCTGAAACACTTTAAACAGCATATCCCATATCAGTGGAACCTTCATGTTAGTGCACACCCCTACCTGTGTTGTTCCTCGCTGTCCATGAGCTGCTGAAGCATAGCGTCTCCCATCTCTTTGCGGATCTGAATCTCTTGCACAAGGTTCTTCCTCCGCTCTGCAAGCAGCTTGGCCCGCAGACTCTCAATTATGCCAAAGAGCTCCTTAGCGTGGAACAAGCCAAAGATTAGTCAAATGATGAGCACAAAAGGCAAACAAGCCAAGAATGCAAAGGGTAAGAAGGCAAATAAACTGCATGACTTTTCTCTAAAAATAACTTCTCTACAGCATCACTTCCAAGAGCACTGACAGCAGGAGTTACCTCCTGAGGCAGAATGGACATATCTGCATCATCATCCCCATCCAGGAGCTCTTCTTCTGATAGGTAGTTGTCCACGGCCTGCTGGTCAATCACCCCATTTTTCACCAGTGGTTTGCCATCCCGTCCAACCAGCCGGGGAGCCAGAGACTCCAGAGAACGAGGCTGAATCACCTGGACAACCTGTATTAGAACCACAACAAGGGAAACCATGGGAAATGCGAGTCATCGTTATGCTTTCATAAGTATCAAGGTCAAACAGAAATCTCCTTTCCACATAATAGTTATGAACTCATATTTTGTGGTGATCTGATGTGTACACCCTATCTCTAGTGATGTACCTGCTGAGCAATAGCAGAGAACTTCATGACATTGAGAGTCTCATCATAAGTGGAAGCACACTGGTTGATGTTGACAATCATGGAGGCCTTGCCCCTCCCACAAAACACACCCTGGAAGAGCCTTGTTAGTTTGCTCTCCCGGAACGGAACATAGCCGCTCTTTACTCTGAGGGAATGATAATTGCAGAATGGGAAAAATAATCAATTTGCACTAATCCAAAATCACACTGAAGTCACAATACAAAACAAACAGCCGTTATATTTAAGAATTACCAGCACTAGAGCCCTCCTTACTTCTAAAGGGAAATCTAAAAGTCAAGTCACTTCGTAATAGTAAATCTAAATACCCATTGCTTCTCAGGGCTGCGATACATTTGCCTAGAATCAGTAGAGAGGTGTTGATGTTTCCTGCCTCCTTCAGACGCTCCCCGAATGTCTTGGTTTTGTTGCATCTCTCAGAGCCGGCGAGGTCACACAGGGACAGCCTGAGGGAGCCGGGAGAGAGAGAGATGAACCCAGGTCAGTTAAGGGAGGTGAGGAACACCCTCCCCCAATCCATCCTCAATCCATCCACAGATGCACACTACTCACTCAGACAGTCCTTGGACCTCAGTCCCATCAATCCGCAGGAGTTTGATGGTGAAAATACTGTGGCTGAGAGGAGGAAGCAGCACAGGAAGCAGGATTAGGTGGGATCTAAAGCATGCAGGTATGGCTCATGGCACAATGCAGTGTTAGCTGAGTAAATGCACAACACAAAAATAAGTAGAAGAGGTGCATGAAGCTTGTGCCTTCTACTAGAGGACTGGTTCATCTTCGTAGAGGCAGCACTGCGGTTCTTATTCCCAACGCGCAACACCTTGCATGCCTCATCTGAATTATGAATGTTAACCCATCTTAGATCTGCAAACACACACACACACACACACGAAACAACCTACAGTACAATTTCAGAAATTTAAGTCATGGAATGACAAACAAATGTTACAACAGGAAAGACAAATGAATACCGCGAACATAAGAGTTGCCACTGCTGTCATCACACACACGCAGTGAAGGGCGTTTCTTGGTCTTTGAGTTCTGTGGCTGCAGCAGGTCATAGACCTGCTCATTATAGATCTCATAGAAAGCTACCCACACACAGAACTGCACATGTAAATCCTCTGCAGATGATTCTACAAACCAGAGATAAGATAAGGCAAAAAAGGAAATTAAAACAAGAGATGCAAATATTTAAACACATACAGACAACAGACAATTCCAACAGTTTTTATTACCTGTCTGGTCATAGGAGATGCCTGAAAAAGACAAGCTGGAGACAGAAGATGAAGAACTGCTTCTAGACCGACCAGTCTTCTGAGGCTCAGCATCAGACTAAACAGACAGACAAACAAACTACATTCAGTGACTACAGCTCAGCTCACAGTTCATTCCCATTAAACACCAACTTCAATAGGCATGGGTAAGAGTTGTGCGTGAGAGAGAAATTATTTATTTCAAATAAACCTCTCTCAGAAGACTAAAGAGAGCAGCTTTGTTGAGCTTCTCCATTTTCAGCTGGTCTGCGTCAAGCCTCTGGACATCGCTTCCGAGATACGGTTTCATGTCCATGAGAAGATACTGACGACCACTGATGTGCCGGAAGACAATATCTAAAGCCCGGGGCAAAATACCGGGGTCCTTGGTTGAGCCTGTAATACATGTGGCATACATTTTAGATCATTGTGCAAACCATGGACTTTCAACTTAAACGCACACACACACGCATGCGCGCACACGCACATGCACACACACGCACACACAGAGTGAGAGAACACTACACTGTATTTTCCTCTTACCTTGAATAGTGTGTGTTTTGCCTGCATTGGTTACTCCATAGCTGAATAGCAATGAATTTTTCCCTTGCAGAAAGTCCTGCACCTGACACCTAACTGTGCCATCAAAGACCTCTGCTTGGCCTGCTTCATGTCCAAAGATCTGAAGCAAACACAACACTATATATGAATATATGCTATCTGTAGCACACCATCAATGTCTCTGATCATCTACTGAAAAGGACAAATACCTGTGTGAAGCTAAACTTGTGCATTGACTGGCCAATGCCTTTCTCACTGTTTTTCATGCATGCAGAGCCTTTGGGTGCATGAAGCATGACAGTCTCTGTATCCTCCAGAACAATACAGCCCTGAAACAGATCAGCCAAGACACCGCTTGATAAAAGGGCCAAGGCTCGGTCCAAAAGAGTGTTATTGTCTGAAGTGTGAATACATTCATAACGTTATCCCCACCTGATCCTCACCACTGTTCAGCTCCTCTTTGGAGAAAGGTCTCACCCGCAAATACACCCGGAGCTGCTGCTGCCCAGGACCATCAATTACATCACTCTATGGCAACAGCAAGGGTTAGTAGATTATTAGGAAACTTTATAACTTAGGAAACTTTATAAGCACATTTTAATGAGATTGATTTTTCTAAAAAAAAATAACATAAGAAAACACAGTGGCTGCACCTTATTTTTGAAGGCCATCAGTACATCTGGTCTGCCTGACAAAAGTGGACCTATAGGATTTTGGCATTTAAAACTTAACCTGATGAACCAATCCTTATACCTGCACGGAGACAATGGAGGAGATGCCGGAGAGTTCCGGTAAAGCCTCATGACAGGGCTCACACGGCTCACACAAGTCATTGCAGGTCGACTCCATCGCCTCAAGGACATTTCCCTCGTGCGTCAAATCCATTACTGTTGTCATGACCATCTGGGAAAAAATGGATCTCAAAATCTGGAGTGATAACAATATGAAGACGTTATGCATTTATTTATTGAACTTACCAAGAGCGTTCAATAGCTTTGGTCAAACAAACTTGATGCTATTCCAGAAAATAGATGATAATATTTACTTAATGTGGCAACTTTGCAAATACACAAGAGCATAAAAACACACAAACAAAACTGAGCCCTTAAACCTCATCCACTCAGGCACCACAGTTTAGGTGCATACTCTGCCAAACCCACCATTCCAGTTCCAATTGTCTTCTAGTAGGTTACCCAATCCAAACGCCCAAGTCATTAAACTCGTTAGTAATCCCACCTGGACTAACTCAGATTTGCTAGAGCACAGAGCAAGCACACTGGAGCAATCAAACAGGTGTGGTCTGCCTGATATGAAATCACTATGAATACTCAGGCAAACTTTTTTTGTCAGGATATCTCTATTTAATACCCTAATAAAGCCAAGTGAAATCAAGGCCCTTGGCTATGACTTACTGTACTGTACTATGTCTATAACTTGTAAAGAACTGTGTTATTGGGCTTCACTCCACTTTCAGAAATAGGAAAACAACAAGAGTTTATGAGTGCTAGGTATTCCTTTTAAGACATTTTACGCACTCACACTCTGTCTAGGGGCACAATCTTTAAACCGTCTACAGAACTGTGCAAACTTAGCTGAAGAAACATAAATCCCCGGTAGTTATAGGCTGTTGATTAGTCACTGGAAGTGTTAAATAACATTTTGTAAATAACATTTAATTACCAGCGTATGCAATTCTATATTCAAACTTCATTTGACTGTTACAAACAATAAATATCTTTAGGAAGCTCTAGAAAAAACACAGCCTGTCAGTGCTTTTTGTACATCTTGTGTTTATAATTCTTCACATTTACCAATCTACACAACACTGTTAATTTACAAAGGCTACATGTATATTACGGCTGGATAACTACAACCTCATCAAAATCATGACTGAACATTTTAACTTGATTACCATTAACTAAAGTTTACTTCATTGCTTTTTTTAGCCTTTGTAATGTTACTGTTCATATGCTGAACACTGGAAGTTCGGGCATTTTTCTACAAAGTTTTTTTTTTGTGATACAGTACCTGAGTATCTAGTGATTATAAGCAGGCACATCATTGGGGATTGGAATTCTATGGGCATTACTTCAAGCCTGTGGCCATACTAATTTCAAGTGCCTTTTGCAGTACATTAATTTCATCTCAGCTCCAATTTATAGCCAAAGTTTCTCCAACCAGCTGTGCCCCACTGATTGGTGCAATCCACATGCTCATATTAAAAAAAATAAAAATAAAAAAAAATTCCTGGGAAGAGCTAAAAAATTACACATAATGAGGGAAGGGGGAAGAAAAAGAAAAAAATAAATAAAAATAATGAAGTAAAAAGTCTCACAGGAATTACCCCGAGGCCATCTTTAGCCTCATGTCCTAATACTACATCACAGCATCAATAGCAGCAGATCAGACCCTACATTTTCAAAGTGCGGGGCAGACACAAACAGTAGTACATCCTTTTGGTGCAGGTTTAGTAATGATCTCCATTATTGTCAATCAAGGGTCATACACCTGCAAAGCCATAAAGAGATCAATGTAAAATGTAAGACATTCAAATCCAGCTGAGTGGGAGAAAAATAGACCATGGATTTGGTGTGCAAAAAGGTTAATGTGTCTAAGTGTCAAGACCACTGCATTAGACCCAAACCTAATGACAACAGCCAGCAGAATTATTAAAAGGACCAAGCAGACAACATATGTTTTAATTCTCTTTCTTTATTGACAGTTGCAAAATCTGCTTATGCATCAGCAATTGTAACCTCAACCTCTACTCCAGGTTCAATGCTGATGCTGGTGATCTGCTTGACAATCTCAGATGGACTGTGCAGGTCAATCAGACGCTTGTGGATGCGCATCTGGAACCTATCCCAAGTCTTGGAACCCTCACCACAGGGAGTCTTGCGGGTAGTGATGCGCAGGGTCTGTGGGATGAAGATTGTGAGGCAAGAGTTAAGTATTGTTCTCTGTGCAGAACAATGAACTACAGATACCACTTACCAAGAATCATACTTCTGGAGGCCAACACATTGTTACTGCAATAACTGGCAAGAAAGCACTTACCTTGGTTGGCATACGAACAGGTCCCTTCACTTTCAGATTCTTCTCCTTGGCGCCACGGATGAGGTCCGCGCACACTGTTGGGTAAAGAGGCTCGTTAATTGTACTGCACCAACAAGAGAATAACCTAAGAACAACCGTAATAATGGCTCAGAATAGCGTATAGTGTAGTTCATGACATTATTCATCCAAGAAAGTTTATCCTCATGGCCGGGGATAGAAAAATATATTTCACATTAATATACATTAATGTATTTACCCTTCTCCAGCGACTTGACGTTACGACTGGTCAGAGTGATCCGAATGCGGTGAATGGCCACCTCGGCCTCCACGGGAGCCTTGCCAGTATCCTTGTATGCCTTCAATTTAACAAACAAACAAAAAACACCAGGATAAAAGATGCGTTACTACTACGGATGCAACATCTTGCTATGTACTAATGACTGATTTCCATGACGGGTTGTATGAAAACACTGCTATAGGCCTACCCTGTAAAAGCCACTAAATTAGCATCGTGGCATTGCAACACATTCAAAAAAACTTGTGGTTTTTAAAAGTGATTGTTGGGAACGTAAGTAACATGACAAGACTATTGGCGGGCTAGCTAGCTAGCACGTGTAGATGTTCGAGGTAGTACGGTAGGAAACGGTAGTTCATTAAGTATGAAACCTCCCCGCAAATTGAGGTATATTTACAACAACTGAAATAACACATTTTATTCTCACCATATTTTATATTTCCTGACCGACTTATTCGTCAGATTTCGTAGCGAACAGCGGTGAGTCAGGAAGCTGTGTGTCCAGTCCTCACAGGTCCGACAGAAAGGGCCGTTTAGAGGCCTGGTCTGGCGTTTATATACCTCATCCGGGTTCTGCACAACCTTTGACATCTTTTCGTCGGCGATTGCCCGAGAGCGTGCGTTTATAACCTAGACTATATCACCACCTACTGTTTATTATGCGCATTGACTTTCAGCAAAGTCTTCTAAGGCTGCTTTCAGCTCTCTACAAGCCTACATTTGACTGCTTTTTCGTGGTGTCTAGACAACTTTTGAGTTTAGCTTTATTTGTCATTTCTGCGTCTAGTGTATCCTAAAAATAACTATAGTCAGTATGCCAACGCTTCAATATGTTCCGTTTCCGTGAGAATGTAACATTTTGTGTGTCCAGATATTTATCATAAATTAAGTCAAATAACAGAGATGGACATTTTTTAAGTGCGCGCTCTAGTGACAACCACCACGTTTACACAAAAGAAAAAAAACACAATTTTGTATTATTTTATATATGTAAAATGAAACCGACATGTGAGCATACAGTTATAACATAGTACGGGCGGTGGAAGGGCAATTTGTTCAGCAGTTTGTCGTTTTGGATAAACCTCAAAAGTATAGGCTAAATCATGCACAGGTCAGAGCAGTGTCCGAGTGAGCTGCCACTGTGTGATGCCACTTGGGGGCAGGACAACACGTTAGCCTGGTAGGTAACCTCCTCACCTTTCAGCAGTTAATGTGCGTAGTTTGTTGTAAGAGATAGCTGAGGAGCTTGGAGAACTCCGGCTTCAGTGATTAAACAAGTAAGCGCACATCAGTTTTGCAGGACTCCTGTTAAAATGCACTACAGTAATATGCGCATGCTGATATTCGAGACCCTAAACCATGTAGACCTACTGAGCTCTTCATAAAACTGCTCTCGATAAGTGGTTTTGCACTTCCGTAGAGCACATGTACCCTAGTTCCCGCAAATTCCATTATTATAGTAGGCCTACAAATATTATCTGCGTTTTTCCTGATCAGACAGAAATATTTGAGGGGCAGCATGCAGTTTTTAAAACAAACGTAGCCTGGACGTAAATGTAAACTGGGCCGAACCTCCTTAACATAAGAGGCTCTAAGCAGTTGAGCATATGCTCTAGAGAATGACTGACAGTTTGCCATGTGGCGGTATGTCTGTACAGTATATCGACATCCCTTATCAGTGAGCTGCAGCTCACTTCGATACTATCGATGAACTATCAATGGCCGTCTTTTGACAGTGGGATTGGAGATGGCTTCCTTGACTGTGTGACCTGTGTTACTAGTCTTCACTCATATCATCCACTGGCATCATCCTATGTGATACCGGTCCTCTGATCAAAACATCACTAGACAGTGTATTACGTAGACTCGTGCGTAAAAAGGTGCGTTCAGACTGTTGTGACCATTTATAGGGTTTAAAACAACCAAAAGTGGACGGCTGCACAATGCAAGCATGCCAAGTCAAGCATGGGTTGCTTTAAATCAGGGCTGTAAGCGGCTACCTCAAGACGAACTAATCATTTGTAATGGTATAGACTAATGCGTAAAATGTTAAAAACATCATGTAAGTATTACACACACAGGCGCACATTATAATCCTTCTGTATGTTTATTGAGTTTCAGTACACTGTAGACAGTAACACTGGACTGGAGGCTGCAGCTCTCCTCACATAGCAGCAAAGGTCTAAACACACACCTGGCTCACCCAGCCAACAAATCATCTGTCAAAACACACTTCTGGCTCTCCTTGCCAAAGTCACTTGTCAGAACCCACTCCTGGCTCACCCAGCCAGCCAATAAATAACCGTCTCTTTGGATGATGTCACCGGGAGGAACTCCAGCAGAGACTGCAGCGTTGAGTTCTACCTTACACACTCCCACACAAACTCACACACTCTCACACACTCTCGCACACATAGATATATTTTTATATATATATTTATATATATATATATATATATATGAATCATACGGCCTATATTCATACAAATACAACAGTAGTTTGTAAAATACATTTAAGTAAAATATACATGATTAGCAACAGAAGTTCATTGTCACAGGATGGCATTACTGAAATATGATGAACATTGAAAACAAAAACATTGATTACAAGTCAACCACGGCCACTGCAACAATGCACCAAGGGTAGCAATTTGATGGCTGGATAGCCATCTGCTCGTGTCCTCTTCTCTCCCACTGTTCTTCGCCATCGGCATCCTCCTCATCTCCCGCGGCATCCTCTGCCAGCCTCTCTTCCTCCGTCTGAGAGCAGAGGAGAGAGATCAGATGGCCTCTCTCTGCCCATCGCCATGGTAATGTAGAGCTACCAAGCAGGCAGATGTGTGAGAGAAAGGCGCCAAATTACAGGCAAGTCACAGTACAACAGACACACAAACACTAACGCACACACAAACACACTGACCTGTAGCACAGTTTGAGATTCTTGTGAAATAAAAAAAGAGATACAAGAGGTCTGTAGCACCTTCAGAAGGTTTAGGAGTGTCCATTAGCAGCTTGATCCAAAACAAGAGATATTGCAGAAGTGTTTTGCATACATCCATTAGCACACACACACACACACACACACACGCACACACCGGTCCCACTGAAACTGAGAGGACGATTTGCTAATGTGTCTGTGTCTCTCATTAAGGAGAAACAGGAAAACAGCCAGTGCC
The DNA here is from genome assembly GCA_015244755.2 of Tenualosa ilisha. NCBI lineage: Eukaryota > Metazoa > Chordata > Actinopteri > Clupeiformes > Clupeidae > Tenualosa > Tenualosa ilisha. The sequence continues at coordinate 1,451,657 of PYXC01000003.1, forward strand.
AATCAGATTCCAGCTTTCTGCGGCTGAAGTGGAACAGCTGGTGGAGGGTTCTGTTGCATTGTGGGAGACATCAGAGGAAATGAAAGTTTAATAAGTTCAGGCTCGTTCTTATGATTAAATTCTAAAGTATAACAGTGATCAGATTAGACTGATCTGATGCAATGGCATCATAGTTTTATAAGGCATTCTAATTAATACACAATTCACATCATGGATTGATGTGTACCATGTCCATATCACTGGGCATGATGGTGTGGGCTGTGTGCATGCATACTGGCATGCTTGCCCAGATATGATTAAGCTATTAGTCCTGTCAGACTGACTTCTCTGAGAGACACAGACAATTTGTGCAAGTAAAGCAAAATGAGTCTAACACTGTAAGAGCTGTACCTGTAAAAACACACACACATACACACACACATTTAGCATATAGCATATACTGTACATGCTAACATCCCTCTGGCTAAATATGACATCTAAACCTTTAAGAATACTAAACAAAAAAAAATATTTGAGAAAAAAAGGCATTCGATTTTCTGAAAGTGCTATATTGAAAACTGCCCAATATAGAGGCTTATCAAACATTTCATTTCAAATCAACTCTTCTGCAACTGTTCACACACACACACACACACACACACATACACACTCACAAACAACCTCTTCCAGCAGGTTTACAACTAAAATGTTTTTCGTCTCCCATTTCAGACACTAAAACATCCTGCGACACACAGTGCCTCCAAAGGTGGTGTTCTGCTTAATGCTAAAGAAGTTGTACGAAACTGTGCTGAGTTTGTAAGAGAGCTGTTGCAGTCTTTCCTGGAGAATGATGAAGAACAGCCAGTTAGGACCACTATGGTCAGTCCTACAGTCCTAAAAGCGTACAGGGGTATTATGGAGCTTCTGTATTGATTCCGCTTGTCAGTGCAACAGCATTTAGAACTGGGGTATGGATTCCTTCAGGAAATGATTCCCTTTTGTGCATAAGACATCTATGTGTGTGTATGTGCGTGTGTCACTTGCTGTCTACAGAAGAGATCTGTGCAAAACATTTTAAGTACTGGTTAAAAAAAAAAAAAAACCTCATTGCAGTTTCAGTTGTTGCATGTTGGTGATTTGAAGTAAAATGTCTGTCCTATTTTCCCTTTATTGGTTATGAACGGAAGCAGAACAACATCCTTTTTGACTAGTCTGAACAGCAGCATCAAGAGAAATGGCCAGAGAGGTCATCAGGAGAGGAGGGAAGGCCAGGGAAGAGGAAAAAAGTAGGGATGAGCTGAGGAGAGGAGAGGAGTGTTGAAGAGAGGGGAGAGGGCAGGGTCTTGGAAGAAGGTCCTCTGCAGCTCTGGGTTTGGTCAGCTTTGGCTTTGTAGAAATCAGAACTGTCAATCAAACGCCTGGCTTTCAGTACCAAACAACTTATGTGTGACTTATTCACATACCAACAGAAAAAAAGCAAAAAGAAAGAAAAACAAACCATAAGTATTAAACGGGTTAGCTGTGATGAAGCTCACATCACTAAAAGTTCAAAGTGCTACATGGAAACATCTCTTTAAAAAAAAAAAAAAAAGTCTAGCTAGTCTAGCTTGATTCTATCAGAGAAAAACTTCACTGCAACCACATTCTCTAATCCTGCCCTCCCCTCTCTGGCAGTGGGCCAGCCAGCAGTGAGCCATGCCATCTTAGATGTGGAAAGAAACAGGGGCAAAATGTATCGTAATTCAAGGCATTGTGTGTGAGGCATGAGCTGATATGGGCAAATGTATGATACAGGCTTAAGAAGATGTATTTATGAAAGTCTTTGTGAATAATATCTGATAAAGCATTAAAATAAATCTCTATATAGGGTATATCTGCGATGAGACATGTATTACTGGCATCAGGACTGGTAATGTTTGTTTAATGTAGGTGTACATAACTGTTGGAGTGAGGCTGTGATTGTGATTGTGTGTGTGTGTGTGTGTGTTACTGGAAAGCCTGATGGAAGCGAGGCAGGGTGGTGGTTGTGCTCAGGCTGGCCGAGTGGGTATGTGCGTGGGTGCTGAGACCCGGGGTGTAAGTGGAGGAGAGAGTGTGTAGGGGACTGACAGGCTCCACGCTGGGATCCTGGGAGGTGGGGGGAGCCAGCGACAGCCCCTCCTCTGCTGGGTAGGAGAGCCCGAGCGCTGACCCAGCTGCCTGGCTGTAGCAGGGACCGTTGAGGGGCAGGAAGTTGAAGAGTTGGGAGAACTCCAGAGACGAGGAGCCCAGGGAGTCGCTGGTGGCCGCCACAGTGCTGCTGATCTTGGGCAGGGGCGTCTCCTCCGAGTGGGAGGGCTCGGAGGGTAAGTGACCCTGCAGCTCCAGCAGATAGGTCTCTAGCTCCGCCCTGAGAGGCGGGGGAGGTGAATAGGAGGCAGGACCCAATGGGTATCGCAGCGTCAGTGGGGGGGAGGAGCCAAACACGCCACTGCTGAGGACGGACAGCTCGTCCTTCACGGCGCCACCGCCCATCTCGCAGGGGGCAGCCGGCAGCTGGCAGGCGATTGGCTCCAGCTCCACCGGCTCGGCCTTGACGGCCAGCAGCAGCTCAGGGGCGTGGCTCTTCTTCACGTGGCGTGTCAGGTGGTCCTTACGGCCGAAGCGCTGGGCGCAGTACTGGCACAGGAAGTCCTTGCGACCCGTGTGCACCACCATGTGGCGGCGCACGTCCTTGCGCGTGTAGAACCGGCGCTCGCAGTGCTCGCACTGGTGCCGCTTCTCCTTGGCAGCCGAGGAGCTCTTGCCGGCGTGGCCGCGCAGGTGCTCTAGCAGCAGGGCAGTGTTGGGGTACGGCTGGAGGCACACCTGGCACGTCAAGTCGCCATTGTGAGCCGCGTGCAGGGCCAGGTGGCGCTTGAAACCCAGCTTGGTGTTGTAACTCTTGCCGCACTCTTGGCAGGTGAAGGCCTCCTTGTTGGGGTCGTGCGTGTGGAGGTGGTTCTTCAGGTGGTCCTTGCGGTGGAACATCTTCTCACAGTAAGTGCACTTGTGGGTCTTCTCTGGTGAGTGTGTGGCCATGTGCCTTGGGATAGAAACAATAAACTCAATGACCCCAGTTTAAACTCTGTGACCTCAAGCCTGCACTCTGTATTTTCCACTATTTTAGACAGCACTTTTGTTAAATATGACAAATAATTCACATTTGTTGAATTTTCAAATCAGTATTACCATGATTACCATTATTTTTATCTAATAAATATGAAAACAAACAATGAGAGTGAATGGGTACAGAAAGAGCTTAAGAATGCCTCCGATGTAAGAATCTCTGGCAATACTCCACCAGTCTATGGTCGTATGCCAACAGCCTAAATAATATCTAGATAAAGATGTATATGTGCAGGCTTTCAGTCGTACCGTAACAGTTTGTACTTGGACACAAAGGCCTTGGTGCAGTCAGTGTGAGTACAGCTGTACGGTCGCTCGCCAGTGTGTGAGTACGAGTGCACCTTAAGCTTCTCCACGCTGTTGAAGGCTTTCTCACACAGCTGGCATAGAAAGTTCTTCCTCCCCTTGCCCTCCACCCTCCTCTTCCTCACCCTGGCTCGGTCTGTGGTGTGAGGGCAGTCGCCAGGGGTGACTGTGGCCATGGCAACTTAGGGCTGGCTGGCCTGGTGGTCGCATGCACCGTGCCCCAATGCCGAGAGTGTAAGTGACCCTAAACTCTCAACACCGCAAGGAGCCAACGACCTGAAGTGAGGAGTGGGACAAAGGCAGGAGTAAGGGGAGATAGACACAGCGAGGCACGTATAAGAAAACTGGACAGAAAAATCAGCGGCATCAAAGTCGGACACAGATAAGAAAGGGAGGAGTGAAATATTTATCTTGAGAATGATGACTAAATGTACTCATTCAACCTCACTCAACCTCTTCACTGTCAATTTGTAGTTACAGAAATGTGATGGAAAAAGTACACATAGGCATACACAAGCAAAGCACGCATATGAAAACAATACAGACAACAGTGAGTCATCTGAAGCAACAGTAGATGAGCTTATGGGTTAATGTTGAATCATATGAATGTCGGGAAAGCTTGTCCAGGAAAGCAGTTACCCCCACCCCACACACACACACACACTGAAACTCATTGCCTGATGGGGATCACTGTGATGCAATCAGATCCAGAGATACACTTTTGATAACCAGATTAAGAATAAACAACCATTCTGACATTAACAATAGTATTTTGATTGAGTGCTGTACTTGCTGAGTTGCTGAATTGAAGTCAGTGTTGGTGTTGACATTTTGGATTAGCTTTATAACATTTTAGCAAACTATCAAATTTAAATTTCATTAGTTGTTATTTAATTTTTGATAGACAATTATGGAAAATAAATATTCAAAAGAGTTACCATAAAGCCAGTGTAAAAAAAATAGATAGAAAGATAAAATGATTCACACAAGAACTTCACATATGAATGAAGTTCACATATTGAGTACAAATTTCTACACATACAATAACTACATTTATTAAAACCTATGTTATAAGAGTATTTTGAAAGACTAAATGTGGATTTTGATCTATGAACAAAACTTAGGAAAAGGAAGGATTTACCAACAGACTATATAAATCTGTGTAATTCACCCATTCACTTCATTTAGTCCTGTATAATGCTGAATTATTGTACATGTATGGTACTGAGGCATGTTGAATTTCTCCACATATAAGCTATTTCAAGTACAGGTCTCACAAATGATATTTGAACTCATTAGCCTATTAAATACTACAAATATCCTAACACAACAAAATGTACATTATTCTAACAATTAACTGATATATATTAATATGATTACTGTTTTACAAAAACAGGAAAATGGTTCCAGAGTATCAGAGTACACATTTCTAAAATAACATACAAACTGGAGGTTCAAATCCTATGTCTATGAACAGAAACATATTTAATGATTATCTCTAATATTAATTTTTTTAAAAGACCTTTGCTCAAACTTCTGGGCACTTATCTCTGCAGCAATGACAGCAAACCTCAAGGAGTATGAATTTGGGAAGATGTAGCATTTAAAAACAGAGGCTCACTTGTAAAAACTAATGCTGCACTACAACCAACTTTTCTCATAACCATTTTAAATGAGAGGAAATAACTAATTGTTGTAAAATGTGCAGAACTAAACCATTAAACACAAAGTATTAGACTAAGTGCATGTTAATTAAGTATCATTTCTCTGCTAATAAAAGATATGACAAGGAAAAAAGGTAGAGCTTTCAAACATAATATGCAGCCTAATTTAAACCTAAAATAATATGCTTACAATATTAAAAGGCACAGAACACTGTACTTCATAATAACTAAGTAACTGCAGAAATACTCAAATAGCTTCAACAGACATCATATTAATGTGGAATTATTTTTATGTGCATATTTCTTCTATATATGAAAAGAAAACAAGACAAACTAAAAATATTCATTGTAGACATGATTAATCTTACTTGTCACATTAGATGCAAATAACTTTCAAAAGTCTGAACAATGTGGAACAGTCTCAATAACAGAGATATTTAGGAGAGCCACAATCCCACCTGCATCCTGAAATGTATCTTTCATTTAAATAATCTGCCATATTAAAATATGCCAGTTTTACTTATTACATTTTAAGAAAAATTCCCCTTAACAAAATATAGCCTCAAACACAGGGATTCAGCTATAGCCTAGATGGAACCTTGAAATGACAGTGGAATCTCAGAGCCTGTGATCAATGACTGGCTATCAGTCACTGAGCAGACGTTGGGGAAGATGTAAACGCCTCTGTCTCTTTAAGAACCCATAGGTCTCATTACTCCTTCAGACCTACATACTCTATAGCCTACTCTAAGCATACGGAGCAGTTAGGGTAATAAAACTTAATCTATAGGCACAAATAACAATCTGATGGAGAAACAGAGAGAATGGCTCACACTTCGGAATTAATGCATCTAGTAGCCATCCATTGGCCACTTACTTTCAAGTTAACTTCTTATAATTAAGAAATCAGTTATTCATCAAAAAACCTAGTTACGCAAAGAAACGCTAACAACACAGAAACTCGGAATGAAACAGAAGCCACTTCAAAGCAAAGGGAATTCTCTTGCCAACTGTCAATTTATAAACTAACACAAAGATTTCCCACAGAGATTGTTACTCAACATGAGAAGTCATGAGAAGTAACCTGCGACTCAGATTGATCTCGCGCACATGGGAACGTATGCTATCCTTACCAGATTCTTTGCATCCCTGCAAGCGTGCCCTGAGCGATGGCGGCGTGATGCTGACTGCTGGCAATGGCTATACATTTGTACCTGAGGTACTGCAAAAAGGGTGTCAATCACGAAGTACTTCTCATGCACCCATGCATGACAAATGGTTATTTACCGACCAATATTCAACGGCGCAACCTACACAAGAACGCCACACAAACTCGCGTCATGAAGGAACCGAATTAGAACGCAAACAGCAGCAATTTCAAACCTCACTACATGTCCAGTGGTTTAAACTTAGAGAACTCCTTGACAGGGAAGCACAGGCTGATGATCAGTGTCGATAGAGAATGTTTAACATTGCCTAATTAGTTTCCCTACACGTCTCCCTCCATTTTGGTTGTTTATGATATTGACAAGCAACTTCTCCACTTCGATAGCCTACTTCTGGTGTTTTAGCTACATCGCACCTCTTTTAGCCTATCAACTCTGCCACAGTCTACTACAATACCGATGACAATAATTTCTGTGATAACGTAACCTCTTATGGTTTTAATTAAAAAATTAATGCACCAACGTTTTAATCTTTAAATGCACTTTTCGAACATGCAAACCTGCTACCATCGATTACAGCATGTTTACAGTCGTTTGGCGTGCACATACATGTCAAAATTAAAGCGGCGTGTTCGCAGCATGCATTTTATAATCATTTTTATAGCATTAAAATGCGCGTGCGTTTGCTTCGGCTACCCTCGTAGCGCGGTTGTTATTATATTCAGATAAAAACTTAAACTAAGCAAGATTTAAGAACTTTTCTTCAACTTTTCACGACTCAGTCGCTTCCCCCGAGTGTTGACATTCGTTTGCATGCAACGTGACTTGACACAAACTAATGACACAATTTATTTTAATTTTCTTTATATTTATGTCTTCCGCTGCTTTTCTCTCTGGTCCTAAACTGGGCGCTGATTAACACAAAGTTTTTTCCCTAGCTCACCCCTCTCTCATAATTTGAATAACCCCGATATTTTAATTCAAGAAGACAGTAACAATTTAGTTAACACACGTCAAACTCACCGCAGAAGCGTTAACATCCTTTCTACGGTGTTTTTCTTGAGTTTCAACTATTTTCCGAATTTTTAATAATTTTTTTCTCATATTTTTTGCTGGACTCGGCGGGCCTGAAAATTGTTTGCTTTCCCCTCTTTCCAGCAGCCATTGTGTGTATGCGCTGCGGTGCACCCAAACATACCTTGGCCACGCCCACCATCAGTCCCGCCTTCCTCTTACTTTTGATTTGTGAAACGTCCTGTCATTTTCATATTTTACTGTCACAGATGGTCCCTTTCTAAAATGTTCAATATTAGGACTCGTTGGTGATTCTGTCAATCGCAGTGACTCCGTTTTACTTTCATTTATAACAATAGGTGGGCTATGTGGCTGTTGCGGGCCATTTTATTGGTCATAGGACATGTCAGTCGATTTTGTGGCCGCAACTTTTCTCCAACAGAACGAGTGCGAGGTTGGTAGGCTAGCTGCTGTCGGTCATCGGTAGGCGTACCCAAGTTCAGTTGTGTAGTGTTTAGGATGACGTTTGATCGGACATGAGGGGCAGAGAAATGCGAGAGTACAACTGTGTCTATGCAGAGTACGACTTGCGGCTAACGACTGCGACACAGCTAATGCAAGGTGAGTACCATTCTGATGTTAACATGCTAACTATATGTTATCAGGAAGTTACTGCCTAGCTAAGTCCTCTTAGATTCTCGTTCACAACAGGGCGAGAATGTTTGTCTAAAAGACTTTGTGAAACAAACGTTATTGGCTAGCTATCGCTAATATCAGCTAGTGAGGTGTCTCGGAATAATATGCGTGTATGTCCGACGCCAATTGTTATGGGACTGCCTAAATCATGCGCAATATAATCTGTAAGATGTACCGGTATTTTTTGTTATGCCATTGGTGCGACAGTAAGTTTGTGGAGTAGTCCTGCTATGGTTAGCTTGCAAGCTAATGTTAAGCAACCATTCATCCAGACTTCGTTAGCAAGATAGCTGAAGGTCAGAGTTAGTTTCCTGTGCAACACTGTAACGTTAAATTCCTGAATTGATTTATTGTGGAGTATTTTGTCCATCACTGTCTGTTTTATTGTAAACCTCATTGAGCTGTGCAGGGTAGTTAGTTAATAGGTGTAAAACGATATGGTAAGCCTACTCTGACTAATGTTAGCCAAGTTATGTTGTGCAACTCTTATGGCACGTTACATATTTGAAGGTATCCTGTGAACGGTGTCCTGTGTAACTATACTGTATACAGTCTCATATTAGCAGGGTGGACAGTTGGACTCACTCAAGAGCTCAAGGGGTAAATCATGTTGATCTCAAGTAGTGTTCTCTCATAATCAATTGTACCTTCATAAAAACCCACAGAGCTTGTCCAGTTGGACTGCCTCCTTTCTGCCTCACCTCTTCATTCGTCTGGACCTTGATGCTACCTGCCAAACGATGAGTTCCAGTGCTCGAAAGGCCCGAGATGTCAACCCTTGCCTCGAGGTAAGGGAATTGAGGGAACTTATACCTTAGCACCAAATGGGGATCTAGAACATTGTAAACTTCCAACAATGGGATGTCCTCCATAATATTACTTTAGAGTCGATGCTTGAATTTGGAGTGGTTGGAAGCCTACGAAGGGGGAATGATTACTGTGAAGTTTGAAGCACAGATTTTCAGAAATGGAGAGTTGTACTTAATAAAAACCAAAGGACTGTTAATCATTTTACCAAGGAAATAGAAAACACAAACACACAAATTGAAAATGAGATAAACAGGCAACATAAGAAAATAAATAGGTGAATGTAAGTATGGCTTTTCCAAAATGAAACTGGTTGATGTTCATGGTTATGTTTCTGATATGGCAATGTTTTTCTCCAGATCAACATTTGACATACAAATGCTACAATGTGTACATATATTTTTTAAAGTTTAAAATAAGGACAAGAAGCATAAACAAAACAGTAATTGTTGCAAACAATAATAATAACAATACATATCAATATGTGCCAAATCAGTTACTGTTTGTTATGTATATATATACAGGACTAACAAAAACATATACAAAGTAAGAAACAATGTTTTTAGATTGATGGCAATTGTTACTTAATACATAAAGAGTGAGTGAGTCTTTAGGAACACACAGCTGTAATGTTACTCTTTTTGATTCCATTTTTGGCATCAGCAGTAAAATTAAAGCAAACACATTATAGACTATCCAGAGTAGTCCTTGGCCTCAGGCAAGAGCCGGTAAAAACACTGGTTGTAATGCAAGGTAGGCCATGTTAGTCATAGCTTGTGCCTTTGCTAAAAACGTATTTCTAAAACAAATAGTTCCGACCCTTGATTATGATTGGCTGAATCACGTTTGATGCTGTTGTAAAATTCTTATAACCTCTCAACTTGGCATTTTATTCTATAATCTTACTTGGCCTTACAAGTGTTGCAGCAGCTGCATTTGTGCGTTTGTTGTGCGTAACAGAGGCCCTCAAATCCTGATATACCGCAGCTTCTTGTAGTTTATTGCTTACCTATAAATGTAATGTGAAATATGCTAAACCAGATTTGTAAATCTGACTTTAATTTTTTTAATTTTTTTATAAATGGCATGCACACACCCACAAGATGTTGGCAGCAAAGTGAAATAACCTGCTTTCATGCAATTAGTAGTTGTATTTTATGTGTATAGTTGTACCAAACAATACCTTTCAAATTAGGCTGTTAAAGAGCATTCATCTATTTAATTTGCATTACTATTGCATTTCATAGCTCGCATTATAGTTTTACCTGTAAACATATTTTTGCGATTGTGTGTATTTGCAGGAGAGTGATGGCTCTCAGAACTGTTTGAACAGGAACAACTATGACAAGTCCATGTGCAGTTTCTACTTCCAGAGATACAAGGAATGCAGAAAGTACTGGGTAAGTAGGATTCTAGGTAGTGTGAGCAGTCTACTCTACCAGTCTCTCCCAAGCACGCTTTATGGGAGAATTAGCGAAACAGCAGCTAAAGCTATCTGATGGGGGCATAAGGAACTTTGTTTCAGTTTGTTTTCCTGTGCCTCCATCAGTAAGTTTTAAGGTCTCAGTGTAGTACTTCGACTACGTGGCTACGTACATATGCAGTCGTATTGATGAGGCCGTTTACCTTTCATATTTCTCTATTGTGTATCTATGTACTGCGTAGGTGTGTGTTTCCTTTTTCTCACACAAAAACAAAAAAATAGCTTTCCATATGTTTGCATTTATATACAGCATTTATAAATGCATGTCTGTGTGTGTGTGTATATGCATGTTCATGCATATGCATTTGTATGCATTCATGCCATGGGAGATGTTCACATAAATTGGCTCACTGTCTCTCTTCTGTTATTTACAGCACAATATCATGATTCAGCGTAGGCGGGATGGTATAAAGCCAGACATGCCCACAGCTGCCGAACGCGAAGAGATCATCACTGCTCTTGGTGGAAAACCATACTGAGACCTACAGAACAATACTGCTGTAGCCCCTAAGCCTTGCTTAGTGAACACTGCTATGGGCACATGGTCTCTGTGACTAAGGAGACACAATGCTTAGAGCACAACACTGTTGGTTTAGGATGTGCTTGTGGACCACTGGCAGGGATCAAAATTAGCACCAGCCAAATGCAGGTAAATTTTGAATGTGGTTGGTACATTTCAGAGTACTGAATGGCTGGTGAAATTCAGTAATTTATCTATCATTGGCTGGTAGATGTTCACATTTCAAAAAGTTAATTTTGACCCCTGACCACTGGTAATACAGAGTGTCAGTGCTGCACATCTGATTGTAGGAGAGGCATGTGTGCTACTTGTCGCAAGGACTTTGCATAGTTGCATCATGGGTAGTTGCCTTTTGAAGGGGTGTTGTGATGGTCATAAAAATCTTAGTGACAGTGCTGTGAAAAGGTGTATGTTGCTGATACAACAGCCTGCATGTGTTTGTTATCATATATACATATGTTTAAATATAAATAATGGTTCAGTATAGATTGACACCTTAAATGTGAGTTAAGACTACTGGGCGGTTCTGAAAAAGACAACACCACTTCAGTGAAGTATTATACATGCAATGTCCAAGGAAGATCAGGTTCTGGTATACCAGATGTGGCCTTGTGGGTGCCAAATCATCACCATATTGGTGGCTTTGCAAAAGACCCTAAATAAAGTGAATGGAATACATCAGCTTTTAATCGTTAATCATTGAGTTTTTCACTTCAAGCCTTTACACTAGAATATCTTGTGGAAAATATCTAGCATGGCTATGAAGTTCAAACCTAGTAGGTTTCCATACATTGAAGTAAATTCCCAGAACATGTTATTTTGTTGGCAGCTTTTATGCACAGTAAGCGCCATTGGACTTTCCCTATGGTGCAAAATATTAAAACTACCATATATGCATGTGTTCATATGACTGAAAAACACTGGTGTAATGGCACAGTTGTGGGTAGAAATGGTTTGGTCTGTGAAAGGGTATGATAAGGAGAGTCCATTAACTAGTCGTACGACTACAATATAGTGGATCTGTAGAGCTCTTACTATAAAGTTCTTTATCAAGGCAAAAGCCGTATGTGATAAATCAGTTGCAACAGGAAGAATGGTGGGCAGTCTGGAAGACATGAAGCAGTAATGTCCTCCTGTAGTTCATAGTTTGCACACAAGATGGTGCTGCAGTATTTCAGCAAATGACCACTCTTTTTCAAGACCTGGAAAAGCCTTGTTTGAAATATATTAATCACAGTAAGGATTGCACAGGATTCACAAATGTTCACCCACACTTTATACCATCTTATGTTCATTATAAATTTGCCAATCATCATCCCTGCCCTGTACACACATACTAAGTCATTGAGTGCTATTGTATGCGTCTACAAAAATATCTATGGGAGCATTTAAATCCTCCTGCCATAGAAGTTGAATTTGAAATTGGAAATGAAAGGAGCAGCTAAATCTCAGGGACTCTGTTATTCTTGTCATTGAACACTTAATGCTCTCTCTGAGTATACATTCCCCGACCGATTAAAATGGAGGGGATTGCACACCCGCAGGAGTAGACAATGATCGCCCAGCAAGAAGCAGTATTAGCCCATCCACCCCGTACATTATGACTCTCTCTAGCATGGGCTAGACAAAACAATTTCAGGGGCTGTTTCACACCAGGCAGGTATCCATCTCACTCACAGTGGGGGTGGATGTGTGAGAAACACTGAGATGAAAGAACGGGTTGATGAGGATATTTTATGAGACCTGAATGGTCAGCAGAGATAAAGTACTCAGTATACAAAAGACAAAAGAATACAAACATTGATATTAAGATGGCATTACAAAGAGGTAAATTCACACAAAGGAATTAAACATGTAATAATGCCATTATAGTGTGGCTAAGGCTCCTTTTTTAGTACAAAAACTGAAATGTAAGGACAGGGCACATGAACATTCTTTCTTCATTAGTTATATTCACCTTCACAGTCATTTGATCCTCTAAATAGTCACTCAGTTGTTAACTGGCAAGTGCTGTCGGGATCATTCAATCTTCTTACTTCGACCTTTGAATTCTGCCATGAACTCAAATGCTCCCAGATACTGGCCCAGCAACACACCAAGCTTTATGGGTAAAATGCTGAGAGCACACAGACAGAGCAAAAGAAAATCATTCAAAGTTTATTTTTGATTAGATACACTATAAAATGAAAAACATCAACAGTAGACAAAACAATAAGAATAAAGTACAAACATATCATCTACACACATGCTTTCATGTCTAGTACTGAAAAGTAGTGTCTAGTACTGCTAAACTACACACACAAGATGTGGAAAAGGCATAGAAAAAAGTGAGTGTGTGTGTGTGTGAGTGAGTGAGTGAGTGTGTCTGTGTTATGTTGTAATGTGTAGCTTCAGGGAAAGTGTGGAGGTCAGGGTTACAGGGTAACTCACTTTTTCAGTGCAATGACGAGGTAAATGCTTCGAGGCATGTAGAGATACACCTGATCTCTCTGAATGGCGTCTACAATCCTCCTGACCACATAATCTGGCTGAAGAATGGGCATCAGACGGGGCCACCTGAAACATACATGAAACACTCTCTAGTTCCACAAGATTCAAACTACATAAACTGTCATAGACTGACAATTCCAGAAGATTCAAATGCAATCACACAGAAACTGTTAACCTATCAATTAAATCAGTTACTTCACTGGCAGTAAATGCTAATGACAAAAGGACCATACTAACAAGCACAGACACACACCAAAAAAGACTTTTCTTATTTTCACTTCAAAACAAAATTGAAAGCCCCTGAATTCCTTTTACAGCAATCAACAGTCAACACAGTCACAAGTCATCTTCAGAGAAAAGCCTATACACATTGAAGCTAGCTGTTTGTGTAATGATGACATTTCACCTGCTCAGAAGCATCAAAAGAGATGAAAGATCTTTTTCTGATACACATTTTTGCCTCCTGAATGTGCCAAGTTTAAAGCCCCAATGGGCATGTTTTCACCAAAAGTACAAAACACACTCTGTTGAGCTGGTCATGTGTTTCTGTGTTTAGAAACTATACATCAGTTTTGTTTTGAAGCATCATTTGCTAATACTGCAATTTTTCAAGCAAACTAATATTCACATCTAACACTTCTCCATTTCCCTAATTCGAACCCTCTGTTCTCAGACCTAAACCGATTTTCTAAAGCTCGTCAGCTACAGAGTCAGACTATACTTGATTCCCAGGTGCCCATTATGGACCTCTTATCCTCAAATCACCCATTTTGTTTCTTAGTTGAGCTTCTGTCTTTTGTCTTCATTTTTGTGCAAATAGGGAAGTCAAAAGAAAGATTAAATAAATTAGATACACACACACACACACACACTCACAATCTTAACACACACATACCTCCTTCACACACAAACACTGAGATCTGAGTTGACATGGGAGATGTGTCTTAGGGCAGGAGGAGCCCTTAACCTGTCTACCTGTCAGTCACAATTCCTGCATCCTTCTGTCTCTATCCGTCTGCAGCCCTGTCTGGGGGTGTGTTCCCTGGTGTCACACCTGAGACTCGCTTGACCCTCCAAGGTGACCAGGCAACCTTGCATGCCTCCAGACCCGACTCCTGTTCCTCCATATTATCAATGATATGACATGGAAAGCAAGTCTACCTGTTCCCCTGTCCAAACATTGCAAATCAACAGGCATGCCAAGGACAGAGTTTGTGACTCAATCCTCTGACAAACAAGAGTATTGAAGTTCTATAGTAAAAATCTACAGTACATGACCCAAAATCACCCAGGTCTCTGGTAGATTTTGAGCTTTATTTAATGTTACATCTATTTTGATTATTTGTAATTCATACCTTCACAGAACATAAAAATATATCTTACTTAAAACGTTCACTTAAACCAGAGAATCCGACTGCAGTGAGTTCTTGCAGCGTGAAATGTGTTATAATTGTTTGACACCCATCAGCAAGATACCAAAGTTGCCTTTAGTAATTACCTAGTCTCAAATGTCACTCAAATATAGAACAATAAATAAGAGTCAGAACAATAAGTAAGAGTTATATCTCCCCTGCTAGGAGAAACACTAACACCATATCAAAATTAAAATACAACCAATTCGCTGGGAGGATTTACACCCAAAGGGGTACAAGAGCTCACCACAGTAGATATGCTACTTATACCACTTCCCTACAAGGCACATAAGAAAACAAAGACGCAAGATTGTGCCAACATATTTTTGGGAGCAGAGGTCTGTTGGCCTTTCTGACTGATTGAAAAACATGTGCACGCATGCGCACACAGAAACTCATACAGAATACCCATTCTGAATTACTTTGTACTGGCTCCATCAAACATGCCCGTGTTGATGAAAAATGGACAGACGATTGTGGTCTTCACACCATGTGCTCCAGTTGCCAGTAGCTCTAGGGCCATGGACTCAGCAAACCCTACTGCAGCGAACTTGCTAGCACAGTAGTCTGTAAACACACACAGCAAAAACATGTGAAGGGTACTGTGTTACTGGGTACATGTGTTAATGGTGTCTTTCTGAGTGAAGGGAGTGTGAATGGGGGTATATAGTAGCCTACCTGCTAGTGCATTAACTCCAATTAGTCCAGCAGAACTGGCGATGCTAACAAGGTGACCATGGTTACCCGCAATCATTGCTGGGAGAAACGCCTTGTAGGTCTTCATTTAACAAAAACATACACACAGAATTATTACCATAGGTTCTCCGCTAAATTTAACAGAGACGCTCACAGAGAATAATCACCGTAAGTTCTTTGCTAAGTTAATGCCACACTAAAGACACAATTTAATTAAAGGCTACAATAATTAGGCTGTTGTGTAATTAGTCCAGTTAATTATGCAGCTGAATAAAATGGTTTTGTTTGTTTTGTTTGACTGCAGGAGTAAAAGGACCATACTGTTTATTAAAACATACCAGGAAATTAAACAAACATGTGCATGCTGTATGCTTACCCAGAAGTGTGCCATGCTGTTAACCTCAACTGTCTTCTCTATTAGGGTATCTGGAGATTCTAGAAACTTCTTTCCCGTCACAATACCTGCATTGTTGATCAGAATTGTCACATCACCCACTTCTCTTTTCACCTGTTGAATGCAGACAGATCACACTGAAGTTTATACACTTAGGCTACACATAACATACTACACATGATACGCACACGCATGCACACACACACACACACACACACACACAAATAAGTAAATTCTCCATGTCCACCCTGAAATGACCTAATTCTGACCCTAAAGGTTGGCCAGGGTCATTGAAGGTATGCTTTCATCTTTCCCTTGTGGACAAGGCAAGGCTTGTTTATTTCTACAACATTTCACATTTCACATTACACATTACACATTTCAAACACATGAGCAATTCAATGTGCTTCATATAAACAGAAGTTAAAAATATTTAATAAAAGCATGCAATGTCAACAGTTTAAAAATAAAAACTGAATTAAAGACATAAAAATGCAGAGTGCAGCTGATCAGGTAAGTTAATAAGTGCATTTGATCAGTTGGTATAAACATCTAACAAATCATTAGAGAACAGTTTGCTCTGTTGGCTAGATTTTTTAAACTGGCAACCAGGGAATGTTTATATGATCCAGAAGTTGGTACCAAAGCTGACCTGATTTTTTGTGGTAAAAAGCTGACTTAGTTACTGCTTTCATTGGCTGTTGGAATTTAGATCACTATCAACTGATACACCGAGTTACTAGAGTATCCTTTACTTGAAACTCTTTTGTGTCAAGAAGAGTGCCAATCCTCATCACTTCTCCCTTTTATCAAATAGAATTACTTCTGTTTCAGAGATATCCAGTAGCCAATGAAACCCTAGGTGATTACAAGATTATGGGAATGGTTCCTCAAGAGTGTGGCCCCTAGACATGCTGCATTAGTTAGATGGTATTGATTAGTTTCCTGACATAACTTTTTTCTGAATTATCCACATGTAATTTGAGATCTCCTGATAGGACAGTCAAACTCTACAGCTAAGGGGTGGAGGTGTCCTGTGCTTTGTGGGTGCTGTTTGAATTGGGAAAACAGCTGAAGATCTCTGAGCAGAGAGCCTGTCAATATGCTGGGGATTAACTGGGTGAACTGCTGAAATAAGCTGCCTGCAATCGCCTGAGCCTCTACATTCCAGCACAGAGCTTAAGGTGATTGGGGTGAGCAAGGCAATGACTAATCAACAAAGTTGGACTGGGCTGTTGGTGCGCCAGACTAGGAACAGTTCCCTGTGATTCTGTCTTGCTTATCACAGTACAATTGGGGGTTGGGTTTTTTCCACTTGCGAGTGGAAGAGAGGCGAGTGTTTTGGTTTAGCAGACTTGTTGATGTCTTTGACTTGGAATGAAAGCTTAGCAGAGCACTGTAAGGGAAGGTATCTCATGGAAAATGCAGACATAGACCTAAACACAAAATAAAAAACCTAAAACACAGAAAGCTCCTCCAGTGCTGTCCTGTTTCTGCTGCATACACCAGTCTCTGTGTGCTGTTTCTGCTGCATACACCAGTCTCTGTGTGCTGTCGTTTTGTTTAACTGTCTTCTAATTCTGTCTTTCAACTGCCTCATCGCATGCTACCCCCTCTCTTCTCTTCTGAGTCTGCATTCACCTGCCACTAAGCTCCATTCTCTTTGGCTCATTACCTATCTATTGTGTAAAGAGCATCGTTTAGGGCACTTAAAATCCCATGTACTTGTCTTGTGTTCTCACAGAAGAACAACAATACGACTAAAACACAGCCTGCTGAAATCTATTTGCTCTTAACTCCTGAGCCTGTTATAATTACTATTTGATGGACTCTTCTATCCATCCACCAGCTCCAGAAACCAGATAAATGCATTGCCTCAGGTGCACTGACAATACCAAAGACGGTTGGACTGTGTTTGTGTATATTATGCACACAGTGGGTGACTACACAGGAAACAGCACTGGCAAAGTGGGTGTGCCCCCAAGCAACAAGGATATCAATTGTTATGCAAAGGAGGATGAACAAAAGAAGTGCACTGAGTTGGTTTCTAGTTTAGCATTTCTCATTGTGTTTTGTTTGGCAGTTGCTGCATCAAGCAACTAGCTGATTCTTCACTAAAGCAATAAGCCCCAAGGGGCTGTCGGTTCCACTAATTCCAGTACAGCTAAGGGGTGTTGTTAAACACGGCTATATGAGAGAAAAAGAAAGAAGGAGAGAGCTAACTTTCTCACCTGGTCTGCTACTCGGTAAACGTCTGAACGATCACTGCAGTCACAGACATAGATGTTGGCCCTGGTTTTGTACTGCTCCATGACAAGACGAGCCGTTTCCTTGATCCCCTCCTGGTTGATGTCCCAGAGCACCAGCCTGGCACCCAGCTTGGAAAACTCTAGGGCCAGGAGTCGTCCGAGGCCACTCCCTGCCCCCGTGATTAGAACTGTCTCTCCAGCCACACTTTTCCGCCGGGCTGGAACAAATAGCCGGAACAGAGTCTCCAGGTTGTAGTACAGGCACATGCCGAACACCTGCAGCGTCTCCAACAAGAAATTCATCCTGGAGAATGTATGGAATCCTGGTGGTCACAAATCAAGGTCGAGTTACTGGTTGTGAGTGGAATGTGTGTGTGTGTGTGGGGGGGGGGGGATGGGTGTGTGTGTGTGGGGGGGGGGATGGGGGTGAGGGGGTGGAGGAGTGTTGTGTCATGTGAACAGTTAATTGTGAAAGAAAGGTGCACTGTTGTCATTTAATTTACTATTAGGCTAGTATGATTTCTTGATGTTTTGTTACTTTGTTTAGAGACATCTGCTATGGGCCACTCACATCAAAAGGAGGCCAGCAGTTTACAGTGCTGTACAAGTGTGTGTAAATAGTAGCCCAAGACTCATAGTAGCCCAAGTAATATTACCCTGTAGGGATGACCTAGTGACCTAAGTGTCAGGCAGTCCCAGGCTAACCTCTCCTTCTCCTTCTCTTTCTCTCTCTCTCACACACACACACATAGACACAGACACACATACACACACCCACACACACACAGCCAGAGAGACATTTGAAGGTCAGCCTGGTGACTAGCCCAGAGACTAGCCTCCCTATGCATGATCACCCATTCCTTCGTTGTTTTCTTGGTTTGTGCCAGTTTTGTGCTCGCATTTTTCTCTACAGAGCTACAGAGTTTCGGGCTAGAGATTTTAAAACACAGCCCTTTCCTCTTTCTCTATTCCTCCGACATCGATTTTCTCTTTTCTTGGCATTCTATGATGTTTCAATCCCCTTAGATACGTTGTGTGAGTCTTTGTGTGTACTGCCATTAAGCAATTCTCGACAACGATGCTCGCCGGCCGAACCTTGCATTTTCCCTATCTCCGCCCAGATAAGGCAGGGGGAGTCATATCAGCCACCAATCGACCCTTCAGTAGTTACAGAACCACCACAATGTCTCGTAACCGGTCATAGTAAATGAAGCTAAAATAGTTGCATTGTGCCTCTTTAATGCGGCAATCTGTGTAATATTTTTCTTTCAACAATATAGCCCAATCACACATAATGTGACACAATATAGCATAATCGCATCGCTTCGAAGGTTGGTAACAACAGCGTAAAAACGTTGCCCAAGGCTTTCCTCTTTTGTCGCGAAACTACTTACCTCTTACGTAGAAGTCGCTTCACCAAGATGCATCAAGGAGGCCGCGTGCTTTGGGTCTGAGACTCAACAGTAGCCTACCTTTTATATCTACAGTGGGCTTCACAACCTTCGGACTTCTTCACTGTACTATGTTTACACAAGTCAAAGTTCACCCCTGCAAATACTAACGGGACAGGATGTAAAAGGCGTGGTCTTAAATTAACCTCTTACTTCCCACGGACTCCGCTAATGTCGACACTACAATGAGCATAGATGCCTTCAGTCGACGTAATAATGTTTGAAGAGTAGACTCTCGTTGAGAGTCGTTGAGGTTTGGTCTTGACCATAGATGACTGGCAGTTTCAGAGCGAAAAAGTCATAATAATGAGCGACTGACTGAGGTCACCACTGATGCTCCTCACATGGCACTTTTCACCGTCATGCAAATGAACTCTGCCCTAGTGCAATGCGTTATGGGTAGGTTGTTGGTGGGTCTCCCATTCTCTTCCATGAAAAATAAAACAGCGCTTTATTATCATTATTTATGTATCATTATTATTATTAGTATTATTATACATTTATTATTATTATTATTATTATTATTATTACAGTATCATTAAGCTATTGTCAAAGATCATGCACCTGCCATGTGTCGGGGTTCCTAGTGTATTCCAGTCTGTTGGCCTAGTCACATTTAACCAAGGCCTACTCAAAATTATTAACTAATACTAATATATATATATATATATATATATATATATATATATATATTGCCTTTCATATTTCACATTCATTCAAAATGTTTTAAAGCCAAATTATGGGAAATTATTGGTCAGTTTAAAGGACCACATATGTATTGTTTGTAATACAACTAATGGGAGATCTGTTAATGCAGACTGGATTAAATTAGCTTAAATTGGATGACATGCTTAACCTTCCTGTCCATTCAAACAATTAATATTTATAGTGTGTTAAGTCTTCCCATTTTTGTTAGGACAGATGTTTACTATCAGTGCTATGACAAGAGAAATTTGCTCTATATTTGCAAGTGACTGTGCAAAATGAACTAGGCTTAGGTCAGTGCATAACCAATTACTGGAGTAAAACCCCATTAATCCAATTTGTAAATCACCAAAAAACCAGGGACAACCTTGTACTGGGCTGTGGCATAACCAATGATTTTGTCTGCATAGGTGTCTAGGGTTAAACTATAGGTGTGTATTTTCCTTTGACATTAATAAATAACTACAACTAAAACTGCATTTACATGAAAAATGTGAGTGTTGTGAAGCATGGATTTCATGTTTCACATTTCATACAATGTCAATAAAGAATTGCTGTCAGTAAGTTAGGTGCGGTCTGAGTTGACCCAGGCTGTATCCAGTGCACCCCAGGGAAAGTCTTGGTCTGTTAAGGCATCTGGGATTGCTGAATAGATCCATCTAGCAATGTTAGATTAGCAAACGTTAAATCCCCAGGAAATTCACAACATACTGACCCAGTATGGATAGGCTAGGCTTTGTTTAATGACAGGCAGAAGAGCATGGCTGGCATTCGCGGTGCTGATGGTGTCGATTTTAAAGCAGAACATCAGACAGGAAACATTATATCAGGTGTCTGTCATGTTTAAGACACATCTGAAGGAAAGCTCTCAGTGACATGGCTTAGAACATGAACCTAAATGAATGAACCAAATGATTATCATCATCATGATCAGCATCAAAATCAGTTCAATTATTTAATTTGTCGTTTATTAAATTATTACATATATATCTTAGAGAAGCCCTGCACGTTTTGAGAGAATTTTCATCACTTGCCCCAGTTTTCTTCAAGCCACTCGTGTTGTGCTAGTTTGAATGAGAAGTCTGACAAAATAGACTGTGGCATATTTAACAGATTCTGTGAGGACAGAGAGCTTTCAGTGCTATGCAGCAGTCTGATGCGCGTATGCAGGTAAGTCACACTCTATAAATGGACTGAACCCATCCTGAGTGCTTGAGAGAAAATGCGAGCCAATCCACTGCAGCAGCAGATGATGAGTAAATCAAGAGGAGGTGGGAAGGATAGATCCAAGTTCCTGAACTTGATGTAAAAATATAAGAGTTTTAAGGCCTTTGGGGATCTTTTCTGTGAATATCCTTTGAGTATAATTTTGTTGAATAGAGTTTAACCGAGATTTAATAATCCACTGCAGTGGGTCTTTAAACTACATGGACAAAGTTTATTTTTTAAAAGCTGATTAAACAGCTGCATGTGTTTGCTATGGGCTATATCAGAAAGGATTTGAGGAGTTTAATATACTAATGTTTGGATATGCAGTTGTGATTGGCTCCTGGGTTTTAGTGATTCATGAAGGTTAACCCAGACTAGGTGTGGTGAAAACTTTTGAAAAACACTAAGGATGATCTTCTTGTGACCTTCCTGTGTTGCACTGCAACTGATGGGGATGAGGAAGGTTTCTTCATATCTGCTGTTGTGACTGGCATTGTAAAAATCTCAGAAAATTACACAGATCAGATAAGGCTTTATAAAAGCTTATCACACTGACCTTTAACCTTCGCATATTACAACACAAGAAAACACTCAGCACAACACTCAGAGGGTGACAGAGGGTAAACTTTTGCCTAGTATGACCTCTCTATCACACACACACACACACACACACACACACAAACATGCACATACCTTATTCATAAGGATTACTTAGTAGAATATAATTTGGAGAGCTAGACAACACTAACTAGGTCATTTGAAGTCATGTCAAAATATAACCTTTCACACGGTGAAGTCTCCATTTCACACGCACTCACACACACACCCTCACACACACACACACACACACTGATATTCTTACAGATTGCCTATGGCACACCAGGCAACATTTTATGCTGTTTTTAGGTTAATTTACCAGCTTCCTAGTCACTTTTATGGTGAAATGGCTCATTACGGGGTGAAAAAACCCTGGTGTCCCTGGTGATGCAAGGTGCAGTTACAAGCACTTGGAGTATGAAAACACGAGCCAGTGAAAACTACACACTGAAATCAAGTTTACTACCTTGTTAGTCATCATAACTCTTCGACAATGTTCATTGCTGGTTCCCATTCTTTGCCTTGTAAACTCATCCACATGGATTGGTGAGAATGCTGCTATTGTTTTTAAACATCGGCGCCTGTAGGAGGAGCTCTGGAGGCAAAAAATCGCAGGCTTGCCTGGTGCCGCTTTAAGGAGAGCTAAACAGATCATAAAAATGTTCATTACAGATCATTACATTATCAACTTGTATGCCACAGAAAAAACTAAGAAAAGAAGCTTGTGTATATGTAAGGAAAATGGCTTTTGTTCAAGACAGGTATAAGAAAGTTCTTTTCACAGAATTTGTATTGCTAAATCTCTTGCACTCATTGTGTCATGCAGTGTAAGTTTATGGTGTTTCACCTTGATTGTATTCTGACCCGACTGATGACGCTGGCACATAAACACAAAGGATCATGCGTGATGTGTAACCATGATGTCATGATGTCTCATAAATGCCATGTGAGCAAGTGAGGGAAACAGTTGGGCGGGGAGTGTGAATAATGAAGTGAATGGGTGTATTGATTATTGCTCCTCACACAGTAGTTGGGGCTTTTGTCCTGCCTCCTCATAATGGTGAAGCCAATCTCCTGCATTCCATTTGTGACCCTTTTAACGCATAGAGTATGTCGATCATGCAGTTACACCTCATGCCATGGCAGCCCCTCTCTGTAGCCATTACTTCTCTTCTATGAGTTAGGAGGAGAGATGAAAGCGATGGGGGTGGCAGAAGATGCAGAGAGAGAGAGAGAGAGAGAGAGAGAGGAGAGTAGATACTGCTCTTCACCCCATTACCTCTAAATAGAGCTAAGAGCACCCACCCAGAATCCTGTGATAATTGCTGGGAGACTTTGATGGAGAGTCCCATCACTGTTAAATTGGCATGTTAATTCACAACAGTCACGGCAACGTGTGCAGTTAGACCACTTTATTTCATCTGTACAACTACGTGATTCAGACAGGAGACACACAAATAAAAAAAAGACATATGAATATAAAAGAGGCCTTATGAACCTACAACCACAAACTAGACTGAACTCAGTACCTGTAACAATCAAGAGAGATCTGTACAGTCAGATAGGGTGGAAAATAATGGGCAGCCTTGTGGGATTATGTGAAAAAGGGTAGCACTTTTGCATTGTGAGCATTTCAGACTGTGGAATAATCGCAGTGATACTCTACTGTCATCTGGGGAACAGCAATGCTTTGTTTTAATTGGCAGCTTCATTAAATGTGGATTGTTTGTGCTTTGGGTCTCATGTGTGTCAATTCGGCTCAAAAAGCAGCATTTAGGGAGAACGTTTCTGGGCCTGGCTAATAAACTGAGCAAAGCGTTGAGGGATGAGAGCGTGTGTGTGTGTGTGTGTGTGTGTGTGTGTGTGTCTGTGCGCATGTGTCTGTGTACACACATGCACATGTCTATGCTTGCTATGTGAGTGGACACCTGCACACATGCACATGTCTTGAGTCTCAGCAGATGGAGTGATGAAGGGAATGTGGCCAAACGAGAAGAAGCGAGGACTCAAGAGGAGCCAAGGACCAAGCAGAACAGGACTAAAACCAGGGCAGATGCGAGGAGAAGTGTGTGTGTGGGGAGGACGAAACAGAAGAAGATGTCTCACTCAGTCGATACGATTCAGTCTGTTGGCAGCTCAATATCCCATGAATCCCCCGTACCTCTTCTCCATCTCCGGCTCGTGCTCCTCTTCCCCCGCCTCCTCCTCCGCCGCAGCCTCATCCTCCTCCGCCCCCTCCTCAGCCCCTGCCGAGCGGCGCATGAAGCCCCCGTAGCGCTTGCTCTCCTCCAGCCACTCGGGCCAGCCCACTCGTCGCATGAAGCCGCCGTAGCGCTTCTGCAGGGGCCGGGCCCCGCCGCTCACTGAGTCATACGCCCCTGCCCTCCGCATGAACCCCCCGTAGCGCTTGGTCACCACGCCGCCGTCACTGCCCGGTTCGTCCACCCCGCCCTTGGTGGCCAACAGCTCCCTCAACACACTGAGAGCCTCGGCCGCCGCCGCCACCGCGCCCTTCTCACCACTGTCGCCCCGCTCCGTGCGAAACGTCAGGATCTCTCGGCCGTGGTCGACGTCGTCATCGATGACGTTTTCGGGCGACAGGCCGTACGCCTCATCACTCTTCTTCATGAATCCGCCGTAGCGTTTCATAAATCCGCCGTAGCGTTTCATGAAGCCGCCGTAGCGTTTCATGAAGCCGCCGTACTTCTTGGCCAGCTGGTGCAGCGCTGCGGAGTCCTGGGGCTCCGCGTTGGCGGGCAGGTCCTCGCTGGCGGTGGTGCCGGCTGTGGCAGCGGCGCTGGAGCTCTGCAGGAGGGCTCGGCACGGCCCCCACGAGCTCCCGCCAGAGAAGTCCGCCTCACACTGCCACATGCACATCTGAAGGGGAGAGCACACAACGCAACACAACACAACAGGCCAATGAAAATGAGAGTCATTACAGCTGATGCACCTTGCTGTTTTTCAGGTTGTGGTTATGATCTGACCATACACACATCACTGTGCACATCAAAGGCTTTTAAAGCCCTGGCTACTCTCTTTTATGACACAGACACACACACACACTCACACACTCACACACACACACTGATGCTTTCAAAGTCTCTCTCTCTCTCTCTGTCTTTTTCTCTCTTTCACACACACACACACATATAGTATGAGTGCCCGTGAGTGTGTGTGTGTGTGTGTGAGTGAGTGTGTGTGTGCGTGTGAGAGAGAGAGAAACAGAAAAGTAAATCCACAGTCATTCTAGTGTTTTAAACGACTCGGAAGGAACCCGAGGACCCCAAATGTATGCAATTACTGCCATTTAGTGCATAGAACAGGATGCAGGGAGCTGTGGACACCAGAGTGTTTTGACATATGACCATATGGGGGGGGGGGGGGGGGGGGGGTTGTGGATACGCATGTGTGGGTGTGTTGAACATGTGTTAACATGTGTTAACTAACTACACTACTCTTATGTTGTATATTACTACAGCCTGCTGGTACAAATTAGAATCGAGGAGATTCATTCTCGCTCTCTCTCTCTCTCACACACACACACAAACACATGCACGAACGCACACACACACACACACAATCACCCCCCACCCACACACACACACACTGGGGCTAGCACATTAAAATATCAAATTTGAGTATATACACAGATCAAAGCATCATCAAAATGACTCACGTTGTCTGACACCAAGTCACTTTTGATCATTTGATTTATGCTAATATCGCCACCCTTTTTCATATTTAAATGAGTTTACTTTCAACACAACATAGACATTATAGTTATTCTGATGTTCTATTCTGTGTGCATCAGCTGGCTTTGTGAGCATTAGCTCATTTTTTCTGGTCTATCTTTCTGTGGCAAAACATCCTTGTTTGCAAAAGAAATTCTACTGTAATCCCATTAATGACACTAGCAGGTGAATGTACATTATATTTTTAGCATGAATACTGATTTTGTCACATTTGGTGATTGTATTTATACAGGTGAAACGAAATATCTTTTAAAACAAACAGTTTTAGTAGCTAGTTTGTGACATTGAAACTCACCAAATAGAGTCAATTTTCATAGGGACTTTCGTACTTACATCTGTATCGTTAGATTAAGTTCACAAGGAAAAAAGTGACTACTTTTAAATAAAAAATGAGTGCGACATATAATAGACACACTGTTATCTTGAAACTGGTAATAAGAGGCTAAAGAGACTCATGCGTTATCGCACTGTGCGGTAAAAACAGCATTATTTTACGCACAGAATCTACCAGCGACGACGCACGAAGTGGGGTAAAAACTTGTCTTTAAATAGTTGCCAAAAATGAATATGATTTCAGTGATGAGATAGGTTTTGGATAATACTTACTGTTGGGTTGATGTCGGATTTTCGGAATCTCTCCTGCACTGCGCAGAACGCGCAGTCGGTGCCACAGTCCGCTTGAGCCGTGAGCGCCAGATATGCGCTTAGGATAGTCAGACAACAGAAGTTGACCGGTACCGCCATTAAGCTAACCGGGTAACAAAAAAGAGAATATTTTACTATAAATACCACATTTGACGACTCTGTCAATATACTGAACAACAACAGCAAATTGCAAAGGTATGTTGACTTTAGACATACTTCTTAAACAAGGTAACTGTATTTTTATGCTCAAAACACTATGTGAAATGTTCGAAAATTCTGCTACATGTGGCACAACTTGGATACTCACTGCTCTTTATATGCGCGATCTGACCAGTGCCCTTAACTTCTGCTGCGCTCTGATGCGGGTTTCGTCTTGCGCACCAAAGACACTAGATCCCCAAGCTCAGCAAATCGGACGCAATTGTGCGTATTAAAGGGGTGTGTGGATGTTAGTCTGAAAGAGAGAAAACTATAACAGCCTCGCCAGTGCTGTCAGCGTTTAAATTGCGCGTGAGTCTCGGCAGCTTTGCGCGGCAGTCGGCTCTATGTTACATCAGAGCGCGTTTACGCACAACCTTACTGTCTTGTGTGCACGCAGCCTCATCTTAAAAAGCAACGACATGTAGCGCGGGTGTGATTCCCTCTGGTCCGAGGAAAGTTACAACTGACGTTAAATGACGCACACAGAACTCACTGGGGTGGGAGGTGTCCAAACTCTGAGGAAAATATGGTAATAGGAGGTCAGGCAAAAATCTCACCATCATCTCTCATAAACTTTGTTATGATAATTTAGTCATGCAACACGCACACATTTGGCCTCTCATGACTTTAACAAGTTTAGGCACTGAACAAATACATTCCATTATATCCATACAGGGATGAATTTTGCTCCAGCTTCATGAATTGCTGTGCTCACATCTTGCCACATCCTTATAATCAGAGGAAATTCACAGCAAGTGCCAATTGAGAATAAAGGCAAAGCAAAGAGAAGTTAAAATTTCTATTTCTTTGATGGAGGAGCATTTTTGTGTAATCTTTACTGAGGTAAAACAAAGGGCCAAGATAAAAGCATATATAATTCTGAATATAAAATGACAAAGCATTTTCACAAGTGTCTCTCTCTCTGTCTCTCTCTTTCTGTCTCTCTCTCTCTCTCTCTCACACACACACACACACACACACACAAACACACACACACACACACACACACATACACACGCGCGCACACACACACACACACACACACACACACATACACACGCGCGCGCACACACACACACACACACACACACACACACACACACACACACACACACACACACACACAGTCTATGTGGTCAGTCTGTGTGGTTAAAGTTACACGCAACAGCATTTAGTATATACCTGGGCTCCACACATGATGGGGTTGTAGCCAGTGGTTGTGCTGCACCAAGAGAACTGTGTCTTTTATGTTCACTTTGGATAACATGTGTGACTACTAGTGCCACTCAAACACTAATACTGTGCACTGCACTCCCACTAACACCTATCACCAAAATATCAGCCTACACATGCTAAAAATAGGCACAGGGTTCCAAGTTATTTAGGTACCTCACCCACCTTCATTTACCTTTCTCTCATTTAGCTTGGACTGTTTCATCCAAATGTGCTGACATGGGAAGAAGCATGCCATCCCATGGACTTATAGCCCTTATCCATTTTCTCTGATGGCTAGTATGTATCATCATGCTGTGAGATAATTGCCAGTGGTTGTAGCAGTGAAGCTCTCATCAGGAGCAGAGAGGAAGTGTGTGCTGTGTTGCCAGCTCTCTTCAATACAATCATGCACAAGCATGCTTCAGCACAAGTGTGCTATGTCATAAAACAATAGTGCTTACAAGTGCCTACACAAAGATGTGATGAGGGATGTTTTTCTTGGCCTTGTTGCCGTAATTCTAAAAAGGGTACTCAAAATTGCCATTTGAATGCCATTTTTATGCACAGTGAGAACACAATTATGAGGAATTTCAATAAACTATTAGTTCACGTTTAAATCAGTATTGTTGCAGTATTGTGCGCAAGACACTTATACCTTGAACATGAGGCATGGTTGTGCCCTCCTTCATATGAAGATCTTTAAGTTAGAAATAGCTGCTAAAACGTGGGTGAATTAGAGCAAAGTATACATGTGATGTCAAATAGCACAATGCCATCGTAGCTAGAGAGAGAGAAAGGAGGGAACAGAGCCATATTGATTTTGACTGGGCTTGTAAATATTCATAGCCTAGAAATCTAGACGTACCCTAGTGGTAGTAGATAGTTTTGCTCAGTCGGTATGTCTAGCCATGAGCCATAGGGCCTCCGTAAGTCTTCTCCTAGGTTTGATCGGACCAATCATAATACTGTCTTTGTAGAGAGTCGTTGGGCGGGCTTAGCATGATAATGACAGGGTTGCAATGGTGCAAAACAACTAAGGCTTTGGCCAAGGAATAGCGGTCATTTGAATCGGCTTTGGCATCGACTTTGGAAGAGTCAGACTTGGGCTTTTCTTTAAAAGCTGAGCAGAAAAAGGTACTCAAGTCATTTGTTTCAAAGAAGGACATATTTGATATTTTGCCAATGCTCTGATTGGTTGTAGTGCTATCCTATTCTGATTCCACCCCTAGGATTGAGCCTGGTATATCAGTCATGTCCAGACTACACATTTTGACGTTATAGTTCGGCTTGTCAGGCTAAAATATTGAGAGCGTTGAGAGAGAATGTTCAGGAATATAAAAACCATGACCATGTCTGAATTTGTATATACAAAAGCTAATTAGCTAATTAGACGATTACATTTAGAATAGGAGTTTAAGTGCTTTCTACATGACTCATGGTAAAGTACTGTTAATAGGCCTACATTATATTAATTACTACAAATACATAAACTCAATATTTTTTTTCTACACAAAAAATATACAAATCTAGATTTCCACAAAAAAACGAGTAGCCTAAATATGATACATTCATGCAGCGAAACAAAAACACAGAAAACAGCATCTTACTTTAACAGAGCTACAGAAGTAGGCCCAACACATTTTGGATACATAAATACGGTTGGATTTAGATTTAAATAAAAAACAGCACAGGTAATACAAGTAATGAGTATTACTTCCTTTATCAATGTAGACTATTCCTTAAAAATACATAGGCCTAAATGTAGAGTACATTATGCAGAAAAATGACAAAAACATTGATGGACATTGTTATGATGGATGGTAAAATATTTGCTGAATAGAATTTTAAAAAGCCTTTTCAGAGGTGGGTGTCAACATAAAAAATGTTTTTCATTTTCTAACTATCTGTTTATCTTCCATCTCCACAAGTGGTTTATGCTTGTGACTTGGTTGAATATATAACTGTTGGTACATGTTTCCCCAGAGAACGGCCATTTACCATGTTGATTCATTCAGCTTGTAAAAACAAATATAGTTCAGGTGCTTATAAAAAGATGAATGTTAATAATAACAATCAAGAGAACAAATCCTGGTCTTGACTGCTGAGAGGAGTTGGGGACAAGAAGTGGGTAAGAAAAGAGTGTGCAAGTGTACAAGTGTGTGTGTTGAACCAAAGCGGAGCAGGTGAAGGTGATTCTATGTTGGTCCTGCTCTTGCTGTTTCTGTAATGGGAGAGTGAGGCTCCTGCAGAGTGCCCAGGGCCCACAGACATACATGCATGCACACACACACACGCGCGCACGCACACACACACACACGCGCGCGCGCACACATGCACGCATGCCCTGTCATCCATCCACCCTCATCCACTCACGCATCCCGCTCCAACAAGCACTGTCTCTTACACACACACACACACACATACATATACAAACTCTCCCACACACATGCATACACACTCACATTACATAGTTCACAAATTCTCATTACTACTATCTACTGGGTTTGGATGAGGCTTTTTCAAATTTTCCAAATTAATGACTAGAACATATTGTATGCAATTACAATAGGTCATGCTTTGGCATATTATAACTGTGGGGGCATAACCAGCACAAGATGGACCAATAAAAACAGCCTCAGTCCTTTTCATCCCAACAGTGGTTAGTGAAGCCCTGTTTCCCACATACACACATAATCATCATCATTATCCTCTGCTGTTGTTTCTGACTTCACTGCAGTGTTGGAGCCATGGACCTTTCCCTTGTTCCCGAAGCCCCGCCATCTGTTGTGTATTTGCTGCAAGGCTGATACAATGTCTTGAAGTCCAGTGATGGGGATAATTGGCACTCGTGTCCGAGGACTGCAGTCTGGGTCTGCTCCTCCAGCCGCAGGGTCCCACTCTGCCAGACACAAATCAGAGGGGTGGGCTGCCTTCGTCGCCATTTTCTCTGCCACTATACTGCAGTAAACTCAATTTACTCTGAGGAGGGTTTGTATTACATTTCAAAACCTGAAAGAACACAACCTGTCTTTTCCTGTAAAAACAGTTCTAATTGTCTTATTATGACTTGGATTTAGAAAGGGATATTTCTTATAGTTCAGGGAACGGATGGGAATATAAAGAAATGGAAGCAGCCTAAATGTGCAAGACCCACAGTCTAAGTGCTTTGTCTCTCAAATGTTTTATATATTGTCCTAAGTCCTCTGTTACAGGAGCCTGTTACTACTGCAGAGGCCAGTGGAAACATTTAGGCAAAAATGGCATTTTCAACACTGTTGCTCTTCTGAAATACTGTAAATTGTCTGTGTTACAGCGTGAGATGGGGAGAAGGCACCTGGTAATTCACTCCCAAGTCAAGGACTAGATTGGCTCTGTGAGTGTGTGACTCTTCATCCTCTTGAACCCTGCAAGAAACTTATCTTTGCTGTGTAAAATCATGTCTATAAGTTTTTACAAAAGCTGTCTATATGTTATATTGTACAACTTTTAGCATTTATCGTACAGCCTTTAACATTTTATTAGCTGAAATTGCTACATGTTTGTGTTCTTCCCTGCATGTGGGCAAGTGCAGTGTGTAGGGTGTACATGTAGCCTACGTGTACACCTGCTTGAGAGCTGAGCAGACAGAGAGCATGTCATCATGTTCTGATTGGTCATGATTATGGTTATTATTGTAATTATGATTATTATGATCCTGAGGAGAAATCACTTACAATCAGCAGCATCCCTGTGACCTTATTAGCTCTAGAGAGCCTCCCTTCCTCTCTCTCTCCCTCTCCCACTCTCTCTCTCACTCTGCTATTCTGCTAGTATCTGAGTATGTTAGAGTGAGTATGAGTCAAAATGCATACAAAAGAAAGTAGACAGAAAGTATGGAAGAGGAAGAGGAGGAAGAGAAAGAAAGACTACAGACAGAGGAAGGGAGAGAGTTTACAGACTGAATATGTTAAACAATAACAGACATAATCATCCTTAAAGAGGTGAAATATCTGGTATTTCTCCGGAGTGGATTGTGCTGTGATGTGCATCACAGAACACTTACAACTGAAAAAGCTACCTTTAAAGATTGTCAACACACCAATGAACACACTGGTGCACACAATACAGCGCACAGTGCA
This sequence comes from Tenualosa ilisha, assembly GCA_015244755.2. Lineage (NCBI taxonomy): Eukaryota > Metazoa > Chordata > Actinopteri > Clupeiformes > Clupeidae > Tenualosa > Tenualosa ilisha. Next base: position 1,483,573 of record PYXC01000003.1, read on the forward strand.
CACACACACACACACTCTTAAAAGTGATTTATTGAACCTGCACTCAAGTGAAATGGAAAATCCTTTAACCTTTTACTCCGATAAAATGGATAATGGTGTTGCCAGTCAAAAATGACTGTTTTTGTCCAATCACAAATGACCATATAAGACTGAAAAAGGCCCTGGGGACTGATGACTGATACACTGGGTGTCAGGTCCATCCAGCTGACAAATGTAAGACCTGAAGACATCCTCAGACAGTGTGAATGCAATAGCGGAATAACACCTCAACTGGTCACATTTAAGTCTGTTGAGTGAGTGTGAGTGTGTGTGATATAAATCTAAAAGAGGTGTGTTGAATGAATGTGTAAGAATGAGTAAATATGTAAAAAAAATAGAAATATGCTCAATAACTCAATAAAGTACTTCACAGGTATTTAAAGAACAAACTAGAATCTGTAAGTTTCTGTGAGAAGAAGGCGGCGATGGAGTAAATGGAGAGTTTGAAATGGAGAGCTGAGATTGATAGAGACAGAAAGGCACTAAGGCCTCAGCCTGATATTGACTTTTCACTTAAGTGCCTCAGCTGAATGAATAGAAGCAACCATGTGTGTGAGGTGTGAATAAGAATAGGAATAAGAGGTAGAAGAATGAAAGAGTGAAGAAGAATAAGAGGTATTGTCTAATAGTTTCACATGTGCATGTGTGTGTGTGCGTTTGTGTTTGTGTTGTTAACGGGTTCAGCCTGAAATGAACACTGATCACAAGCTGAGTTTCCATCCATCTAGTTGATACACATTTAAATTATCTGAATAAGAAATCCTTGGTTGGATACACCTGCAAATTCGCATCAGTCCCCTAATGCAAATGTAAATTGATTTTGCTTAAGAGATGTGGATTAACTCTTGATGCAAATAAAGCACAAAGCATAAGTTGATGGAAACCATTTAATTTGTGTTTATTCACATTTATTGCCTTTCTGTCCATGGACGTTGTCCTGGCATGATTATGTTTTGATCCTACTGCTGCTCGGAGCACGCGCTTTATTCACATTACACAGTTGATGGAAACACATGAAGACGCACATATTTTTGATTTGAAGTTTTGTCCTAATAAGTTGAATGGAAACCCGGCTACTGGAGAGGGCACACACATGATTGAGTTTAAATGATCATTATCTTTTACACATACAAATAGTTCCATATAGTTCCAATAGTTAAAAGTTCCATACAAACACATACAGAAAGAGAGAGAGAGAGACAGGCAGACACAGACACAACTGCATGTACTCATCATCTGACACTGTAATTAACCTGGGACATAAAGAGGAGCTCTTCACCAACAACAAGCAGGCAAACAAAATATAAAACCCACTGTTAGACCAGAGCCTGTGAAGAGGCTGATGGCATATGGGTTAGAGGACACACACACACACACACACACAGTCACATGCACACATGCGCACACACACACACACAGACACACGCACACATGCCCGCATACACAAACTGACACACGCACACACACGCACACAAGCATGCACACACACACACAGACTAACAGACTCACTATGTGCTGATACAGGCACCCCTCCTTTTGACATTTTGCTTTCACTCTGTCCATTGCTACTGAAATCAATAGTCTAGTCATTCCTTTCTTTGAGCTCATACTGCGAGAGGGAATAGGAGAGAGACTGAGATAAAAAAAGGTGTCTGTCATGGATAAGTGTACTTGGAAGTGTGTGTGTGTGTGCGCACTCTGTGAGTGGCCGCGTAGGTGTGTACTCGTGCATGTTTTTGAAACACAAAACACCTTTTATTTGCTCTCATGATAGTCCTCTGTGCTCCAGGCTGAGTTGACAAAACCTTATGCACTGGCCCCAGGTCCCCTCAGTAAAAGCTATTGATTTACACCAAAGTGGATTAGCACCCCCAGGATCGCTCCAAACATACATCTATCATTATTTCAGCTCTTAAGAACGAAAAGACACACACACACAAACACACACAGACACTGCATGTGATGCTATCTTCTCAGTACACACGTTCTTCATTCACGGTGATATCAATACAGTTCTTTATACAGTGGTAAACATTTATTATGTCTGCTTGGTCCACACTGAGACTTGTCATGTATAGATATGGCGTATTTCTAAACCTCACCAGCTCCATTCGAGCAGGAAAGGGCAACTTGCACTAAACACATTACTAAAATAAACATGAATGTGTCATCATACGCATATGAGGCATGATTTGTGCAACGCTGGTATAACAAAGAAATCCTTAGTGGGCGGTAAACAATTATTAACTGACCTGTCAACAAGGATGATGGCATTCATTTCATTTTACCTGAAACACTGTGAATCATAATTGGTGATGAATTGATAAGAGTAACTGGATTATCACAATATTCAGTAGCAATCCTCAAGTTTTTAAAATCTAGCAATATCTAACTCTACAGAGAAATGCTTTGTAATGTAATGCTTTGCCAAGTACTGTACTGTAAAATGCATGGTCTCTACATGGTCTCTACAAGGCCAGACCAAGGGTTTCAACTCCATCTGCATGTTACTTCTCTTGGAGACCAGCCTCACAAATTCACATTCCCTCCCAAAGCTCGAAACTAATATGTTCCATACTGCAGTGATCGTTAAACATTTCATGATGGAAGGCTGGACACATCAAATGAAGAATACTAAACTCACGTAACTGACTTCCTCTTTAACAGTTGACAGCATCTGTATTAAGATGTGCATAACATGTATGTTTGATTACTGTCCCCACTGCCTCGCTCTGTCATTTCCAATCACTGCAGTTAGCAGCCATAGTCACTAAAGAATGGCTTTCACATTGATGAATGGAACAGCACTGATAACTGCTGATGTAATTAATGGATACGAATATCTTATGCAAATGCTCCTAGTGGGTGGATTATATGATCAAGTTTTGTGAATCCTGGGATACTAATAAAGACACTAGTCTCCTGGTCATATGAATAGATGTCAAGTCTAATTGCAGAGAGACTTGAAATGGCCATAAATACCAGCTAGTACTCTCTGCATGCCTCCCTCCCGCCCTGGAGCTGTGAGTATCATTAAATTAAATCAGTATTAAAGCATTATTAGGGGCAGATTGGTGTTTTATTCAAGAGATTCCCAGATGAGATAACTCCAGAGTTGAGCTTGCCTTGATGCTCACTTCCGAATGGGGTGGACAGCTTAATATCCCCTCAGGGAAGAAAAAAGCAAAGCAGGCTTTGCAGGCATCTTCTTGTATGATAAAAGACCTTCTGCTTGCAGCCTAGATAACCAATAACCTTCCTGTTGATCATGACCAGCTACAGCACATCTCCACCCATAGCACACTTGCAGAGTCAATGCTCAGTGGAGGAGAAAACTTTTCATTAAAACATTTAATTAGCATTAAAGGGCTGCTCGCCAGTATGTCTCCTGCTGCCTGCCAGTATGCTGGCCACTAGTATTCCTGCTGTTTCTAACGCTAATGCATCTAATGCATTTAACCCAAACATTCAGCATCTAGACTCTACGGAGAGTCCAGATAAGAAGGCCTGTGTTCTTCATTCTACCATTCCCCCAGATATCTCTATTGGCATGCTATTGACTGATAAACAATGAAAGAAAATGTGAAGGAAAAGTGACAGACTTAGTGTGTGAGTGTGTGTTTGTGAGAGAGAGAGAGAGATCCAACATCATCATTCCCTAGGCCACCAAACCACAGATTGATAATGTGGCCAATGGCTGAGTCGTGAGTCCAGCTGTGGGAGCATCAGGATGAATGGGATCTGGAGGCAGCCGCATCCTAATGACAGTGTTCTTCATGAGGGCTGCTCAATGAGCCGCTAAGGCTGTCTAGGGTAGCCTCTGTGGGCTGAGCACTGTTAGGGAATCAGTGCTTGGATGTAGTACATCTGATTGCTCTACTCTACTCTA